>JARCFY010000002.1:7845000-8147500 GCA_029233225.1 Lepidodactylus listeri
CCACAGCAGGCATCCTGTGAGGTAGATTGGGCTGAGAGAGCTCTGACAGAAGCTGCTCTTTTTCAAGAACAGCTGTGCCAGAACTAGGCTTGCCCAAGGTCATCCAGCAGGTGGTGCCTTATACTGAATCAGACCGGGTGGCCAAACTTGCTTCACGTAAGAGCCGCACAGAATAAATGTCGGATGTTTGAGAGCTGCTAGACATAAACAAATATTACTCGCACGTTTTTATTGAAAAATACGCAATTTTGGTTTCTTAATTAACATTAAATTAGACTGTGCGAAAGAGCCGCATGCGGCTCCCAAACTGCAGTTGGGCCGCCAATCAGATCACTGGTTCACCTGTGTCAGTATTACCTGCTCAAACTGGCAGCGGCTCTCCAGGGTCTTTCCCATCACCACATCCCCTCCTGCCTGGTCCTTTTACCTGGAGATGCCAGGGATTGAACCTGGGACCTTCTGCATGCCAAGCAGAGGCTCTCCCACTGAGCCGCAGCCTGTCCCCACAGCTCCGCACAGTCTAAGGCTGGGGTCTTTCACGTCACCAACTTCCTAATTCTTTTAACTGGAGATGCCAGGGATTGAACCAGGGGACCTTCTGCATGCAAAGCAGGGGCTCTGCAGTTCTCGAAAGAGCTCTCTCAGCCCCACCTCCCTCACAGGGTGTCTGTTGTGGGGAGGGGAAGGGAAAGGAGTGTGTAAGCCGCTCTGAGTCTCCAAGTGAAGGGCAGGGTATAAATCCAATCTCTTCCTCCTCCTCCTCCTCCTCTTCCTCTTCTTCCTCTTCTTCTTGCAATGTTGGCTGATTTGTTTCCCTCCCCCCAAATTCAGTCTTCATACTGCTCCTATGGATCCCCAGTCCCCCAAGAGCAGCATTTCGGATGGAATGCCTTGAATGAGATAAAGTCCTGTTTTGTTGAAGGTTGGTAATGCCTTGTTAGCAGAGATTTATCACGGGATCCAAGCCAATGTCTTTGGGGCTTGGTTTATGTATAGTTTTATGCGGTATTTCCTAATTTAATGCTGGCTTTTTTCCTATATTTAAACTCCTCCTCCCCTACCCTTCATCAAACGGCGGCTCACGGCAGCAAGCAGAGACAAGTGTGAACCGCACCACACAAACAGATTAAAACATAAATCCCCAGCCCAGAAAGCCTGGAAATGCCCCTCAAGACATCTTTGCCACATGCACACAGCTGCACGGACTTCAAATGAGTTCAGCTCAATTGCCCGCAGAGCCCTCTTTAGAGAAGAGAGGCTTCAGAGTGACTTCTGAAATGGTACCAACGCGGAGATGAAAAAACATCCAGTCCTTGCTTTTCACAGGCGGAATAGGGTGTTGTTTACCATCGCATTAGTGTAATGAATTGCAATTTGCCACTGGAAGAAAAATTCAGGCAAAGCCGCCTTCTCCCAGGGAGCAGAGTCCCACAACATCAGGCCCGTAGTTACAGCGGGGGATTCTGGGGCCTGGCCACCTGACTTCCTGCCAAGATAGGAACTCTCGGTCTGGGGCAAGTGATGCTCTGTATTCTTGGTGTTTGGGGGAGGGGGGCAACAGTGGGAGGGCTTCCAGTGTCCTGGCCCCACTTCTGGACCTCCTGAGGGCACCTGCTGTTTTTGGCCACTGTGTGACAGAGTGTTGGACTGGATGGGCCACTGGCCTGACCCAACATTGGCTTCTCTTACGTTCTTATGTAAGCGGGCTTGCTTCCCCACATAGGTGGGCAGAGTGCGACTGCTGCAAACGTGTTTGTTTTTTTTAATCGTAATTTTATTTTTTATTTTGTGACATCAGTGCCCCCTGATTTACTTACATGCCCTCCGAATTGCAAAATCCTGGCTACGGGCCTGCACAACATTGGGGTTGCCAGCCTCCAGGTGTGGCCTGTGGACCAGTGTTCCCTCTCAGCTGAGTGAGTGTGAGCTAGCTCACAGTTTTTTAGCCTCCAGCTCATACTTTTTCACCTTAGCTCAGAAAGGAGGGCTCCAGAACAAACTAATTGATGCAGTAGCCAAATTGCTCGCTCACAACTTTAAGGCCAGTAGCTCACAAAGTAGAATCTTTGCTCACAGGACTCCACAGCTTAGAGGGAGCATTGGTGGGGATCCCCCGTTTATAGACCTGGTCCCTAGCTGACAGAGACCGGCTCCCCTGGAGAAAATGGCTGCTTTGAAGTGTGGACTCTAGGGCACTGGACCCTGCTGAGGGCCCTCCATTCTCCTAAACCCCACCCTCTCCTGGATCCACCCCCAAAGTCTCCAGGTATTTTCCAGCCCAGACCCTGCAACCCTACACAACTTCACGAACTGAAAAACAAAATTGTAAGCTATGTACCGGCCCTTGTTTCCAGGACAATTAAAAGGGCGTTCTCTCTCTCTCTCTTCTAAATTCACCATAGGATTGAAATTGACTGGACCGCAAGAGATTTGCTTGAGTCCGGGGTCCCCAACGTACAGCCCGCCAAGGGCTTTTAGAAAGTGGGTGGAGTCAGGTGGGGCTTTTCCCAGCAAGGCTCCTGGTTGGGTACTGAAGATCTGATTGGCTTTTTAAAATGTCGCTTTGGCAGCCGCTGCCACCACAGCACAAGGATCTTCATCGTGTGACTGAAGGGAAGCTGCGACAGCCATTTTGTGGCTGGCTCCGCCTCCCGTGGCAGCCATTTTGTGGCTGTGCTCACCATGTTGTGTCTGATTCTAGTGGTTCATAAGAACATAAGAGAAGCCAATGTTGGATCAAGCCAATGGCCTACCCAGTCCAACACTCCGTCACACAGTGGCCAAAAACACCAGGTGCCCTCAGGAGGTCCACCAGTGGGGCCAGGACACTAGAAGCCTTCCCACTGTTGCCCCCCCCCAAGCACCAAGAATACAGAGCATCACTTACCCAGACCGAGAGTTCCTATCTATACCTTGTGGCTCTTAGCCACTGATGGACCTCTGCTCCAGATGTTCATCCAATTCCCTCTTGATGCCGTCCATGCTTGTAGCCGCCGCCACCTCCTGTGGCAGTGAATTCCACGTGTGAATCACTCTTTGGGTGAAGAAGGACTTCCTTTTATCCATTCTAACCCGACTGCTCAGCAGTTTCATGGAGTGCCCACGAGTTCTTGTACTGTGAGAAAGGGTGAAAAGGACTTCTTTCTCCACCTGCTCTATCCCATGCATAATCTTATAAACCTTGACCATGTCACCCCTCAGCCATCGTTTCTCCAAGCTAAAGAGCCCCAAGCGCTTCAACTTTTCTTTACAGGGAAAGTGTTCTAACCCTTTTATCATCCTAGTTGCCCTTTTCTGCATTTTTTCGCCATGCTATAATATCCTTTTTGAAGCATGGTGTCTGGAATTGTACACAGTATCCCAAATACTGTTCCCACAGGCTCCGCGTTAGGGACCCCCTGTTTTACAATATCAACATTCTATTAACTCCATTAACTGGTATGGTACTTAGGAGAAAGAATGACAATTAGAAATTGGGAAGAATGCCTTTCTCTTACTTCAAGCAGTGAGCCCTGAAGTGGTTACATTTGGCAAGTCCAACACTTTGTGTCACACAGTGGCCAAAACCCAGATGCCCTCAGGAGGTCCACCAGTGGGGCCAGAACTCCAGAAGTCCTCCCACTGTGGCCCCCCGAGCACCAAGAATATACAGCATCACTGCCCCAGACATAAGAACATAAGAGAAGCCATGTTGGATCAAGCCAATGGCCAATCCAGTCCAACACTTTGTATCAAACAGTGGCCAAAACCCAGGTGCCATCAGGAGGTCCACCAGCAGGGCCAGAACTTCAGAAGTCCTCCCATTGTTGCCCCCCAAGCACCAAGAATACAAAGCATCACTGCCCCAGACATAAGAACGTAAGAGAAGTCATGTTGGATCAGGCCAATGGCCAATCCAGTCCAACAGTCTGTGTCACACAGTGCCCAAAACCCAGGTGCCATCAGGAGGTCCTCCAGCAGGGCCAGAACTCCAGAAGCCCTCCCACTCTTGCTCCCTAGGCACCAAGAATACAGAGCATTACTTCCCCCGGACAGAGTGTTCTCTTTACACCTTGTGGCCACAAGAGCCACTGGTGGACCTCTGCTCCATGTGCCTTGAAGCTGTCCATGCTCGTAGCCGCCACCAGTTCTTGCTGCAGTTAATTCCACGGGTTAATTGCTTGTGAGTCACCATACTGAAAAAGTTAGGAACCACTGCTCTAGTGCTTGCATAACTGTTTATATCTGATGCCGTTCTTCAGCGCGCTCTCTCGACCGGCCTCTGTTCTGGAGGGCTGTCTAATTCTCCCCACTCAACGTCGCTCCCCAGCCTGAATTCCTAAAATAGATTTCAGACTTCTCGCTGCCTGCGGGCACGTTGGCATGACTGTGTTCACACCGGGGTTGACAGCCCAACCCATTCGGGGCCCTGCAGATTCCCAGACCAGTCCCCCCGGTTGCGGCCTGTGAAGGAGACCTTTGTGAAAGCGCGGTTGTCTTGGGGAAGCGAGGACACCATCTCACCCACCAGCTGGCACGTCACATAAAAATGTATCCCTCGGCTGTAACGCCGTCCCAAACTTCCCTCCGCTCGGGCTCAGGGATTCTATCGGCGTGGAAAAAAAGTTGACAAGTCATGTCAAAACGAATCCGTCAGAACGGATGGGTGGTTTCTTTCTCCTCTGATCAGCTAGCGTTTGTGTCGCTTTGATGGTCTCGGAGGGTAGTTGTGTTGGTCTGCAGCGGAAGAGCTGGGTTCGAGTCCAGAAGCAACTTAAGAGGCCAACAAGATCTGGGGGGTATGAGCTTCCGAGGGTCAAAGCTCCCTTTGTCAGAATTAGGATTACCAACTCCCTAATGGGGGTGGGGATTCCCCTGCTTTCCGGGGTTCCAGTCCACCACCAGCCAGCTGGCCAGCAGGGCGTCCCTGTCCCTGAAGACCCTCTCACGCCACGCATGTCGTGCAGGGGACACTCTAGCATTTGAGTAAAAACTCAGTTGTGACCAGAGTTTTTATGCAAATGCTAGAGCATCCCCTGTACAACATGCGCAGCACAATGATGTCACTCCCGAGTGATGTCATCACAGTGCACAGGCTGGAAGGCTCCAGGAGCCGGGCTGGAGGTCCCCACTGGGACCCAGGCAAGACCTGGCAACCCTAGCCAGAATGGAGATTCCAGAGTCCTCATACCTCATTCAGAAGATGAGAAGGGTGTTACAAAGAAGGGACTGAGGGTTGGAAGTGGGGGAGTGTACGCTGTCTCCTGCCTCAGACTTCAGAGACGGCACCATAGATTTGGATAGATAGAGAGGTCAGGACACACAGAGCATCCTTTCCTTCCTGCTATCAGATACTATCCCTTTGAAGCAGAATGCTGTTCTTAGGGATGAGATTTCCTTCCTTCCTTCTGGCTTAACACCTCTCTCTCTCTCTCTCTGTCTCTCTGTCTGTCTCTCTCTCTCTCTCTCTCTCTCTCTCTCTCTCACACACACACACACACACACACACACACACACACACACAGAAGGAGCATGCTCTCCATCTTTGGCACCATGGATGCAGGATATGCATTCCGCATCTGCCTCCATCCTAGCTAGTTAGATTAAATTCTATCCCTATCTCATCCATCCTAGCTAGTTAGATTAAATTCTAGCCCTATCTATCTCATCCATCCTAGCTAGTTAGATTAAATTCTAGCCCTATCTATCTCATCCATCCTAGCTAGTTAGATTAAATTCTAGCCCTATCTATCTCATCCATCCTAGCTAGTTAGATTAAATTCTAGCCCTATCTATCTCATCCATCCTAGCTAGTTAGATTAAATTCTAGCCCTATCTATCTCATCCATCCTAGCTAGCTAGATTAAATTCTAGCCCTATCTCATCCATCCTAGCTAGCTAGATTAAATTCCATCCCTATCTATCTCATCCATCCTAGCTAGCTAGATTAAATTCTACCCCTATTTATCTCATCCATCCTAGCTAGTTAGATTAAATTCTAGCCCTATCTATCTCATCCATCCTAGCTAGTTAGTATAGGTGAGAGACAGGGCTAGAATTTAATCTATCTATAATGGAGTTCACTGAATAAAGGACTCACATTCGTTTGAAACTGGCAACTGTGTAACTTTGTGTCTGTGCTACACACAGTACGGAGAAGCTGTTGCTGCATGTAAGCCTAGTGCACTCTGCTACATAGTAGAGATTCTTGGCTAACCCTACCGCTGAGTCTAACAATCAGAACACTGGAAACATCCCACACACACACACACACCGCCCCATTGCTTCAAGCTGAACAGGGACATAAGATTCTTGTCTCGCTACAGATGCTAATTTTCTGCCCCTGAGCCTTTCTCCTCTACTCTCGTTAAGCTTATTGCAGTGTGCGTTGTATCTTGACCCCCTAAGTTCCTTCTTTGCGTCACCCCTCCTGGCTTCTGACTGGGATATAAGAGCTCAGGGATCTCCATTCCAGCTCGTATTTGATGAAGGGATCACAGACCCTCGGAAGCTTTTACCGTGAAAATCTCATTGGCCTCTAAGGTGTTACCGGACTCGAATCTCGCCGCTTTGTGGAACTGTCTGCTTTTTTGGCTTTCTGTTCAAAAAAAGATTCTGTTGTCTGACAGGTTCCTGCCCTCGTCTATTATCTTGGCACCGCGACTTCGCAGCACAGTCTATGTTAGCTCCTGCCTTCCAATGCAGTCTGAATATTGATCAGGAAATGTTACCAAACAAGTTAAGAATAGCATTTCCGTGGCGTTTGGCTGAGTCTCCTCTCCCCCCCCCCCCCGGTAATTCAGAGCTTTTATCAGAAAAAGTGGTGTTGAACATCAAGCTCCAACCGGTTGATGGCGCGTGCTGGGTACTTTAGGTCATTAATAACAATTACATCAGGCGGGCTGAATTGATTTATTAATAATGAATCGATGTGGCGGCCTAGCCGGCTGTACAATCACGCAAAGAAGCAATATCTCAGCGGGGACTTCGCAACTGTCCAGAAGCTCCAAATGGATAGCAATTCCTTGGAGCCTGATAATGCTCGGAAGAACTGTCAAAGCGGACACCATGAGTATTATTTAAAGGGCTTTTTCACACATTGCAGAGCTACAAAGTGGGATATGCGCTCGCAGCCATGGCTTCCCGGTCGCTCTTCTTTAAAACGTCATGTATGAAGAAGTGACAGAAGCAAAGACCCCCAGTGAAAGGTGTCTATTAAAGTTTTTATTTCACCCTTCCTCCGAGGACCTTCAGGAAGTGCACATAGTTTCCCCCTAATTTTATCTTTGCAAAAACCTTTTTGATGTAGGTTTGCCTGCCAGAGGGTGACTAACCTCAGGTCACCTGTTGATCTTCCATGGCTGCGCAGGGAACACTTTTTTACTTCGGGAGGGGTTTAAGTATCCCTCAAATGATTTTTTTAATTTTTTGGATTTTTCTGCACACCCAGAAAGTTTCCCAAGTGTGCAGGAAAATCTCTTTGCCCCCTAAATGCCCCCAATGTGCACATTTAGATATCCGCTTGCAGGGGGCGCCTTGGCTATTAAATATATAGATCATAGAATGGTAGAGTTGGAAGGGATCTCCAGGGGCATCTAGTCCAACCCCCTGTAAATTGCAGGGAATTCACAAATACCTCTCCCACACACAAACACACCCAGGAGATGACCAAAAAAAAAAAAACCCTCCAGGATCTCCAGCCAAAACTGGCTTGGAGAAAAATTGCTTCTTGACCCCAAAATGGCGATTGGCATTTTCCTGGGTGTGTAACAAGGGGGTCACAAGAACGAAGCACTGAGGCAACCCTTCCTGCCCTCCCTTCTCGTGATCTGCTTAATGATATCCCCATAGTACAGGTAAAGGTAAAGGCTTCCCTTGCTCGAAAGCCAGTCAAATCCTACTCTAAGGGGCAGTAATCATCTCCGTTTCCAAGCCGAAGAGCCAGCGCTGTCTGAGGATGTTTCCATTGTCATGTGGCCGGCATGACTAGACACCGAAGCACATGGAACACTGTAACCTTCCCACGGAAGCGGTACCCATTTATCTACTTGGAACGTCTTGCTTTCGAACTGCTAGGTTGGCAGGAGCTGGGGCCAGAGACGGGAGCTCACTCTGTCACACGGCACTCGGGTCTCAAACTACCAAACTACTGATCTTCCGGTCTGCAGTTCAGCGTCTTAACCACTGAGCCACCACGGCTCAGCTGTTTAGCGCTTAATTACTTTTCTTTCTGTCAACAGTGAAGCACATGGGGCATAAAACAGCACCTCGGATAATAACGCTTTTCTTCATTGGGCTGCTTTTCCGCCCCAGCAGTGTAATGTATTAGGGTAGAAAAATGTCCCACGAGGTTTGCAGAGGAAAACTGATCCAGCAAAGTGATGGACTGTTTTAGTTGTCTGTAGGCTGATGAAAAGAAGGGACACCTCATTGTACAGAGAGAAACAAGATGCCTGGGATACAAAACGCAATCACACATAATGTGAAGAACACTAGTGGTTAATAATGGCAAATGTTTGAAACAGGCTCGGGGCATTGCCAGACACAATGACTTCTTCCACCACAGCATAGATTTTGTTTGATGACATTTTCCAACCCTGAGAGATGCTGGAATTTGGCTTGGGATACTCATTCTATCCCAGTATTTTCCCCCGTTAGAACTTTTTTCAAAAGGATGTGTCTGTTCTCCTTTGAAATGATAACCAAGCAAGGAACCCAGTTTTGAAATGTAAAACTGAGTCGAAGCTGAAGGTTTCAACCACTCTCCTCTCCCTGTCTGGCCCCAAGGCAAACTGAGGCCGAACAAGAACACAATTTGCATATTACAGACAGACGGAGACGCGTGATCTGAGTCTCATCTGTTGGAGCCTTGAACGGGGGTTTGTACCTGGGTCGCCTTTTCTCTAAGGATAAACTACACACTACATTTCTTCACCAATTTACACTTGTTTTCCCATGTTCCCTACAGCCACACAGCAGCTGTGGGGGAAACTGCTTCTTTAAAAAAAATAATAAGAGTCCAAATGGGAACGGCTCATCATCGCGGGGGGAGGAGGAAATTCTCATGCGAACACTATGCTTGGGGGGGGGGAGTTATTTCGCCAGTTTTACTGCTCCACATGGAGTATCGGCGCATGCTGTGTGGCTGCGGGGAACATGGGGAAATAAGTGTAAACAAGCGAAGAAACATCATGTGTCACTGACCCCCTCTAACACTTTAACCTCTGTAGCACTATTAGCTTTCGCGATTCGACCTATTCCACTGTTTTGAATTTCTGTTCTCTGAACTTTCGGGCGTCGCTTTTGTTCCGGTCTCTCTCCCTCCGGTTCTTCATGAGATTAGGCCTGCCTGCTTCACGCCAGCGTTCTTACCGCGGCTCCACTCGCATTGTGTGAAAGTGAATGAACACCTTTAACAAGGTTGATGCTTGCCGGCGCTCCCAGAATCCTTTGCTGCTTCCTCCGACTCAGGTGCGATTGTATGCTGGCTGCGTCTGGCCTAATCCACATCAAACAGCATTTTTATTAATTTCCCCCCACTTTCCCAAATATCGTTCCAAGTTGAAAGACAAATTTATGTAAAAGCGGTACACCTTTGAAACAAAACACAGTAATGGCCTAACCTAATACATTTATTTGTTTAAGCGGGGTTTTTTAAATCCCTACTTTGCTTCTCAAGGGAGACTCAAAGCAGCTTAAAAAAATTATCAAAATACAGTTTAAATAAGCAATGTAAACAGACAAAAAAAAAACACCAAAGAGAGTGCAAAACAGCATCCCGAGCGAATTTTGGAATCATTGGGCTGGCTCATGCGAGTCCTAAAGCTGCAGGCAACAGGCTAAGAATCGAGATCAAGATGTTTTGGCTTAGGCAGACCAGATCTCCCACTGTGATGGGGGACCCCCCTACCCACGGCCATGGCCCTGCTACCACTCAGCAAGGGGGGGAGAGAAAGCGGCATCGTTTGGCGTAGTGGTTAAGTGCGCAGACTCTAATCTGGGAGAACCGGGTTCGATTCCCCACTCCTCCACTTGCACCTGCTGGATGACCTTGGGCAAGCCGTAGTTTTGGCACAGCTGTTCTTGAAAAAGAGCAGTTTCTGTCAAAGCTCTCTCAGCCCCACCTACCTCACAGGCTGTCTGTTGTGGGCAGGGGAAGGGAGAGGAGATTGTAAACCATTCTGAGACTCCCTTGGGTAGTGAAGGGCGGGGTATAAATCCAACCTCCTCTTCCTCGTCTTCTTCTGTTGGTGTTATGTCACATCTAGCAGAAACCTGGAAGTGATGTCACCACATCAGCATGATGCTCTAGAATCCTGGCAAAACTCTATGGTAAAAGAAGAGGAGAAGGAGGAGGAGATTGGGTGTATACCCTGCCCTTCACTCAGAGTCTCAGAGTAGCTTGCAAACGTCTTTCCCTTCCCGTCATACATTGTTGTCTTGGCTCAGGAAGGATGGCTCCAGAGGAAGCAAACTAATTGATGCAGCAGCCAAATCGCTCGCTCTCAGCCTTAATGCCAGTAGTTCACAAAGTAGAATTTTTGCTCACAGGACTCCACAGCTTAGAGGGAGCACCGGTCTGGAGATCAGTTGTAAATCCAGGAGATGCCCAGGTCCCACCTGGAGGATGGTAAGCTCTCTAAAGCAGGTGTTCTTCCTCGGACCCCTGCCTCTAGCCCAGTAGGGGTTTGAACCAAGATCTTCCCCGTCCAAGTCCAACACTCTATTACAAACGCCACCCGGCTTTGTCTCGTTTTTAAGTGAGGACAGAGATGGCCTCCCCACCCATCCCCCACCCGCTCATCCATTGTCTTTAAAAGCATCTACAATGACAAGGAAATAATTCAGAACTGGCTGCCTTCCTCGTGTAAAGTGTCACTCTCTGCCAGCACACGTCCTCACGTCGTCTGCCAAAATCTAAAAAAAACCACCAAGGGAAGAGATTTTTAGATTCTTTCTCCCCACCGGTGGAGACAGCCCCACCTCTTCACCCCCCCTGCTGCAATGCTCTCTCTAAGCTATGGAGTTTTGTGAGCAAAAACTTCTACTCTGTGAGCGACTGGCCTTAAAGTTCTGAGGGAGCGATTTGGCTGCTGCATCAGTCAGTTTGCTCTGGAGCCCTCCTTCCTGAACCCAGACAAAAATGTGCGAGCCGGAGGCTAAAGAACTGTGAGCCAGCTCACACTCACTCAGCTTGGAGGGAACCCTGATCACACGTCCCCTTCGTCTTTGTGTTGCTCCAGCCCGAGCTGAAGGCAAGACCGAAAAACAAACGCGGCTCGGGTGTTTCAACATCAGCGATGCAGAATTGGGAGAGGATGAAGACCACGAACGCTATGCTGGGGGGTTATTAGGAAGGGAACTGAAAACAAATCAGCCAGGATCACAATGCCCCTGTATACATCGATGGTGCGACCCCATTTGTAGTACTGTGTGCAGTTCTGGTCGCCACACCTCAAAAAAGTTATACCATTGGAAAAAGTGCAGAAAAGGGCAACTAGAATGGTAAAAGGGTTGGGATGCTTTCCCAATGAAGGAAGGTCGAAGCGCTTAAGAACATAAGAACACAAGAGAAGCCAATGTCGGATCAGGCCAATAGCCCCTCCAGTCCAACACTCTTATGTCACACAGTGGCCAAAAACACCAGGTGCCCTCAGGAGAGCCAGTTTGGTGTAGTGGTTAAGTGCGCGGACTCTAATCTGGGAGGACCGGGTTTGATTCCCCACTCCTCCACTTGCACCTGGCTGGAGGACCTTGGGCAAGCCATAGCTCTGTACCAGCTGTTCCCTCAAGGACAGCTTGGGAAAGAGCTCTCTCAGCCCCACCTACCTCACAGGGTGTCTGTTGTGGGGAGGGGAAGGGAAAAGGAGTTTGTAAGCCGCTCTGAGACTCCCTTGGGGAGTGGAGGGCGGGGTATAAATCCAATCTCCTCTTCTTCTTCAGGAGGTCCAGCAGTGGGGCCAGGACACTAGAAGCCCTTCCACTGTTGCCCCCCCCCCAGCACCAAGAATACAGAACATCACTTGCCCCAGACTGAGAGCTCCAATCTATGCCTTGTGGCTAATAGCTCCTGATGGACCTCTGCTCCAGATGTTTATCCAATCCCTCTTGAAGCCGTCCATGCTTGTAGCTGCCACCAATTCCTGTGGCAGTGAATTCCACGTGTTAATCCCTCTATGGGTGAAGAAGGACTTTCTTTTATCCATTCTAACCTGACTGCTCTGCAATTTCATAGAGTGCCCACGAGTTCTTGTATTGTGAGAAAGGGAGAAAAGGACTTCTTTCTCTACCTGCTCTATCCCATGCATAATCTTATAAACCTCAATCATATCACCCCCTCAGCCATCGTTTCTCCAACCTAAGGAGCCTCAAGCGCTTCAACCTTTCCTCATCGGGAAAGTGTTTCAACCTTTTGATCATTCTAGTTGCCCTCCTCTGCACTTTTTCCAATGCTATAATATCTTCTTTCAGGTGTGGCGACCAGAACTGTACACACTATTCCAAATGAGGTCGCACCTACGATGTATACAGGGCTTGGGACTCTTTAGCTTGGAGAAATGATGGCTGAGGAGTGAAATGATCAAGGTTTACAAGATTATGCATGGGGGGGGGCAACAGTGGGAGGGCTTCTAGTGTCCTGGCCGCACTGCTGGACCTCCTGAGGGCACCTGGTGTTTTTGGCCACTGTGTGACACAGAGTGTTGGACTGGAGGGGCCATTGGCCTGATCCAACACTGGCTTCTCTGATGTTCCTATGCTGTTACAAGGGAGGGTAGAAGGCAGCTTTTTGGCCAGCTTTCATAGAGATGCCAACCTCCAGGTGGGTATAATAAAAAAAAAATACAAGAACCATGGAATTATAACTATGGAAAGTTCAATACGTGAATTTTTTTCTTATTATAGTGCCTAGGTCTCTACAACAGTACATGTCTTAATCGCAATAAGCAATTCATTCTCACAACCAGCAATCCATTCTAATGGCAAACGAAAGTGCCTGTTAAGTGTTCTTTCCAAGATTAAAGTGCTCGCGCTGTCGCAAACAGTCCCATGTCCTTCCTTCTCTCAAATCCAGTAATTGTGGGTGATTTATGGACATTCTGACGGAGCCTCTGATGGACTTGTCGGCCTTTAATTTCCTTTTCTTCGCAGCTTTCTCAAAGGGGCAACCAAACAAAATCAATACATCCCAATAGCATTCAAAGGCAGACAAAAATTTTACAAGGTCCGTTTTTACAGAAGGAAAGATTGAAACTTCCTGCATGATGACATACCTTATAATAATCTACAGCAGTTCTTGTGGGGGTTTTTTAATTATACCTTGTTCCCGTGGATCTCTCTGGATTATATAACCTCCTTCGAGATGGAATTGGATCAACATCTGAAGCGGAGGTTCACCAGTGGCTCTTAGCCACAAGGTGTAGATAGGAACCCTCGGTCTGGGGCAAGTGACGCTCTGTATTCTTGGTGCTTGGGGAAGGGGGGCAACAGTGGGAGGGCTTCTCGTGTCCTGGCCCCACTGGTGGACCTCCTGAGGGCACCTGGTATTTTTGGCCACTGTGTGACAGAGTGTTGGACTGGATGGGCCATTGGCCTGATCCAACATTGGCTTCTTTTATGTTCTTATACATCTGGAGCAGAGGTCCATCAGTGGCTCTTAGCCACAAGGTATAGATAGGAACTCTCAGTCTGGGGCAAGTGATGCTCTGTATTCTTGGTGCTTGACGGGGGGGGGGGGGGCAACAGTGGGAGGGCTTCTAGTGTCCTGGCCCCACTATTGGACCTCCTGAGGGCACCTGGTGTTTTTGGCCACTGTGTGACATAGAGTGTTGGACTGGATGGGCCACTGGCCTGATCCAACATTGGCTTCTTTTATGTTCTTATACATCTGGAGCAGAGGTCCATCAGTGACTCTTAGCCACAAGGTATAGATAGGAACTCTCAGTCTGGGGCAAGTGACGCTCTGTATTCTTGGTGCTTGACAGGGGGGGGGCAACAGTGGGAGGGCTTCTAGTGTCCTGGCCCCACTGGTGGACCTCCTGAGGGCACCTGGTGTTTTTGGCCACTGTGTGACACAGAGTGTTGGACTGGATGGGCCATTGGCCTGATCCAACACTGACTTCTTTTATGTTCTTATACATCTGGAGCAGAGGTCCATCAGTGACTCTTAGCCACAAGGTATAGATAGGAACTCTCAGTCTGGGGCAAGGGATGCTCTGTATTCTTGGTGCTTGACGGGGGGGGGCAACAGTGGGAGGGCTTCTAGTGTCCTGGCCCCACTGGTGGACCTCCTGAGGGCACCTGGTGTTTTTGGCCACTTTGTGACACAGAGTGTTGGACTGGATGGGCCATTGGCCTGATCCGACATTGGCTTCTCTTATGTTCTTACGTTTAACCCTATAAGGTTTCCCCTGACTTGGGTCCCAGGAGTCTCCTTTGGGAGAAAGTTGAGCTAGAAATATTTAAATGAATTAAATAAATCCGTAACGCCTGGGGGTTGCCAGGTGTGTGTGTGTTTTGCAAGAAATTGTGCCGCGGATTCTATCTGGCCAGGTGCTTTTGTTTCAAAGTGAGAGAGCATATCCAGGGTTCTACAAAATGATGCCCCATGCCCCACTCCAAAGGCAGCCTCGAGATGCCAAGGCGCCCATGCCCTGGAAGAGTGAGCTCCACTGTTCTGGCCAGATTTTGGCCAGCGTTTCCTCTAAGCTGAGTTAGTGTGAGCTAGCTCACAGTTTCCTAGCCTCCAGCTCACAGATTTTTGTCTTGGCTCAGGAAGGACGACTCCAGAGAAAACTAATTGACGCTGTAGCCAAATTGCTCGCTCACAGCTTTAATGCCAGTAGCTCACCAAGTAGAATTTTCGCTCATAGGACTCCACAGCTTAGAGGGAGCATTTTACAATACAAGAAGAAGAAGAAGAAGAAGAGATTGGATTTATACCCCGCCCTCCACTCACTTGGAGTCTCAGAGCAGCTTACAAACTCCTTTTCCCTTCCCCTCCCCACAACAGACACCCTGTGAGGTAGGTGGGGCTGAGAGAGCTCTTTCCCAAGCTGTCCTTGAGGGTACAGCTGGTACAGAGCTATGGCTTGCCCAAGGTCATCCAGCCAGGTGCAAGTGGAGGAGTGGGGAATCAAACCCGGTTCTCCCAGATTAGAGTCCGCGCACTTAACCACTACACCAAACTGGCTCATGGGCACTCCATGAAATTGCTGAGCAATCGGGTTAGAACGGGTTAGAATGGATAAAAGGAAGTCCTTCTTACCCAAAGAGTGATGAACACATGGAATTCACTGCCACAGGGGGTGGCTAGAAGCATGGATGACTTTAAGAGGGAACTGGATAAATATCTGGAGCAGAGGTCCATCAGGGGCTCTTAGCCACAAGGTATAGATAGGAACTCTCAGTCTGGAGCAAATAAAGGTCTGTATTCTTTGTGCTTGGGGGGGGGGCGCAACAGTGGGAGGGCTTCTAGTGTCCTGGACAGTGTTCCCTCTAAGCTGACTTAGGGTGAGCTAGCTCTCAGTTTTTTAGCCTCCGGCTCACACATTTTTGTCTTAGCTCAGGAAGGATGGCCCCAGAGCAAACTAATCGCTCGCTCACAACTTTAATGCCAGCAGCTCACAAAGTAGAATTTTTGCTCACAGGACTCCACAGCTTAGAGCAGGGGTGGGCAATTGTTTTGGCTCGGGGGCCGTTTTGTGGGAGCGGAGGTTAGCGGAGGGCCGCACCTTTTAAAATGATTGCATTCATTAGTTAACTTTGCATTTCAGAAAAAGTATAAATTGTATCATAGAAATCAATCAATATAAATTAAATAAACTAGTGGTAGTTTTATTCAATTTATTTATTGTGCTAATTTCATATCATCTATAGCTGCAAGCACATTTAATTTTAGAATCCGTTTAATGAGACAAATGTACCCTATCACACTTTTCTACAATTTTTTGGAAATCAGGAGTGAGATGGCGTGTTGAGATTCTCATCATAGCCTGCAAGTTAATGTCTGTCAAATGTCTGTTAATGTCTATATTTACCCTTAGTGATCTTCATGCAAGAAAAACTTTGCTCACAAATATATGTAGATCCAAATACAGAGAACGTTTTCCTAGCAAATTTCTTCATACATGGAAACTTTTCAGCAGACAAAGATTTGTAAAAGTCAACTAATGTCACAGCATTAAACATTTATTTCACAGTGTGATCTGACTGCATGTCAATAAGTTCAAGCTGCAGCTCCTCAGGTGCTGACAGTGGCCAACTGTCTTGGCGGGCCGCAAAAAACTCTGTGGCGGGCCGCATGTGGCCCCCGGGCCGCCATTTGCCCACCCCTGGCTTAGAGGGAGCATTGCTGGTGGGTCTCCAAATTAGCTATGCTTAAAATGTCAAGCGAGCCCGTGCTCTATGCCTTCCTGTTCTATAAACTTTAAAAGCGTTGATGGGCCAGGGGGGGTTCTACAACAAGAAAATCCAAGATTAGACCGTGCCAGCAGACCCAACGGCACTATTGACGATTACACGGCCTTGCAACTTGTACCCTTAGATGTACGTTAAAGCCAAACGTGTCGCTTTTTTTGTAACAGTAAAGATGCTTTGCTTTTCATTTTTTAAGCACGCAAATGTTTACCGAATTCCTCTCTTTTTTTCGTTCCACTTTAAGTGCTAATCTTCTGGCAAAGCTTATCTTGTTTATCTTAATTAAACAAACTGAGCTCTTGCAAAGGCCTTTGGTTGCATTGAGCAGCTCAGCACTTGCAAGGTTTAATTGCCAATTAGGCGTGTTTGGGAAAACCTCCCCGTAAAAAAAGGAAACGCTTGGCAGCACTCGAGACGCAAACAAAAGCAAGCGAGGAGGTGGCGGCTTGGTCCCGAGCAGCGAGAAACTGCCTCTCCTTAAATCTGGCACCCTTCCCGAGACGGGCAAGCATCCTTCCGCCGGCCTGTATGCTGTACTTCGATAACCCAGGCTAGATAGTCTCATTCCCGCCCCAAAGCTGATCAGATGTCACGGAGCGCTCACAAACATTTTAACTGCTGAAGTGATGTTGGTGGAAAGGGCTGTCAAGTCACAGCTGACTTACGACGGCCCCCGTATTTTCAGTGCAGGGGTTGTACAGAGATGCTGTGCCTCGCCTGCAGCTGCTGGTGTGACGTTGGGTCAGTCACAAGTTCTTTCAGAGCTGTTCTCTCCCAAGCAGTTCTTGAATGAGCTCTCTCAGTCCCACCTACCTGTTGTGGGGTATCTGTTGTGGGGAGGAGAAGGGAAGGGAGATTGTAAGCCACTCCGAGACTCCTTCAGGTAGTGAAGGGCAGGGTATAAATCCATTCTCCTCCTCTTCTTCTTCTTCTTCTTCTTCTTCCCCTCTTAAGAATCTTTAACTCCTGCATGGCTGCCCTTCCCAGCCCAAAAGCGCCGAAATGCACTTTTTCTGTTGAAAAACCTAGACTGCAAGCTACTTTAGAAATCCTGCAGGAACCATTATTGGCATTAAAAGAGGGCGCGTAAAGGGGCACATCTCTCATTCTGTTCCAGTCGCCGCACACTCCTCCACTTGCACCTGCTGGATGCCCTTGGGCAAGCCATAGTTCTCTCAGAGCTGTTCTCTCAAGAGTTGTATCAATCCAATCTCTTCTTCTTTTTCTTCTTCTCTGCATTGGCACCTGGCATTCCTTGGCGGTCTCCCATCCAAGTACTAACCAGGGCTGACCCTGCTTAACTTCCCAGATCTGATGAGACTGGGTTGTCCTGGGCCATCCAGGTCAAAGCACAGACAAACAGGTGTGTTTTGCCATTGCCTGTCTCTGCGTAGCAACCCTGACCTTCCTTAGTGGTCTCCCATCCAAATACTAACCCGAGCTGACCCTGCTTAGCTTCTGATATCTGATGGGATCAGGCTAGCCTGGGCCATCCAGATCAGGTCAATAATTAAGTGCCAACAACTAGCACCTGTGACAGGTATTGAAGCGGAACAAATATTAAGCGACATGGATTTGGTCTACAGGACCTATCCAGAATTTGTGAAGAAGAAAAACCTGCCAGGTGAGATCATGATAAGATTCTCCAAAAGATCAACAAGGGATGTGGTGTTAAAAGCCACAAACAGAACAACGCTGAAGATCCAGGAAGAGGAAATCAAGGTTTTAAAAGACATTCCATTCGAAATTCGGAAAAGAAGAAAAGCCTACAGAAGTTTGATTACATGACTACAGTCAGAGTCAATTATTTACCGTTGGAATGTTCCAGAGGGACTGTCTTTCAGCTACAAAAACAAGAACTATAAGATTGACTCTATAGAACAAGCAAAAACATTTTTGGAAAAATGCAAGAAAAAGAAAACGGAGAGAAGGTCGGACGACTCACTAGAATCGCAGGAAAGTATGTACAGTTTTGATGGCTCAGAAAGCAAAGAAGAAGCATTGGACTCGGAAAAGGGAGCTGCTGCTCCCAAGTCTAGTAAAGAGACTAAAAAGACAAGAAGAGGAACGAAGAAGAAATAATGTTATAATTGTTTGTTTAAAGGCGGCGCACTATGTCAAACTGTAAATGGAGTAATAAGCGATTTCTTCGTAGTTATATGTGCCAGTCAGTCAGTATTGTTAGTAACAAAGGCAGCAACATATACTAATTAGTTAAACCAAGAAAATATATTGTTTTTCAGTTTAATAAAGTAGTTAATTTGATTATTGCAAACAGTATTCTCTGTATAGGGTAATGTAGCTTAGTTTATTAGCGTTTGTAGTTGTAGAAATAGTTGAAAAATCAATAAAAACTTTTTTAAAAAAATAATTAAGTGCCAACAAATCAGAATCAACTTATGGTAGCCCCATAGAATTTTCGATGGTTGGCCGTTGCCTGCCTCTGCATAGCAACCCTGGACTTCCTTGGTGGTCTCCCATCCAAGTACTAACCAAGGCTGACCCTGCTTAGATTCCGAGATCTGACAAGAATGGGCTATCATGGGCCATCCAGGTCAGGTTGCTGAAGTGACAGTAGGTAGCAAGATGTTCTGTTCATCGGTGCAGAGGAGGAGGCATTTCTAGGGAGCACAAACTGAGAAACGAAACCTCAGGCATCAGCTATTTTGAGGTGAGTGAAGATTGCACCATTTAAATGCTGTCTGTTCTGTGCTGCCGTTTCATGCTACAGTCTGATTAAGTCTGTAGCAGCAAACATCACATGGCTATACCCACAGATGCCTACTATAATTATAGAAATGACCGACGGAAGAGTTCTTGTAAATAGTACTGCTTTTAGGAGAGGAAGGGGAAGTCAGTTTTGCTGGGGAAATGCTCATATGGGGCCGGTGGACACCATGAGCTTGGTATGAAAAATGGGGAGGAAGTTAACGAGAAAGGAGGGCAGAGAGCCTAGGGGCTGGCTGGCTTAGAACATAAGAACATCAGAGAAGAAGAAGAAGAGATTGGATTTCTATCCCGCCCTTCACTCACTTGGAGTCTCAGAGCGGCTTACAAACTCCTTTCCCTTCCCCTCCCCACAACAGACACCCTGTGAGGTAGGTGGGGCTGAGAGAGCTCTTTCCCAAGCTGTCCTTGAGGGAACAGCTGGTACAGAGCTATGGCTTGCCCATGGTCATCCAGCCAGGTGCAAGTGGAGGAGTGGGGAATCAAACCCGGTTCTCCCAGATTAGAGTCCGCGCACTTAACCACTACACCAAACTGGCCATGTTGGGTCAGGCCAGTGGCCCTTCTGCTCCAACACTCTGTGTCACACAGTGGCTGAAAATACCACGTGCCCTCAGGAGGTCCACCAGTGGGGCCTGAACTCCAGAAGCCCTCCCACTGTGCCCCCCCCCCCCCAGCACCAAGAAGACAGACCATTACCGCCGCAGACATAAGAACATTAGAAAAGCCATGTTGGATAACGTCAATGGCCCATCCAGTCCAATACTCTGTGTCATACAGTGGCCAAATCTCAGGGGCCATCAGAAGGTCCACCAGCGGGGCCAGAACTCCAGAAGCCCTCCCACTGCTGCCCCCCAAGCATCAAGAAGACAGAGCATCACAGCCCCAGACATAAGAACATAAGGGAAGCCTTGCTGGATCAGGCCAGTCGCCCATCCAGTCCAACACTCGGTGTCACACAGTGGCCAAAACCCAGAAGCCATCAGGAGGTCCACCAGCAGGGCCAGAACTCCTTTTCATTATTATTCATAATCCATTGATTTTTGTAGCACACAATAATACAAAGCATGGAACTTGTTTTCCAGCAATCCTGCAATTATTTGTGAATAGAAAACTATTCTCAAATTAATCCCTTAACTTCTATAATATTCGACTGCCATCCGAGAATTACCTCCTATTCTAAATTTTGTTGTCTTATACTACCCGCCAAGTAGGCTTCCCTTCAGTTTCCACAATTCTGTTCCCATGTTTGCATTAAATACCGTAACGTGTATCTACATATTGCATTACACCAGCAGGGCCAAGCTCCATGAATACAGGGCACCACTGCCCCAGAAATAATGTTCCATCTCTCCTGTGTGGCTAATAGCCACTGATGGACCTCTGCTCCATATAAGAATGTAAGAGAAGCCATGTTGGATCAGGCCAATGGCCCATCCAGTCCAGCACTCTGGAGATCTCCTATTACAGTTGACCTCCAGGTGACCAAGATCAGTTCTCCTGGAAAAAATGGCTGCTGTGGAAGGTAAACTCTATGGCATTCTGTTCTGCTAAGGGCCCTCCCCTCCCCAAACACTGCCCTCCCCAGGTTCCACCCCCCTAATCTCTGTGTGTTCCCTACCCATGCTGGCAACCCTACACAGGATGCTGAAGATGGGACCACAGTGGACTTTTGGTCTCCAAGGCCAAAGAGAGGATGAGAAGGGAAAAGCTGGATTTTGCACATCGATTTGGACTCTGGTAGGCAAATCTTTCGCATCAGGCCTCTAATCGGACAAGAGAAGATGTGCCTCTAAAATGAAGGTGGTACTTCCAAAATCAGGCATCTTTGAGCTTCTTTGGCGACTGCTTGCATCGGGGGGTGACTTGACTAAGAGAGCCAGTTTGGTGACGTGATTAGGAGTGCGGACTCTAATGTGGGAGCACCAGGTTTGATTCCCCATTCCTCCACACGCAGCTGCTGGTGCGACCTTGGGCCAGTCATAAGTTCTTTCAGAGCTGTTCTCTCAAGAGCAGTTCTGGAGAGAGCTCTCTCAGCCCCACCTACCTCACAGGGTGTCTGTTGTGGGGAGGGGAAGGGAAAGGAGATTGTAAGCCGCTCTGAGACTCCCTTGGGGAGTGAAGGACAGGGTATAAATCCAGTCTCCTCCTCCTGCTCTCCTCCTCCTTCCTCTTCTTCTTCTCCTTCTTCCTCTCCTCCTCCTCCTCCTTTCTCTTCTTCTTTTCCTTCTTCCTCTCCTCCTTCTCCTCCTTCTTCCTCTCCTCCTTCTCCTCCTTCTTCCTCTCCCTCTTTCCTTTCTTGCTCTCCTCCTCCTCCTTCCTCTTCTTCTTCTCCTTCTTCCTCTCCTCCTCCTCCTCCTTTCTCTTCTTCTTTTCCTTCTTCCTCTCCTTTTTCTCCTCCTTCTCCTCCTTCTTCCTCTTCCTCTTTCCTTTCTTGCTCTCTTCCTCCTCCCTCTTCTTCTACTCCTTCTTCCTCTCCTCCTCCTCCTCCTTCCTCTTCTTCTTTTCCTTCTTCCTCTCCCCCTCCTCCTCCTTCCTCTTCTTCTTCTCCTTCTTCCTCTCCTCCTCCTCTTTCTCCTCCTTCTTCCTCTTTCCTTTCTTGCTCTCCTCCTTCCTCTTCTTCTTCTCCTTCCTCTCCTTCTCCTCCTTCTTCCTCTTCCTCTTTCCTTTCTTGCTCTCCTCCTCCTTCTTCTTCTTTTCCTTCTTTCTCTCCTCCTCCTCCTTCTTACTCTTCTTCTTTTCCTTCTTCCTCTCCTCCTCCTCCTCCTTCTCCTCCTCCTCTTCTTCTTCTTCTTCTCGAAGACTCGAAGCGATGGTTTCTAAAGTATTATTGGAAGGCAACGTGCCGTGTTGACTTAATTAACATGCAGCTCTAAACACACTGATTCTGTCACTTTAAAAATAGCTCGCGTTCTTTCCTATTCCACACTCTTGATGATTTGCAGTTCCTCTGCAGGTGTACCACACTGAGCCGCAAACACATTAGCATTAATTGCAGGTAAGACAGTCTGTTGCTCTCCTGTGACGAACCATTCCTGAAAGTTCCAAGTGGCCCAGAATCCATAAAATCTCACCTTTGCTCTCCAATTGGGGCCTTCCGAACGCATAATCGGTCCTCTACAAATTGAGCCGTGATATACCGCAAGCACGGAGCTGCAGAAATAATGCGATTCGTCCTTTGTTCAGCAAGGATCATGGCATGCAAAATATTCCAGGTTCAGTAACAGATGTTCTGTCGAAGGCAGGGTCACCAACCTCCAGGGTGGTCCTGGAGATCTGCTAGAATTACAGTTGGCCTCCCGACTTCAGAGGTCAGTTCCCCAGGAGGAAACGGCTGCTTTGGAGTAGGGTGGGCGCTATGGCATTATACCCCTCCCTCCCTCAGGCTCCACCCACAAATCTCCAGGAATTTCCCAGCCCCGAGTTGGTAGCCCTAGCTTGCGAGCTCCAGGTTGGGAAACTCCTGGAGATTTGGGGGTGGGGCTGAGGAGGACAGGGACCTCAGTGTGGACAGTATGCCATAGAGTCCACCTTCCAGAACAACCATTTTCTCCAGGGGAACTGATCTCTGTAGCCTGGAGATCAGTCAGAATTCCAGGAGGTCCCCAGCAGGGTTACCAGGTGCTTACTAGCTGCCAGCCATTATTTTATTATTTTAGCCAGTTTGGTGTAGTGGTTAGGGGCACCGACTCTAATCTGGGAGAACCGGATTTGATTCCCGACTCCTCCACATGCAGCCAGCTGGATGGCCTTGGGTCATTCACAAGTTCTCTCAGAGTTGTTCTTGAAAAAGAGCAGTTTCTGGCAGAGTTCTCTCGGCCCCACCTACCTCCCAGGGTGTCTGTTATGGCGAGGGGAAGGGAAAGGAGATTGTAAGCCGTTCTAAGACTCCTTTGAGTAGTGAGTGGTGGGGTATAAATCCAATCTCCTCCTCCTCCTCTAATTCTCCTCTCTTCTCCTTCTCCTTCTTCTTCTTCTTCTTCTTCTTCCCAGATGTGATGTCATCACACCAGGCGCATCGCATGGGGGACACTCTAGCATTTTGGGGGGGGACTCTATGGTTACCACAGAGGGTTTTTTTACCCAAATGCTAGAGCACCCCCTGTACACAGTGCCTCCAGGTGACGTCATCGCATCGAGCACGTCAGACACAAGGGAGCTGTTTGGGCGTGCAATTCCCCTACTGGCCAACTGGCCGGCGGCAGATTGAGGCCCCCAAGAGCGGGGGGAACCCCGCTGCCCACGGGGTTATTGCAACCCCAGTCTCCAGCCCTCACACAGAGGTTTGCAACCCTCTGCTTCCGTAGAGGGATTCAGCCTGCCAGTCACATGGAATACATCATGCCCCCACTGCTCTGAAGGATGATTTTGTACTCCTTCCACATGATTTTTGTACTCCTTCCAAGTACGATTCGGGTTCCTCCCACAGCTTTGATCTGTCCTTAAAGAAGGAAGTGCAGGTGGCTGTGAGGGGAACGCCTAAGAGGAAGCGCCCCCCCCCCCCACAGTCCATACCAGAAATGGGGGGAGGGGAGAAGCTCTGTGCTGCGCTTTCTCCCTGCCTTGGCCCTTTACAGGACGGGGTTTTTTTCCCATTTCACAACCAAATCACAGTGTAGCTTTTCACGGCAGCTCAGCTTGACGGAGGAGGAGACGGGGTTACCAGGCTGTGAGGAACCATGATCAGGACTCATGCGCTCATGCAAGTAAAGGGAAGGGACAACATCCCCCTGAGCCTTTTCCGCCTCCATGAGAAACATAAGAGAAGCCAATGTTGGATCAGGCCAACGGCCCATCCAGCCCAACACACTATCTCACACAGTGGCCAAAGATACCAGGTGCCATCAGGAGGTCCATCAGTGGGGCCAAAACTCCAGAAGCCCTCCCACTCTTTCCCCCCAAGCACCAAGAATAGAGGGCATCACTGCCCCAGACACAGTGTTAAGAACGTAAGAGAAGCCATGTTGGATCAGGCCAATGACCATCCAGTCCAACACTCTTGTGTCACACAGTGGCCAAAACCCTGCTTTCATCAGGAGGTCCATCGATGGGGCCTGAACTCCAGAAGCCCTCCCACTCTTTCCCCTCAAGCACCAAAAATACAGAGCATCACTGCCTCAAGACATAAGAACCTAAGAGAAGCCATGTTAGATCAGGCCAATGACTATCCAGTCCAACTCTCTGTGTCACGCAGTGGCCAAAGCCCAGATGCCATCAGGAGGTCCACCAGCAGGGCCAGAACTCCAGACGCCCTCCCACTTTTGCCCCCCCCCAAGCATAGAGAATACAGAGCATCACTGTCCCAGACATAAGAACCTAAGAGAAGCCATGTTGGATCAGACCAATGGCCCATCCAGTCCAACACTTTGGGTCACACAATGGCTAAAACCCAGGTACCAACAGGAGGTCCACCAGTGGGGCCAGAACTCCAGAAGCCCTCCCGCTGTTGCCCCCCAAGTACCAAGAATACAGAGCATCACTGTCCCAGACATAAGAACCTAAGAGAAGCCATGTTGGATCAGACCAATGGCCCATCCACTCCAACACTCTGGGTCACACAATGGCTAAAACCCAGGTACCAACAGGAGGTCCAGCAGTGGGGCCAGGACACTAGAAGCCCTCCCACTCTTGCCCCCCAGGCACCAAGAATACAGAGCACCACTGTCCCAGACATACGAACCTAAAAGAAGCCACGTTGGATCAGGCCAATGACCATCCACTCCAACACTCTGTGTCACAGAGTGGCCCAAACCCAGGTGCCATCAGGAGGTCCACCAGTGAGTTCCGCAATTAAATTCGCTGTTGAGTAAAATTATTTCCTTTTGTCTGACCGGAACTTGCGGCTTACCAGTTTCATTTGGTCCTGGAGTTCTGATATTATGAGAGGAGGAAAAGTTCCCTCTGTCCACACGCATAATTTTATAAATCGCTATCATGCCCCCGCCCCATTGGCTTCTTCCTAAATTGAAAATTCCCAAACTCTTCAGCTTTTCTTCATAGGAAAGGTACTCTGACACCCTAATCATCTTGGTCGCCCTCTTCTGCCTCAACAACAATCCTGTGATGTAGGATAGGCTGAGAGAGAGGGAGTGGCTCAAATTCGCTTAGGGCATTTCATAGCAGAGTGGGGGATACAAATCTGGGTATCAGAGATCCCGGTCATACATGCTAGCTTCTAAGGACTTACCTGTGATTGAGAACAGACTACAGCTTTCCTATAACGCTGCATATAAGAAGAAGAGAAGATGGAACTGATACCCGGGCCTTTGCTCAGAGCAGCTTACGAACCCTTTCCCTTCCCCTCCCCTCCCCACCCTTTCCCTTGCCTTCCCTTCTCCTTTCCCTTCCCCTCTGAGACTCCTCCTCCTCCTCCTCCTCCTCTTCTTCTATTGTTGTTATTGTTGTTGTTATAGACTTGGAGGGGACGGCACGCAAGAAAATAATTTAATGCACAATGTAATATAATGTTAAAACACTTCCATAGAAATATAAGCAGGGAAGGGACCTCAAGGGTCACCTGATCCAGCCCCTGCAAAATGCAGGAAATTCACATCTGCCTCCCCCCCCCCAACTCCCTCAGTGACCCCTACTCTAGACACAGAGGAATACAAAAAATCTCCAGGATCCCTGGGCCAACCTGACCTGGAAGAACATTCTTTCCTGACCCCTCGTCATGTAAGAAAGGGCCATGAGACTCAAGCAGTGGCTCATCCCTTCTTGCCCTCCCCCCCCCCCCCATGATCAGCCCAAAGTCAGTGTTAGCGGAATTGCTCTGGTTTTAAGATTAGCAATTGGCAAATAACCGGGTTACAGCCAACTATACCAAGGTCCCGCCCCTTCCAGGAGTTCCCAATAAATAGGCACTGAGGCAGAGGTCAGTTTAAATAATGTTTACTGTAAAATGTTCTTCAAGCATACAAAACCAGAATCATACATACAGCTCCTAAGAAACTTAGATAGAGAAATAGCACATTTGCATGAGCAGGAGATTCGTTGGTTGGGAGATACTTTACCTGTCCTGGAGATGGTTGTCCGTTCCAAAAGAAGAATGGAGGGGTTGAAAAGGAAATAGGGGACGTGTTCTGAACCGGCAGAAACACGCTTTTCTCTGTCTGCGCAGACCAGAGATCAAAGATGGAGGGAGGGTATTGGGATAGCAAGCTGGACACAAGAGGGGTAAAAGCAGACAGGGGTCGTGGAAGCTCAAGAGACCGGCTGCATGGAGTGCAACCTCTTTTATTAGGTGGTATTGGGGCGAGCAGTGCTGGCCACATCCCCTTAACACACCTTCCAGGTAGTCTGTCCCTGCAAACCCTACCATTGGTTAAAGAGAAAAGAGGAGGGGATGTGTAGGGGTGATCAGTATTGCAACACTAGGAGCTAGACAGGAACTGACACCTGGGCAAGCATCCAGTGAGTCATCGAGCCATCCTATTGTCCCTTGATGGCCCTGGCTCGGCCAGTTGATGGGCGGAAGATTAGTTGCCAAGCAACCTCATTCATAGTCCAAAGTTCAGCATCTCTCTGGAAGGTGTGGAATCTCAGGTATATGGGGTGGGTTGGGGTTGCCTAGCGTGAGGTGACAAAAGAACCCTTGGGCAATGGGGTCCTTGTCTTTGTTCTTTGTGTGAACCATGGCGGGTGTGTGCTTCTTGGAATAGACTGGAACCTCTTACAGCAGTGAAGAGGGCATGTAGTTCTTCAAAGCATAACAACCCACAGTTCAAACTTATGAACATTAAAAAGTCCATAAGAGCACATGATGTGCCTTGCTAGGCAACATCAGGAGAAAAGAGCCAGAGTCCAGGAGCACCTTAAAGACTAACAGAAATTGTGGCAGGGGAGGAGCTTTCGAGAGTCACTGCTCACTTCTTCAGGTACTTCAGATATTACAAGATGGGTCACCATATCAGTCTGCCTGCAGCAGTAGAAAAGAACAAGAGTCCAGGAGCACCTTAAAAGACTCACAAAATCTGTGGCAGGGCAGGAGCTTTCATGAGTCACTGCTCACTTCTTCATATACCAAAGAGCCAGAGTTCAGGAGCACCTTGAAAACGAACACAATTTGTGGCAGGGAGTGAGCTGTCGTGAGCCGCTGCTCACTCTTCACTTCTGAAGAATATTCACGAAAGCTCCTGCCTTGCCATAAATGTCGTTAGTCTTGAAGGTGCTCCTGGACTCTTGCTCTTTTCTCCTGCTACAGACAGACGGACACGGCGACCCATCTTGATCTTCCTACATTCACAGCGTGTGAAACTCTCTCAACTAAAGTGACCCCAACGAAAGCATCAATTCGCTTTTGGAAATGTTCATGAAAGAGAAACCCTCTCCCAGGCTTGGAAAAGAATTCTTGAAAAGCGTCCTTCCTTTCTGAGTCAGGGTGCGTTCAGACGGGGAGCTAATCCCGCCGTTGGCCCGGCTCTAATTTGATCCCGATCTTTTTAATCCAGTGTTGCATGACCAGACAGCTCCCCCATGAATCCCTTACCGTGCGCGAACTCCACGGTGGATTGTCTAGACAGCATCCACCTGAAGGAGCTGCACAGTCAGGGGGGGTTTAAAAAAAATCTGTTTGCGCATGTGCAAATGTGCATCACTGAGTACTTGTTTTTCCACGCATGCACAACTTGAATGTTAAAAGCACTGCCAGTGGTACCTTCCTCTAAATACCATTTCAGTTAACAAAGTTCATAACTTTCACAGGCCCTTCAGAAACATGAAATTGTCCAGAACGTTTAAACAGAGCTCTGTGGTCATTGCACGTTTACCCGTTTATGCGCACATCACTAAGAATTTTTTAAAACGGCGGCCGTTCGGGATAATCTGGAGTCAGACCATCCCGACGAGCTGATTGCACGCTGGAATGACCAGACAGGGGAAAGTTCACCATTGGACCATTGGCCCGCTTTAGACCGGACTTTCAGCATTGTCTTCTTAGTACGGCTCCCTGGCAGGGATCGACGGGCTGATCACGGAAGCGGGATGTTTCCCAGATGTCACTGTCTGGACATTCCCTTTAAATCCACCAGGCACTTATGCCTGGGTCAGATCTAAAGAGCCATCTGATCGCGACCTCAGGCTCAAACTTCGATGTGGCTCCCGCACAAATCCGTGGGGAAAGATTCATTTCTAAGCCCCGGCATCAGTTTTCAAGCCACCTGCGATTGCTTTCCAACCAGCCTTCATCTCGGGAAGGTGATGATAATGTGGCACATTTGCAAAAAAAAAAATAATAATAATAATATCGTGTGACTCTCTTTAAAAAGAGGTATTTTCAAAGGGGCTAATTGTGGAACATGAACATCTATCACACAGCGAGAAAACAGAATGCTTAAAAGTGTTAGACAGTAAAATTGTACATTTGCCTGCAATTAAGGTGTTCGAAAGTTGTGCACAAAACAACGTGCCCAGAACAATTTGTATCACCCGTTCTAGGAGCACTTTAATCCTTCTCCATTTGCTGAGTGTGTTTTAAACCCTCGGGGGGGGGGGGGGTCTGCTGGGGGGAGGGAGAAACTAAGCACAGAAATAAAGAAGGAATTCAGTATACAGTGATTGATCATTGCAAAGCGTATGTAGGTAAATCTCCATTATAGCTGATAAAAAACCAGTAAAAGCTACTGATGGAGGGTGGGAGGAGAACCTATATGTAACAATCAGTACCGGCTGTCAAAGAAATATCCAGGTTGCAAATTTTGACGGGTGAAATTTCAATTCATGTTCGGGCATTTCGGGGACGACTTCCCAGCCAAGCTTTTCTGTGCTTCTTGACTGATTACGGCCATCTGTCAAGCACTGTTGCATTTTTATTTATTTATGGCGCTTGTTACCTGGCTTTCTCCCCCATGGAGACCCAGAGCAGTATTCGGTAGTCTACTCTCCTCTGTTTTATCCTCACAACAGCCTTTTGAGGTAGGTTAGGTTGACATGATCAAGGTTTACAAGATTATGCATGGGATAGAGCAGGCAGAGAAAGAAGTCCTTTTCTCCCTTTCTCACAAGACAAGGACTCGTGGGCACTCCATGGAATTGCTGAGCAGTCGGGTTAGAACAAATAAAAGGAAGTCCTTCTTCACCCAAAGAATGATTCACACGTGGAACTCACTGCCACAGGAGGTGGTTGGTGGCTACAAGCATGGATGACTTCAAGAGGGAATTGGAGAAACATCTGGAGCAGAGGTCCATCAGTGGCTATTAGCCACAAGGTATAGATAGGAACTCTCAGTCTGGGGCAAGTGATGCTCTGTATTCTTGGTGCTTGGGGAGGGGGCAACAGTGGGAGGGCTTCTAGTGTCCCGGCCCCACTGGTGGACCTCCTAAGGGCACCTGGTATTTTTGGCCACTGTGTGACAGAGTGTTGGACTGGATGGGCCACTGGCCTGATCCAACATTGGCTTCTCTTACGTTCTTATGTTCTTACCCGAAGGAGTCTCAGAGCAGCTTCAATCTCCTTTCCCTTCCCCTCCCCACAACAGACATCCTGTGAGGTAGGTGGGGCTGAGAGAGCTCTTCCAAGGACTGCCCTTGAGAGAACAGCTGGTACAGAGCTACGGCTTGCCCAAGGTCATCCAGCAGTTGCGAGTGGAGGAGTAGGGAATCAAACCCGGTTCTCCCAGATTAGAGTCCGTGCACTTAACCACTACACCAAAAGGACAGGGGCCTTCCATTTTAATTAGGGTTACCGGGCCTTACCTGTCTGCCGGTGGGGGGAGGGTCCCTCTCCATGCCCTGGAGTTTTCTACCCAGGCACCACAACATCATCACCTGGAAGTGACATCAACACACAGGGCACATTGCAGGGGGACACTCTAGTATTTGAGGGGAAACTTTATGGTAACCATAGAGTTTTTCTCAAATGCTGGTTAGTCCCCCCGACACCGCAACATGCCCTACATTATGACATCACCCCTTTGGGTGATGTCATTGCACCAGGCACGTTGGCATGGACAGGACTCTTTGGGGGTGGGGTTCACCCCCCAACCCAGCCAGCCAGCTTGGTAGCAGTGGATCGGGGGCCCCAAAAGCAGATAAACGCCTGCCCCCAGCGGGGAAACGGCGACCCTAACCTTAATACCATTTTTATCATCTGCTCTCAGCCTGGAAACTTGTAAATTCATTTCAAGCATCTCCTAGTTTGTATCCTCTGGCCAGGTTTTTAATTCTGCGTTTTAACCGACAACTTTTAACGCCGCGTGTTTTTATTCTGTGTTGATCTGTAAGCTGCCTGTGGCGCTGGGAACAGCTTTTCTTGTCCCATTTGTATCCTGGCTTGGTGGCGTTTGTGTTTTAAGAAATATATAGATGGTGGAACCAAAGCTTTAGAAGTGGCTTTTGGCCTGGCTTGAACGGGAACTGTGGTCAAGTAACAGTAGACCCGAGGTTTGCAGGTCAATCCATAAATATACTCGGCTCGATTTTTTTTCCCCACTCTGTTTTGGGAGAGCTCCATCATCCCTGTCTCCTGAAGCTCTTGAGGAGATTTGTGTACCGATTTTGTGCTTTCGACTCCTCAGCTCCCTTGTGGCTGTCTTTCCTTGATTGCCGAGGATGACTTAGCTTTTCAAATTGGGTACATAATTTACGGAACAATGCCCTGGCTCCTGTGAGTCATAGCGCCAGCAATCAGCCTGACCGTGCACTTCGTGTGCAGTGCAAGGACAGAGCATGCTGAGTTGGAATGCAGCCTTTAAAAAAACCCCAACAAATTAGGAGCTGACCATGGGTGAGGGGGATCCACATCACGAGATGTGAAAGTCCCGTTGTACACTGCATTAGTCAGGCCACACCTGGAGTCTGTGTGCACTTCTGGAGGCCTCGCTTCAGAAAGGATGTGGACAGAATGGAGCGGGTGCAGGGAAGAGCGATGAGGACGATCGGTGGCCTGGAGACCAAGAAGCCCTACGAGGAAAGGCTGGGGGACTTCTTGGGAAGGTTCAGTCTGGAGAAGAGGAGGTTGAGGGGGGACCGGATTGCTCTCTTGAAGGATTTGAAGGGCTGTGTTACTTAGAGGAGGGCAGGGAGCTGTTCCTGTTGGCAGCAGAGGAGAGGACTGGAAAGAATGGGAAGTTACAAGCTGGATCTTAAGAAAAACTTCTTGACAGTCAAGAGTCAGGCAGCAGTGGAGTCAGCTGCCTGGGGAGGTGGTGAGCTCCCCCTCCCTGGCAGACTTCAAGCAGCGGCTGGACAAACACTTCTCAGGGATGCTCTAGCCCAGGGGTGGGCAAGTGCGGCCCGCCAGGACAGTTGGCCACTGTCGGCGCCTGGGGAGCTGCAGCTTGAACTTGTTGACATGCAGTCAGATCACACTGTGAGGGAGATGTTTGGTGCTGTGACATTGGTTGACTTTTGCAGATCTTTGTCTGCTGAAAAGTTGGGGAGATCTGCTGGGAGGATGTTCTCTCTGTTTGGGTCTGCATGTATTTGTGAACAAGGTTTTTCTTGCATGAGGAGCAACAGGAGTAAATATGGACGTTGGCAGACATTTGACAGACATTGACTTGCAGGCTGTGATGAGAATCTCAACGGGCCATCTCACTCCTGATTTCAAAAAAAAAAAAAAAAAGATTGTAGAAAAGTGTGATGGCGTACGTTTGTCTCTTTAAACTGATTCTGAAGGTGAATGTTCTTGCAGCTATGGATGGTGTGACATTGACACGGTGAATAGGCTGAATAGAACTGCCACGGTTTTATTTAATTTATATTTATTGATTTTTATGATTTTTACAATTTGTGCCTTTTCTGAAATGTGGAGTTGACTAGTGAATGCCATCATTTTGAAGGGTGCAGCCCTCCGCTGACCTCCGCTCCCACGGGGTGGCCCCCGAGCCAAAACAATTGCCCACCCCTGCTCTAGCCTGATCCTGCGCTGAGCAGGGGGTTGGACTAGATGGCCTGTAGGGATCCTTCCGACTCTGTGTGATTCTCTGATTCCGACTCTGTGTGATTCTCTAATTTGCTGCCATCCATTCACCCTACCGGCTGATCCTGCATTGAGCAGGGGGTTGGACTGGATGCAGCCAGGATTTATTACTCCGGGGGAGCTGTTCCTGTTGGCGGCAGAGAAGAGGACTCGCAAGAATGGAGTTTAAATTAAGGGTGGGAAGGTACCGGCTGGATATTAGGGAAACACTTTTTGACAGTCAGAGGTGGCGGTCACATGTGTGAGATAAAACAGAGGGGAAGAGAAGAAGAAGAAGAAGAAGAGATTAGATTTATACCCCGCCCTTCACTCACTTGGAGTCTCAGAGCAGCTTACAAACTCCTTTCCCTTCCCCTCCCCACAACAGTCACCCTGTAAGGTAGGTGGGGCTGAGAGAGCTCTTTCCCAAGCTGTCCTTGAGAGAACAGCTGGTACAGAGCTATGGCTTGCCCAAGGTCATCCAGCAGGTGCAAGTGGAGGAGTGGGGAATCAAACCCGGTTCTCCCAGATTAGAGTCCGCGCACTTCACCACTACACCAAACTGGCTCCCTCCCACCAAAGAGAGGCTATTCCCTCCAGTGACCCACAGTTGCGCAATCACATGGATGCAGGATGTGTGATCAGACGCAACCGCAGATGAGTTGGGGGGGGGGAGGTTAACCGTTTGTTTCCGCTGCGCTTACCTGGGGGATCGATGCATCGCACCTCCGCCGTCATGTCTCTCTATGGGGGGGTGCGCGCTGATGTGCATACTGCGAGGGGGGGGAACAATGCCACGGCATCAGGATAGCCTGATCAGACTAGCGTGACGCCATGGGAGTGCACTGGCGTCATCAGACACTGGAAAGTCCGTCTGTGGCTTGTAGCAACCCGTTTGCTAGAGGACTTTCCGAAGTGGTGTTTTACTCCGCGTGTGTGGCAGAGCAAAACGGGTTGCCGACGGCTGAGGGGCGCTTCCCAGATGCTGGCGTCCAACCACGCTCCTTTGCCCCGCTCGGCATTCGCTCCAATGTTGGGGTGAATTGTGCGTGTGATCGCAGCCAGAGTTGTGTAACAGTGGGATCGGCTGCCTGGGGAGGTGGTGAGCTCCCCTTCCCTGGCAGTCTTCAAGCAGCGGCTGAACCAACCCTTGTCAGAGATGCTCTTGGCCAGTGATGGCGAACCTTTTAGAGACCCAGTGCCCAAACTGCAACCCAAAACCCACTTATTTATCGCAAAGTGCCAACATGGCCATTTAACCTGGTTACTGAGGTTTTCGTTTTAGAAAAAACAACTCATACATTAACAATTTTTGCCTTAAAAGAAAAACACAATAACGGAGCTTTCAATTATACAAACAGCTTTTTATTGAATTTTTGCTGTCCAATCTTGCGAACTCTGTGCTGGGGCGATGCTGTGCGTGTCCACAGAGAGGGCTCTGAGTGCCACCTCTGGCACACGTGCCATAGGTTTGCCACCACTGCTCTAGGCTGATCCTGCATTGAGCAGGGGGTTGGACTAGATGGCCTGCCCGGCCCCTCCAACTCTGTGGTTCTATGTTTCCGTGAATCCATTGCGGTACGGTGTAAGGCCCCATGACATATAATGCACATAGAAGGAAAGGGACAATGACATGTTTATCTAGGCGCTAAGTTCCCCACCTCAAGAAAATAACATGCTAGGAAAGTAAGGATTTGCAAGCTGCAATGAGCCATTTATGTTTCATGGCAATCAATCCCAGCATTTACAAACTCTCCAGGCGGGTGTAACTCCTTCCCCTTTTCACAATCAACAGAAGTTTCTGTTTGCAAACATTCCACCAAACTTCTAAGGATAAGCACAGGGGTCCTTTCGTAGAAAAAGAGGTGCAGGAGCTCATTAGCATACCTCATTAGCATACCTCATTAGCCTATGCCACGTTCCCTGACATCACCGGAAGTGTGTCAGAAAGGGAATGTCAGTTTCAGTTCCATTATACCCTACGGGCCATTGAAATCAATGGCAAAAACTCATAGGGTATATGAGGGGCTGGAGGAAAGGGGGTTTGAGGGAGAGGCTCCAAACTTGCAGGGTAGCTGCTGGGCCCTCTCCTCAAAATACCCACCAAGTTTCAAGAAGATTGGAACAGGGGGTCCAATTTTATGGGCCCCCAAACAGGTTGTCTCATCCCCTCCATTGTTCTCTATGGTGGGAAAAAATGTTAACTTTTTTCCTCCCATAGAGAGCAATGGAGGGAATGGGGGCAACCTGTTTGGGGGCCCGTAGAATTGGATCCCCTGATCCAATCTTCTTGAAACTTGGTGGGTATTTCGAGGAGAGGCCCCAGCAGCTACACTGCAAGTTTGGAGCCTCTCCCTCAAACCCCCTCCCCTCCAGTGGCTTTTAAAGTTGCCGCCGAATTTCGGCGGCAATTCGGCAGCAGGCTGAATCAGATTAGAGAATCTGATTCGGCCCATGGCTGTCCTAGTGGCCACTCCTGAGCTGGCGGAGCTTTGCTCCGCCTTGCTCCGGCCCCAACGGACCCCTGGATAAACACATGCCGATAGATACATTGATGCAACCGTCCTATTTTTGGTCCGGTTTTCTCTTTCCTTTCTTTCTTCACCGTGTTCTAGTTTTACATAGCACCTCCTGCTATGTAAAACTATAAAGGAAAAGAACAACAGGCCACAAATAGTTGCATTAATGTATCTACTGGCTTGTGTCCATCCTTAGTATCTACTGGCATGTGTCCATCGGCCACCCATTCCAATTTCAACTTTGCAGACGCAGCCGGGCTCTGCATGGCCCCTCCTAACGGCTGCCCCTCCCCACACCATCTTTTTTTCCTTCAACTAGCTTTTGAGATTTCATTCCAGTTTTGTCTGAAGAAGTGTGTTTTGCACACGAAAGCTTACACTTCGTTGCTCTCAAAGGTGCCACCAGACTCAGACTTCGTTCTCTCATGGAGTTGTCGGGGGGGGGGGGGGGGAGAATGACGGGCATCTGCCCGAGCTCCTTGGAGGATGGGCAAGATAATTTTAGACAGAACATTTGCATTTGCAAAGGGATGGTTAAAATGGCTACAGCGTGAATGTTCTAAATGAGACTCTGCACACAATTACGGCTGCTGCGCAGGGAGACGTCTTTGCAAAGTGGCCGCTGTCTGCCCCGCCAAATCTGCCCCGCATTGTAAGCATTCGAGACGTTTCTTGATGCGAGCCCCCTGTCCAGTATTCCCTGTAAGCTGTGTTAGTGTGAGTTAGCTCACCGTTTTTTAGGCTCATACATTTTTGCCTTTGCTCAGGAATTTTTTTCACAAGACTCCACAGCTTAGAGGGAGCATTGGTGGCAACCAGTGTTCCCTCTAAGCTGAGTTAGTGTGAGCTAGCTCAGTTTTCTAAGCCTCCGGCTCACACCTTTTTGTCTTCGCTCAGGAAGGAGGGCTCCAGAGCAAACTAATTGATGCAGCAGCCAAATTGCTCACTCACAACTTTAATGCCAGAAGCTCACAAAGTAGGATTTTTGCTCACAAGACTCCACAGCTTAGAGGGAGCATTGGTGGCAACCAGTGTTCCCTCTAAGCTGATTTAGTGTGAGCTAGCTCAGTTTTCTAAGCCTCCGGCTCATACGTTTTTGTCTTCGCTCAGGAAGGAGGGCTCCAGAGGAAACTAATTGATGCAGCAGCCAAATTGCTCGCTCACAACTTTAATGCCAGAAGCTCACAAAGTAGGATTTTTGCTCACAAGACTCCACAGCTTAGAGGGAGCATTGGTGGCAACCAGTGTTCCCTCTAAGCTGAGTTAGGGTGAGTCAGCTCACAGTCTTTTAGCCTCTGGCTCACACATTTTTGTTTCAGCTCAAGAAGGATGCGGCTCCAGAGCAAACTGATTTATGCAGTAGCTAAATGGCTCGCTCACAACTTTAATGCTGGTAGCTCGCAAAGTAGAATTTTTGCTCACAAGACCCCACAGCTTATAGCAGTGATGGCGAACCTTTTAGAGACCAAGTGCCCAAACTGCAACCCAAAACCCACTTATTCATCGCAAAGTGCCAGCACGACAATTTAACCTGAATACTGAGGTTTTAGTTTAGAAAAAAGAACTCCTACATTAACATCTTTTGTTTTAAAAGAAAAACACAATAACAGAGCTTTCAATGATACAAACAACTTTTTATTGAAAGGTAAAAGTTTGCATTTGGCCTGCTTTTGAACAATTAATGTGATTTTTGCTGTTGTATGCATGCTGATAATTTGTCGAACCTTGGCTCATACCTTGTAAGTTTGAGAGCAGCCCAGCCTCGAGTCTGTGTCGTCTTTTTCCTTTTAGAGACTGAGTGCCCAAACTGCGTGTGTGCCCACAGAGAGGGCTCTGAGTGCCGCCTCTGGCACGCGTGCCATAGGTTTGCCACCACTGACTTATAGGGAGCATTCCTGTCCCCTTGCAGGGATAGATTGACAGGCAGGCATCTCCCCTTTCTGACAAAACAGGTTTCACTAGTCTCACAGGTGTGACCCACAATCGCCTCCCAGCCCCATAGCCAGGATTTCGGGGGGCACCGGGGGGCGTGGGGGCACAGCTCTTTAAATTATGCTGCGGGTCTCCTTCCAGTGTGGCGCACGGCTATGATTGTGGCTTAAGATCGGGGCAGGGGGCTCTGAAGATCCAGTAGGGGGCTCAGCCCCTAAAACCCCACCACTGGCGATTGCCCAGTGGCCTCCCCTGTTGTGTATGAGTAGGGGGACCAGCCCAGGCTGTTATTTGCCTTGACAGTGGAGATCTCAAGATGTGTATTGAATAAACAGCTAGCCCTTGGAGAATGACCTGGACAGATCTACCCTTATGATAACTCTGACATGATAACACTGCCTGGGAGAGGCACACACAGGAACATACATGAAGCTGCCTTATACTGAATCAGATCCTTGGTCAGTATTGTCTACTCAGACTGGCAACTGCTCTCCAGGGTCTCAGGCAAAGGTCTTTTAACTGGAGATGCCGAGGGTTGAACCTGGGACCTTCTGCATGCCAAGCAGACGCTCTTCCACTGAGCCACAGCCCCTCTCTACAGCTCTCCAGGGTCTCAGGCGGAGGTCTTTCCCATCAACTATTTCCTGGTCCTTTTAACTGGAGATGCCGGGGGTTGAACCTGGGACCTTCTGCATGCCAAGCAGACGCTCTTCCACTGAGCCACAGCCCCTCTCTACAGCTCTCCAGGGTCTCAGGCGGAGGTCTTTCCCATCACCTATTTCCTGGTCCTTTTAACTGGAGATGCCGGGGGTTGAACCTGGGACCTTCTGCATGCCAAGCAGACGCTCTTCCACTGAGCCACAGCCCCTCTCTACAGCTCTCCAGGGTCTCAGGCGGAGGTCTTTCCCATCACCTATTTCCTGGTCCTTTTAACTGGAGATGCCGGGGGTTGAACCTGGGACCTTCTGCATGCCAAGCAGACGCTCTTCCACTGAGCCACAGCCCCTCTCTACAGCTCTCCAGGGTCTCAGGCGGAGGTCTTTCCCATCACCTATTTCCTGGTCCTTTTAACTGGAGATGCCGGGGGTTGAACCTGGGACCTTCTGCATGCCAAGCAGACGCTCTTCCACTGAGCCACAGCCCCTCTCTACAGCTCTCCAGGGTCTCAGGCGGAGGTCTTTCACATCACCTATTTCCTGGTCCTTTTAACTGGAGATGCCGGGGGTTGAATCTGGGACCTTCTGCATGCCAAGCAGATGATCTACCACTGAATTAAGGCTGCTCCCCAATGAAGCAGCCTTAGATCAGACCATTGGCTCATCCAGCTCAGTACTGTTTGTTCTGATTGGCAGCCACTCTCCAGGGTCTCAGGGTGGGGTCTTTCCCATCACCTCCTGCCTGGTCCTTTTAACTGGAGATGCCGGGGATTGAACCTGGGACCCTCTGCATGCCAAGCCGATGCTCTACCACTGAGCCACAGCAACCCTCCCCTTGAGGGGGCATTGCATGTTCATGCCTCATTCTGGGGAGCAAACAGGTAACCAGTTCTCCATTTTGGTTGCAGGTGTCGGAGCCCAGGAGCTGGTGGTGCAACAGACCCAGGGACCCTTGAGGCTGACTGCAGGAGAGACCCTCAATCTCAACTGCACATTGATTGGGTTCGGTCCACCAGGGGGTGTTAGATGGTTCAAAGGCTCAGACAGAGGCCAGCCTCCCGTTTACAGCGATAAGGCACCAGTTCAACCCCGAGTCACCAAGGTCATTCCTCAGTCAAGCACGGACTACAGCATCCGCATCAGCAACATCCAGCCGGAGGATGCCGGGACCTACTACTGTGTGAAATACAAGGCGGGAGTCATGGAAACGGAATATAAATCGGGAAAGGGCACTGAGGTTTCGGTGATTGGTGAGTACCGTCCAAACCCCACTTGTGATAGAACGCCCACAGGGCAAGTAGTCCATATTAGGGATGTGCATTCGGTTTGTCTGAACCAAATGCACCCCTGAAAATGGGCCATTTGACCCCCTTTTGGGCAGCCATGGGCCGAATTAGATTCTCTAATCTGATTCGGCCTGCTGCCGAAAGCCGCCGCCGAAATTCGGCAGCACTTCGGCCGCTGCCGGAAAAGCAGTTGCTGGCGGGGAGGAGGGGAGAGGTGCGGAGAGGCATTTAAATGACTCCCCACGCCATCCCGCGCTTGCCTGCCTTGGCAGGTGAGCTCGGAAGGGTGTGGGAGGGGGGCTCTCCTGGGCGTCTTCAGCTGGCGCATTTCAGCGGGCCAGCTGAAGAAGCCCCGGGGAGACATTTAAACTAGTCCCCGCACCTTCCCTAGCTCATGGGGGGGGGGCTCAGCCGGGCCTGAGGGAGTCATTTAAATGCCTCCCGCACACCGTCAAATGTGATTCGGCCAGCCGAATGCCACCCCATTCGGCTTGCGTTGCCGAAAGTGGCATTCGGAAGTCATTTGGCCAGCCGAATCAGGCCAATTTTTTTTTTGCACCCCCATAGTCCGTATGCCGCTTGGCCTCTCTGCAGGGGTCATTTCATTAAAAAGGAGCTGCAGGAGCTCATTAGCATAACATTAGCATAACTTATTTGCATATGCCACCCACCCCGGCATCCCCGGAAGTGTGTCAGAAGACGACACCCACCGCAAAGCAAAAGCCATGCCTCTTTTTTTGCTACACAGCGAGGGAAAAGTTCACTTCTGAGTTGGGTTAAGGTTTCGCTTTGCATAAAATGGAAGCTGCCGTCAGGAGCCTGTGATGGCACGCCATTTAAGACTTCAGAAGGGGGAAGCTGAGAATGATTGAGTGCGGGAGGAAACTTGCTGGGGGTGTGGGAAAGAAGAGCCCGGGAGAGGCAGTGTAGGGATCAGCGGTTCTCTTCCACTACTCTGAATGCAAAACACACACACGCACACACATGAAAACCCCTTCCTCCCCTCCCCCCCCCCCGGGTCAAGTTGAAGCAGAAACCACACTCCGCGGCATGCTGCAAGCCCATTCCGAAGTGACTGTTTGCAAATCAAAAGTTTATACTCTGCGTTATAAAGGTCCTGTGTGTTTGGATTAGTGCCTGAGAGACATCCAGGGAGCCGCAGAGTTCAACTGTTAATTTATGCTCTGAAATCGCATCTCGTCTCCTGCCTCACCCCCTCTTTGTGTGTATTCAACAAGCATGATGGGAAAAGTTCCGGGAAAACTTATTTATTTATTTATTTATTTTTCCGTTTTATGCCCCGCCCTCCCCGCGAACGGGCTCAGGGCAGCTCACAAGGGCCCACGTGCCATACCCAATACAGTAACATTTAAAATCCAGTTGAAAACCCCATAAATTAAATCCATTAACAACAATAAAATTTCCGTTAAAGTGCTTCCGATTACAATTATAAAATTCAGAGGGCTTCCGGGTCGGAGTACGGCCATTTCATGGCCGTCGGGCCTGAGCTGCGTCCAGGATGGCCCACACCATCAGCTGACAATCACGGTGTGGTACCATAGGTACCCTAAACTTCCCTATTTGCAGTATATCTTGCAGATCTAGGCTAACACAGCTAACTCCTCGGGGTCTATAACATATATTGTATTTTTCGCTCCATAAGACGCACCTGATCATAAGACGCACCTTGTTTTTAGAGGAGGAAAATAGGAAAAAATGAAACAGAAAGAAACAGAGAGAGAGAGAGAGAGATAAAGGAAGGAAGGAGGAGGAGAGAGAGAGAGAAAGAGAAAGGAAGAAAGAAAGGTGGGGACAGAGAGAGAGACAGAAAGACAGACAGACAGACAGAAAAAAGGAAAGGAAGGAAGGAAGGAAGGAAGGAAGATAGAGAAAGGAAAGAAGAGAGAGGTCGGCATGCCATGCAAAGCCAGGCCTTTCTGTGCAAAATAGCCACGGAGCTTAATCTGTGGGCGGGGCTTTCTGCTGCTGGCTGTCTTAAAGGGGAAACGCACTTAAAGGGAAAGAGTACTTAGCCTGGTGGGGTTTTTCCTGCCATTTCCCTTTTAAGTCTCAACAGCTCAGGCCCAGCAGGGAGGGGGCCGGGAAGGCTGGGATGCCAGCCTGAATGGCGTTCCCCTGCGTTCCTGCTGAAGAACGAGCCCTGTTACAGGTAAGAAAAGCTCCATATTCGCTCCATAAGACGCACACACTTTCCCCCCCACTTTTTGGGGGAGGAAAAGTGCGTCTTATGGAGCGAAAAATACGGTAAATGGCACTTGGGAGATTGGGGGGGGGGGATTTTTTTTTAAAAAAATGAAAAACTCTTCAGCTCTCAGAAATACCAGGCTCTAAAAACGACAACAACAATGCTTTTGGTCTTCAGTTCTTGGTGCATCTATTTTTTTAAGCTGTTAACATTCCTCCTCGATTTCCACAAAAGCCGAAACTCTTGCAGATTGTAATTTCCTTCTGGAAAAAAACTGGCAGAGGATGTGTCTGAGGCTGGATTTGCATTCTTCCCCTCCTCCCCACTGAACTGGGACCTGTGTCGGCTTGTTAAAAACATAGGGTACAACGGAGTGATCGTGCCGCGACTCCAGTGGGAAGGGGTTTAAAGTTTCATTCGGTCGCAACGAAACATGTTACAAAACTGAATTGCAGTACTCGATACTGATGTAGATTTGATTCTTATGCCCTGTTTTGTATGCATCATGCATAGGGCTGCCAAGTCAGCCCGGGGGGGGGCGGGGGATCCCCCGCTACAGGGGTTCCCAATCCGCCGGCCAGCATTCGGCCAGCGGGGGAAACCCCACCCCCGAGGTCGTCCAGCCTGGACGACCTCCCTCACGTAATGACGTCACCCGGAAGTGACGCCATCACGTTGGGGGCGTTGCCCTGGCAACGCCCCCAACGTGCTGACATCACTTCCGGTGATGCCGCCTGGCGCGCACGCTTTGCGCGCGCACCAGGGAAGCTCCCGGCCAGCGGAGCTTCCCCCCTCACCAGTAAGTTAAATACACTTGGCAACCCTAATCATGCAACTCAACAAATATTTCCTGTTTGGATGAAATCTTCTGATGAAACGAGATTTTATTCTGGAGAACCTCATCACTGACTTTGGAGTGCTTTGGACTTTTGCCCACTTTTTTTGTACTTATTGTGTAGTTTATTGTTCGTTGCATTTATATTATACTAGGGTTTCCACAACCTTCTTGTTCCTTTATTTTCACGTTCCCTGGGGTTCTGGCTCTGTGGAACAGAGAAGGAGCCTGTTTTTCCCTGTTCAGAAGATGGGGAGGGAGTGTATGCGAATGTTTCCACCAAAATCCCCAGGCCAGTGAAACTTCAGTTTCCGGGACCAGATGAATTCTGGTCTTCTGCTGAGTCAGATCAGACGGTTGGTCCATCAACCTCTTGTCTACACAGCCTGGCGGAGTCTTTCAGGCTAAAGTCTTTCCTGTCACCTCCCAGCTGACCCTTTTCCCTGGAAGTGCCGGGAGTTGAACCTGGCACCTTCGGCATGCAAGGCAACTGCTCTGTCACTGAGCCACGGGTCTCGCCAAGCGGACGGAGCCACAGGTGGATTTTTGCATTCAGTGGACTAAAGGCTTGCCTCGTTGCAAGGCGCGATGCAACAAAAGCTGCACGCAGGTTGCTTTCGGTAGGGGTGGGCCAGTGATGGTGGGTATATTTCTTTCTGCCTCCCCCGCCCCCCGAGTGCTGGAGAGGTCTTCTAAGCCCAAGATCACTGCGGTTTTCATGACAAGCCTTATTTATTTTATTCATTTATTTTATTGGACTTATGAATCGCCCACCCTGCAAGCAGGGTCGGGACGATTCACCACTTTATAAAACATTTAAAATGCATTGATATATAATTAAAGTAACCAACCGTGAACAATAAACTAAAAAGGCAATCCAGGATGGCAATATAGTAAGCCCCCTTTCCGCTGTCCCGCACAACGGAGTACGTGGGGACCCTGGAAGAGAAAGAGAGGGTGCCAGTCAGGGCTGGTGCTACCATTAGACCAAGTTAGGCAGCTGCCTAGGGCACTGACCTCAGAGGGGCACAGCCCGAGCCCCTGCCGGGACAAGGACAAGCCTTGCTGGAGCATGGCCTAAGGTGCCGCAGCCAGCTCTGCCTCTCCTCCCCAGCTCCTGCAAACACGCAAGGGCACTCATAGGAGGTTGATTTTTTTTTGGAACAAATTTTATTAACATTTTCAAAGTTGTACCACGTTGTACAAACCTTATTATATCCAGCATATCATAGAGTATATGAGCACTAATGTTCTCCTAACCAATTCATAAATTTCGACCATACAAGTAAAGAGTCTTGCTTATTATCCGGGTTCGTCAAATAACTAAGTCTATCGAGCTCTGCCCATTCCCTTAGTTTGGTAATGATGTCCTCTTTTTTCGGTAGATCAGCATTTTTCCACTATCTTGCCCGTTGAGTGCGTGCTTCAGTCACGATGAGTGATAGAAGCTTTGTGTCCAAAGTCGATACCTCGTTCGGAAATATATTCAACAAAAAAGTCTCTGGGTTTAGTTCCATAACATGATCCGTAATTTCAAAAATCATATTGTTAACCATCTCCCAATACTTTCTAACAACTTAGCACGTCCACCACATGTGGTACAAAGTGCCAATATTTTCCCCACACATCCAACAAAGACTCGAAACTGATTTAAAACATCTATGCAGCTTGTTGGGTGACCAGTGCCATCTATAGAATAATTTATATATATTTTCTTTTTAACTAATGGCTTTTAGATATTTAACTGACTTCCAAATCTTTGACCAATCATCGATATCTATATTATAACTCATAGGAGGTTGATGATGTCTAATCCCCTTTCCCGGTGTCTGCCCGCGGGACAGTCATTTTTGCTCTGCCTTATGTGCGCACGGGGAAACCACCTGGAGCAGAAGCATGCGTGGTTGTTTCTATAAGTCAGGTTGCCAGATCCAGGGAGCAGATGGTAGCCTCGCCTAGTGTGCAAAAAAACCTGGCACCGGCCCTGGTACCAGTCTCCACCTCCCATTGCTGCCCTCAACTAAAAGCCTGGCGGAACATTACGCAGCGTTCCCTCTAAGCTGAGTTAGTGTGAGCTAGCTCACAGTTCTTTAGCCTCCAGCTCACACTTTTTTTTGTCTTCGCTCAGGAAGGATTGGCTCCAGAGCAAACTAATTGATGCAGCAGCCAAATCGCTGGCTCACAATTTGAATGCCAGTAGTTTGCAGGGCAGAATTTTTGCTAACAAGACTCCACAGCTTAGAGGGAGCATTGCTTACAGGCCCTGCAGAATTGCATCAGATTCCGCAGGACCCTGATGTTATTTGGCAGGGAGTACCACCAGGTCGGGGCCAGGACTGAGAAGGCCCTGGCCTTAGTCAAGGACAGGCAAACCTCCCTAAGGCCGGGGATCCCCAGCAAGTTGTTATCAGCCGGCCTCAGCATTCTTCTGGGGACCTATTGGAGGAGACAGTGAGTAAAATGGAACCTTTGCCAGTGGGTCCCTGAGAAATGGTGTTTCTTACAGCCTAAAGCAGCCCGGAGTGGGAAATTGCTTCTTCATCACCATGTCCAGGGAAGGAAGTACGCCCGGTTCGTCCCAGGACTCTGAGGGTAAATTCCACGTTCCATGCAAATCCATTCAATGAAGCCCAGGCTTATACCAGCCTTGGAAGGGGCTGGTTTTGAGGGTAAAAGCTGAAGATGCAGTGAATCGGAATTCTCCCATGGAGTTGTTAAAAGCTGTCATTCGTTACCACGTGCTGAAAAGTTCGTTTCATTGTTCGGTGGCAATTTAGCTCATTTCGTTTTTGCAACGAGGCGAAGTGTCCAACGAACGTTAATGTTTTTAGAAAATTCTTGACCAAGCTGTGACCGTTTTTAACCACTCCACTGAACAAATCTCCGCTAACTGATTTAACGGCTCAGCCAGGTTCTGGCTCCTTTTATCTCTGCGTGTCGTTAACGCAGAGATAAGGCCGTTTTGCTGCTTTCTAAGAAGAAGGGGCTCTGCGCTGCGTCCACTTGCTTTGGGGCACGGAAATCGGCCTGACCTTATCCGCACACCTGCTGCACTAATTCCAGCCTTGGTGTTGAACCTCGCTGTGTGGGGGTGACCCTCCTCGAGCATTTGGGGCCCATGGATGCTGCCAAATAAGTATTATCCTGTGCTGGATTATATTTCTATCTGAGACACAGTCAGCCCTTCCACTCTCTCCCGTCCCCTCCATCTTCTCCTGTTTTCTTCCTTTCCAGTCCCACCCAGTCCCACTCTCCCATTAAGGAGGTCCTTCACCGTTTACCGTATTTTTCGCTCCATAAGACGCACTTTTCCTCCCCCAAAAAGTGGGGGGGGGTGCGTCTTATGGAGCGAATATGGAGGTTTTCTTACCTGTAACAGGGCTCTTTCTTCAGCAGGAACGCAGCGGAACGCCATTCAGGCTGGCATCCCAGCCTTCCCCGCCCCTCCCTGCTGGGCCTGAGCTGTTAAGACTTAAAAGGGAAACGGCAGGAAAAACCCCACCAGGCTAAGTACTCTTTCCCTTTAAGTGCTTTTCCCCTTTAAGACAGCCAGCAGCAGAACGCCCCGCCCACAGATTAAGCTCCGTGGCTACTTTGCACAGAAAGGCCTGGCTTTGCATGGCATGCCGACCTCTCTCTTTTTTCCTTTCTCTTTCTTTCTTTCTTCCTTCCTTCCTTCCTTTCCTTTTTTCTGTCTGTCTTTCTGTCTCTCTCTCTGTCCCCACCTTTCTTTCTTCCTTTCTCTTTCTCTCTCTCCTCCTCCTTCCTTCCTTCCTTTATCTCTCTCTCTCTCTCTCTCTCTCTTTCTTTCTGTTTCATTTTTTCCTGTTTTCCTCCTCTAAAAACAAGGTGTGTCTTATGATCAGGTGCGTCTAATGGGGCGAAAAATACGGTAATCGGGGGGGGGGGATCTGTCCCACAGAATGTTTGCTGCATACCTGACCCTTTGCTATGTCTAAAATCGGAAAATCACAATTATCACATTGAAATACACTATGAATCTAATCTTCTTGTTGCCCTGAACTGCATGGCCCAGGCTAGCCCAAGCTCACCAGATCTCAGAAATTAAGCAGGGTCAGCCCTGGTTAATACTTGGATGGGAGACCGTCAAGGAAGTCCAAGGCCGTGACACAGAGGAAGGCGGTGGCCAACCACCTCTGTTCATCTGCCCTGGCCCAGGCTAGCCCCATCTCATCAGGTCTCAGAGGCTAAGCAGGGTCAGCCCTGGTCAGTATTTGGATGGGAGACCACCAAGGAATAGCAGGGTCATGACGCAGAGGCAGGCAATTGCAAACCACCTCTCTTTGTCTGCCCCGACCTGGGTGGCCCAGGTTAGCCTGATCTCATCAGGTCAAAGTAACTAAGCAGGGTCAGCCCTGCTTAGTACTTGAACCAGAGAGGATTGTGAGGCGCTCCAAAGGGATCGGTCAAGGATGGGCATCAACACGGCAAATGGGGTTTAATGTGGCCAAGTGCAAAGTGATGCACATTGGAGCCAAAAATCCTACCTATAAATACACGTTGATGGGGTCTGAACTGGCAGAGACTGACCAAGAGAGAGATCTTGGAGTCGTAGTAGCTAACTCAATGAAAATGACGAGACAGGGTGCGACTGCAGTGAAAAAGGCCAAGGCTATGCTGGGGATTATTAGGAAGGGAACTGAAAACAAATCAGCCAGCATCATAAGGCCCCTGTATAAATCGATGGTGTGACCTCATTTGGAGTACTGTGTACAGTTCTGGTCGCCACACCTCAAAAAAGATATTATAGCATTGGAGAAAGTGCAGAAAAGGGCAACTAGAATGATAGAAGGGTTGGAACACTTTCCCTATGAAGAAAGGTTGAAGCGCTTGGGGCTCTTTCGCTTGGGGAAACGACGGCTGAGGGGTGACATGATTGAGGTTTATAAGATTATGCATGGGATAGAGCAGGTAGAGAAAGAAATACTTTTCTCCCTTTCTCACAACACAAGAACTCGTGGGCACTCGAAATTGCTGAGCAGTCAGGTTAGAACACATAAAAGGAAGTACTTCTTCACCTAGAGAGTGATTAACACATGGAATTCACTGCCACAGGAGGTGGTGGTGGCTACAAGCACGGACGGCTTCAAGAGGGAACTGGATAAACATCTGGAGCAGAGGCCCATTGGTGGCTCTTAGCCACAAGGTATAGATAGGAACTCTCAGTCTGGGGCAAGTGATGCTCTGTCTTCTTGGTGCTTGATGGGGTGGCAACAGTAGGAGGGCTTCTAGTGTCCCGGCCCCACTGGTGGACCTTCTGAGGGCACCTGGTGTTTTTGGCCACTGGGTGACAGAGTGTTGGACTGGATGGGCCACTGGCCTGATCCAACACTGGCTTCTCTTCTGTTCTTATGTAATGGGGGACCACCAAAGAAGTCCAGGGTTGCTGTGCAGAGGGAAGCAATGGCAAACCAGTTCTGTTCAGCTCCGCAGGGTTGCCATAAGTTGCTATGACTTGACAGCACTTTCCACACACACTATTCCCCTTGTTGGTTCCTTGTTCCGGCTGCTCGATGACTTACATTGGGATGTCCATTGGTTTGGGATCCCAGAAAGCTCATTTGTTCCTTTCCTCCTCCAGCCACACCGTCCCAGCCCTCTATCACCGGCCCTCCAAGCAGAGTAGATTCGGGGGCCTCGGTGACATTCACCTGCTCCTCGGACGGATTCTTCCCCCGAGACATCACGGTCACCTGGCTTAAGGATGAGAGGCATATCCCCACCTTCCGGACCTTGACTCTGCCCCTGACAGAGAGCACCTCATATCGAGTGATGAGCACCGTGGATGTGTCCCTCACCGAGAAGGACGTGAAGTCGGAGCTCATCTGCCAGATCCAGCACAACACCTTGGCCGGCCCCCTGCGGCAGAGTTTCAAACTTGGCGATGCCCTTCAAGGTATGAGAACTGGCAGGCTCTGCAGATTGCTCAGGTGATAGCTGTAGAGAACGGATGAGGTCGTGGATCCCAGAGAGCATGGGAGGGGTTTCTCCGTCACGCCCTGCGGACCAACCTTAAGGGACATTTTATCTTATTTATTTTATGTGTGCTATTTATAATCCGCCTTTCTCACTGAGACTCAAGGTGGATTACGCAACATAAATCCATGCAATCTGTAGAATGATTCGTCTGATAGGCAATGCAATAGGACTAGGAACTGAAATTTGGAAAGGAGCTCAGAAACGGCATGCAGGATGAAAAACAGCACATGAGAGGAGATCTGCCAACTCCAGGGTGGAAAATTCCTGGAGTTTTGCGGGTGGAGCCTGGGGAAGGTGGGGTTTGTAGAGGGGAGGGACCTCAGTGGGGTATAATGGCATAGAGCAGAGCACCTCTGAGCGTGTGGGTACCTTTAGTATTCTGACACAGGGTAGTGGGCCCAACAACAAAATGGCTACAGCAGGAGGAGGAGCCAGCCACAAAATGGCAGCTGCAGGAGGAGGAGCCAGCCACAAAATGGCTGCAGCATGAGACAGAGCCACTTACAAAGAGGATGCCCAAGTGCAGGGGGAGAAGAGGTATAATTAAAAAATACACTAGGAAAGGAGGGGGAGGGAGAATTTTATCCCATCTTCCTTCACGGAGGTCTGGATGGCACCCCCCGTCCTCCCCTCCTAAATATTATCTCCTCAACAGCCCTTTGAGGTCTTCCCAAACAGAAATTTCATTGTCTTGATGCTGGTGTTATCTGGTTCCCTCCCCCCAGTCGCCCCCAAGATGTCGATGGAACCCAGCCAGCTAGTGGATGCCACTGTGAACCAGTTGGTGATGATCGCCTGCAGCGCGAAAGGTTTTTATCCCAATGACACAAGCCTGGTGTGGAGGGAGAATGGCAGTGAGACGGATCTGGGAACATCTGGGCCCACGACCCAGGAAACGGACGGGACATTCTCCGTGAAGAGTTTCCTGGAGGCGAATGCAACAGAGCAGAGGAACCACTCCGTATTCACCTGCTACGCCGTGCGCAATTCCCAGACTTTGGATCATGTCAACGTGACGCTGAAAATACACAGAGGAAAGGGACACGGCTATTCCGCAAATACAGGTGGGTTCATCCAATCATTCATCAGTCTTCGGGTCCCTTTTTCTGTTTCGGGTTGGTGTCTTTAAACACTAGGCAGCAAGCCTCAGGCTCTCCATAGGGCAGGGGGCCCCAGCCTTTTCGAGCACGCCGGTACATTTGGAATTCTGTCACGGCACTGTGAGCGCACCAACAAAACGGCTGCCACAAAATGGCTGCCACGGCTGAACTTCTGTAACACAGGGCAGATCCTTGTGTTGTGGCGGCAGCTGCTGCCAAAGCAACATTTTTTTAAAAATCTGCACAGCCAATCAAATCTCCAGTGGCCAATCAGAAGCCTTCCTGGGCAAAAGCTCTACCTGGCCCCATCCACTTCCTAAAAACACTTGGTGGGTTCCAGAAAAGGTGTCAGAGGGCACCAAAGCATCCACTGGCACCATGTTATGGACTCCTGCTATAGCGCATCTCATGAGAATTCGGGAAGCCCTACGGAACCTCTGCAGCTTGACACAGTTTCCCAAGAGAATGAGCAGCGAGGGCCAATTTGCCACTCCAGCATTAGAACTGGGTAAGAGGCAGGCCCAGGATTTTGGCAAGGCCAGGGTGGGGGTGGAGGCATAGGCGATCTCCCTTACCCCTAAAATCTGGTTCCCAAGGCCCCCACCTCGCCTTACCTCATTACAGAGCCAGCCCACCTTCTTCAGGTTTCTAAAGCGTGTGCCGTTCCTTCATGCTGTTGTCTGCAACGCAATGCAATTCTTTCCCCAACCTCCCGTGCGCAGTGCATTATGGTGATGGATTTCCAGCTCAGACTCTGACACCCAAAAGGCCCTTGGCGGAAAGGGATGCCCAGCTGAGCCCATAGAAAAAGACTGGGGCGAGGGCTGGTGTTCCCCGATGCATTTCGATAATACCTTTCTCGAGCGAAATTTCGACATTGGCCCAAGCAGTCGAAATATACATGCTACCGTTTACACAGAACCGACTGTTTTACGTATACCGATTTAACGTATTCTTTTTTAAAACAAACAAAAAAAGTATGATTAGATTCTTCACAAAGCTCCTTAACGTTATTCCGCCATCCTTGGAAGGTCTGCGGGAGGGGCCGTGGCTCGACGGTAGCGTCAAACTCTTGTCTTTCGTTTGCCGTGATGGGTGGGGGGAGGGAAATTCCTGGAAAGGGGGTGTGGCTGTGTGAACTGCTATGCCGTCGAGGCTGTAACGCTTCCTAAGATACCTCCCGTCTGCCAGGAGCAACCTTGAAGCCAAGGCTGTGCCCGTTTTGCTGTCTTAGAAAAGGGATTCATGCATTCCCAGGTGTGTGCGAGAGTAGAACCGTAGAAGCGCGGAAGTTAGGCAGGATGAATGCAGAGTGTAATTGGTGCATTTGAGGGGGGCCTGTCTGAACTGTCTATATTTTTGGATTTTCCCACCAGAGCCTCAGTTCTGACACGTTACAGGTCTGGCTTGCAACATGATTATTTCTCAGTAAATAAATCACTGATGAGAGTGTGTTGTTGAGAGGAACTTTGTCCAGGAATCTGACAGGTAGAGGATCTGCCTGGCATACAAAAGGTTCCAGGTTCAATCCCCGGCATCTCCGGTTAAAAGGGTCAGGTCGGAGGTGAAGAGGAAGACCTCCACCTGACATAATGGACAGCCACTGGCAGTCTGAGTAGACAATACAGACCTGGATGGGCTGATGGTCTGAATCAGTAGAAAAGTAGCTTCAGGTGTTCATGGCTGCATCCTCGAACCCATTCCTTAGTGCATAGGGTCCTCTTCGAGACATGGTGTTCCAGGTCATGAAAGTTGCTAAAGATCTTAGAAATCAAATAGGAGATTTGGATATAGACAAAGATACAGCATTGTTAGAGACTTTCCACGGATGCTCGTTGTATTCTGGCATCCCGCAGAAAGAGATATTGGATGGAAACTGTTTAGGGAACGTTAAAGAAAAGACATGATTGTGTGCTTTTCTTAACAGGCCTGGGCTGATAGTTCTTTGTGTGGCAATTACGTTTCTTTTCATGTGTTTTCTTGGTAAATTAGAGAAAGAGTGCGCTATAGAAGCTTTCTCTTAGGGTGCCTGAAGTAGTAAATTTGTATATCAGGGTCTTCGATGAGATTGTTTTTTGCTGTAACTAATCTTTATTCATGATATGCTGTCAAACTGCGGGGAAATATCGATGAGCTCTTTGTGGCTTGGAATGTTTGCTTCTTTTGTTTGGCTCATGTACTGAAATCTGGCAATTAAATGAAACTTCCATAAACTATCTGGGTATTAAGGCCATTAAAAAAACAGAGAGAGATTTCAGACCATACCATATGGGAAGCCTACGGACTGTAACATGTATTTGTGTTCTCAAAAGTCGATATTCCAGCTACGTGAAAGAGAACATCCCTATGGGACACTGTCTCAGAAGTTGTTAAGATCAGGCAGAAGTGACAAATCGCAAAAGAAAAGCAACAAAATTAGGATGAGGGTTTTTTTTATAAACACAGAAGATCTGTGATTGATGCCCCGGCCTGCCGCAAGGCATCTCTTACTGTGAGATTTAGGCTTCCGGAGACAGATCAGAAGTAGTAACACAGAAAAGTAATCAATCCTGACAAGTTTGCCATCTCCAATAATAAAGTCCATATCCTTTATTAAGAACCTTGAGACCCACTTTATGAAATATAAGCATACTGGGAAAAATATACCGGTTTATATACGTGAGAGAGAGAGAGAGAGAAGATGATAGATAGATTAGATAGATAGATAGATAGATAGATAGACAGACAGACAGACAGACAGACAGACAGACAGACATTAGATGATAGATAAAAGATAAATAGATGATAGGCAGACATGATAGATAGGTAGACAGGCAGGCAGATAGATGATATATGATAGATAGACATCAGATAGATGAAAAATAGGCAGACATGATAGGTAGGTAGACAGAAAAGACAGACAGACATTAGTTGATAGACAGATAAATAAATTATATATGATAAAGAAGAGAAGAGATTGGATTTATACCCCGCCTTGCACTACCCAAGGTAGTCTCAGAGCAGCTTACAAACTCCTTCCCCTCCCCCTCCCCACAATAGACACCCTGGGAGGTGGGTGGGGCTGAGAGAGCTCTGAGACAACTGTCCTTGAGAGAACAGCTGTGCCAGAGCTATGGCTTGCCCAAGGTCATCCAGCAAGGTGCAAGTGGACGAGTGGGGAATCAAACCTGGTTCTCCCAGATTAGAGTCCGCGCACTTAACCACTACACCAAATTGGCTCTCAGACATAAACAGACATTATATAGTTGAAAAATAAGTAGGTAGACAGATATTAGATCGATGATAGATGAATTATAGCTAGACAGACATTAGATAGATGATGATGATGATGAGATAGATAGACAGACAGACAGACAGACAGACAGACAGATCCACATTTGCACACATGAAAAAATCAAATTCCATTTGTACAGAGGTGCTCAACAGACTATCCATGGGGTGCCTGCAGCCGATAAGAGCATGCCCTGCACCACCAGTGTGTACCAATATATGGGCCCCACATACCTGAAGGACCACCTACTCCCTTATGAACCTCTCCAAATACTACGGTCATCTTTGGAGGCCCTACTCTGGGTGCCCCCGGCTTCTGAGATTAGGCAGGTGGCGACCAGGAGAGGGCCTTCTTGGTGATGGCACCAAAGCTCTGAAACTCCCTCCCTTGGGAGATCCATCTGTCCCCCTTTTGCTTCCATCTTCCACCAGTGGGTGAGGACTTCGGTTTGGTTTGGCTTTCCCTCCGTGATCCTTCTTTCCCACCCGATGTTTTTAGTTGTTGTTTTAATGTCTTTGTACTTATTTTAGCTCTGGTTTTAATGATGCGTTCCAGGGCAGTTGGTTTTAATGGCTTTAAAATCTGGTTTTATTATATATGTTTTACTCGGTAGCCTCTGAGGACAGAAAGGTGGGGTAGAAATTTTGTAAGAATAAACGAGCAGATCATCTGTCCCCCTGGTACCAATCGTAGCTCCTTGGCTGTTCTGAAAAACGCCAGTTGCCCCCCCCAAGTGAAATCCCTGCTTCCCAGCTGAGGCTATGGCATTCAGAGCAGTTTAGCAGCCACCTGTCATGGGCTGGACTGGGCTGGGCTGAGAGGCAGGTATCAGGTCCAATCCAAGGTCGTAGCCAGGAGAGTCAGACAAGAGCTGAATCCCAAGTCCGAGAGAGTGGTCATCCGAAGCAGGGGTCAGGAAACAAGGAATCCGAATAAGAGCAAGGTCCGAGAAGAGGAGTCGAGGGTGGATGCGAGGTCGGCATGGAGGTGACTTGTTGCTTCCACGGAAAGCCCAGTCCTGAGTAGAGCTATATGGGCTTCCGGCCATGCTTCCCTTGGTGGCGGCACCGCTCCTGCTAGGACTCAGGACTCTGTGCTCGCCCTCCCTGCCAGTGTACGTCTTGATGGCGGGTAGCTAAGTTCCTGCGGAGTCGCTCCCTCCACTGAGCCACCTGCAGAGGTGAGTCAGGCGGGCTCCCCAGTTGTACCTGTACCTCATTGGCTGCTGCAGGTCCAGGTGCAGGGGTTACAGGCTCAGGCGCTGGCAGCGGCAAGCTGTCAACTCCCAAGGAGTCAGAGGGGCTGGCTTCTGGCTCTGGCAATGCTGGCAACTTTGGCTAGGCTGCCAACTCGGGCGGGAGCCCGGCACGATCATCGCCGCCCATGACACCACCATAGCATGACCACTCACAGCAGGAGGGCTAGATGTCTCAAGGAGGAGAGCCCTTTGAAGGAATCGGCACCTCTCATAAGATAGGAGGAGCTCTGCCCTCCATTGACACGGCAGCATCCCAGCTGCTCAAATGGGAGGCCCAAAAATCTTGCAGCAGAAGGCCCTCCGTCTTCCCACGAGACATTCTGGCTACGTACGGTTGCCAGCCACTGGGTGGTCGAACGAAGTACACGCGCCGCGAAGAATGACGAAATTTTCAATTCATATAAACAACTAAATTACTGTAATTAATATCTCCGTTCCTGTGTACCAAAAGGACGTTTTTGGCTCTCCAATGTTTTGTTATGAGCACGATTTCCCACAAAGAAGCCGGGTGAAACAGGCATCATGTTTGTGAGCCCTGTGGGAAGCACAGAACGGGGAAGATTACTCGGCTGACAACTTCGGTCGCTTCCAGTTTTCAGCAGGGTCAAATCACAGCAAGGACCCTCGATGGCTGGAATACACGAAGTTCTCCTGCCGACTGAAGGAAGGTGACGGTGTCAGCAGTTTGTAAGGGACACTAAACGAATGTTGAATTTTCAGCTCTGTGAAACTGAGATATTAATTGCATTACATAAATTTAGTTGTTTATATAAATTGGAATTTTCGTCATTCTTCACGGTGCGTGTAAGTTCGGACAACCTATCCCGTGATCTCTTGTAAACTCCAGGTGGTGGCTGGAGATGATCCTGGGATCCTGATCCTGGGATGATCCTGATCCTGGGATGACAATTGATCTCCAGGTGACAGAGATCAGTTCCCTTGAAGAAAATGGCCGCTTGGGAAGGTGGACTCTATCGCAGGGGTATCAAAGATAAGGCCCAGGGGCTGGAACCAGCCTATCTAGGGCTTTTGCCTGGCCCACAAGCAACTGGTGTGGACAGAAGTGTAAAGTACTCCCCCTTTTATGGCATCCCTTGGGGGGGACCCTAGTCTTGCATATGATTAAGTACATTTATTGGGGCTTTTGTGGGTCCCCCAATAAATCAATTGCTTGCACTGCTAGGGAATCAATTGAATTTGTTTGCATGTTGAATTTTAAAAAATTAATATTGTTAATTGGGTTTGCCTGTGTCCTTTATATCTATCGTCTATCTAATGCCTGTCTAACTACAGCTGTGGTCACACACACTCAATAATCCACTTTCAATCCCCTTTCCAACTGGATTTTCACTGTGTGACCTGGCCAAATCCAATTTGAAAGGGCATTGGAAGTGGATTGAAAGTGGATTATTGAGTGTGTGTGACCGCAGCCTACAATCACTCATCTGTCATCTGTCTAATAGCTGTCTACCTACCTACCTATCAGATCTATTTTTCAACTATATAATGTCTGTCTATCATATATCATCTATTTATCTGTTTATCTATCATCTAATGCCTGTCTGTCTACCTGCCTATCTACCTGTCTGCCTATTTTTCATCTAGCTAATGTCTATCTATTCCAGGGGTCCTCAAACTTTTGAAACAGGGGGCCCGTTCACTGTCCCTCAGACCGTTGGAGGGCCGGACTATAGTTTAAAAAAAAAAAACTATGAACAAATTCCTATGCACACTGCACATATCTTATTTTGGAGGGAAAAAACAAAATGGGAACAAATACAATATTTAAAACGAAGAACAAGTCAAGTTAAATCAACAAACTTACCAGTATTTCAATGGGAACTATGGGCCTGATTTTGGCTAATCAGATGGTCAATGTCCGGTTCCATATTTGTCACTGCTAGTCGTAACAAGGGATGCAAGTGTGCATCAGTTAGTCAGTTAGGTTGGAGATTTCAGATGTTATTTTGCGGGTAGGGAAGGCGCACCGGGGGGGGGGGGGGCGTGCGTGCGCAAGCAAGGCACCCTTGACGGGGCTGTTTTCTTTCCCTCTCCGAAGAAACAAAGAACTCGGCATCCTCACAAACTTTTTAAGGCAGCAAGCCCCCAGCTGCTCCTCCCTGAAACTCCACTACTGCAGGCATCATGATGGGAAAGAGAAACCTCTCTCTTTCTCTCCCCCTCCGATTCCCAGCAGCACAAAAAGCCTCGAAAAAGACCCCTGCCCGGCTCTTGGGACTGGCGCAGGTCTCCTAGCCGGCTCCTAGCCGGCTAGGAGACTTGGGGCCAGCCGGAGCGCCTGCCACCCCACACTTACCCTCTTCCAGTCTTCCTTTTGCCTCCTCCTGGCTGACTGGAAGCAGGGGGGGGGGCTTTGTCATGTGGCCCGGGACGAGTCGGCTGCAATTTTTCCGCTGCTTTGTGTGCTGCTGGGAATTGGAGGACAGGCAGCGGCACACCCGGCGGGCCAGAAAAATGCCCTCGGCGGGCTGCATGTGGCCCACGGGCCGTAGTTTGAGGACCCCTGATCTATTGTATATAATCTGTTTATCTGTTTATCAACTAATGTCTGTTCGTCTTCTCTACCTACCTACCTACCTACCTACCTACCTACAAGTCTGCCTATTTTTCATCTATCTAATGTCTATCTGCCTACCTACCTACCTACGTACCTACCTATCATGTCTGCCTATCATCTAATACCTGGCATTACATTTTATGATACACATGGCCCAGCCCGACAAAGTGACCTTTATGTCAGATCTGGCCCTCATAACAAATGAGTCTGACATCTCTGCTCTTATGGTATTATACCCCCATTGAAGTCCCTCCCGTTCCCAAACCCCGCCCTCCTCAGGCTCCGCCTCCCAAATCCCCAAGTATTTCCCGGCCCCAAGCTGGCAACCCTGATTCTGCCCTCCCATTGTAGCTAGGCAGGATGGCGCATTTGCTGCGGCAACCACAACAGCTTTGCCTCAGCGCACATTCCTCCCAATAGGAGGAAGATTAAAACCCTACAAAGTAGATCTACACGGAGTGAATTTTGTATCTGTCTCACGTTGCGCTGTTTTGTTGCTGATCTCTCTTCCGTTTTAACTGCCTTGGGCCCTGTTTATTTAACAGTAAGGTAGCGTGCAAGTTTTCTAAATAAATGTTATTTCGTACCCAGAGAGCTGAACGAGTAGAAGGTGTGGTTTGGGAAGGCAATTACTTAGAAACCCTCTTTCCTGAACCTCATGCATAAGGAGCTGGTGGTGGGGTTGCCGATCCCCAGTTGGGGGCAGGGGATCCCGTGGTTTGGAGCCCCTCCTCTCACTTCAGGGCTATCAGGTATCGGGAAAATGTACAGAAACTTATACCGGAAATATTGGGGATTGAGCTACCTTTACTGCCTGAGATATATTTATTGAACATATTACCAAACAATTTAAAGTCTGAAATGTGTGTACTTACATATATAATTACACCAGCGAGAATTTTAGTGGCTAAACATCGGAAATCGGACAGACTCCCCTCCAGAGAGGAGATAATCCACAAACCGCTGGATATTGCGGTTATGGATCGTTTGTAAGTCTGACAGAAAAATCTAATAATGATGAGATATTTAAAAAAAGATGGGGATGTGTTTATAAATGGTTAAAAAAAATATCACGGGAGTATAGACTCGAATTTTGTTGTTTAGGATGTTTGTACAAAAAAGACTGAATTAGATTTATCAGACGGTTTAAGTACAAACCCTGTATGGACTCGATCACGTGTTCTTGTTTATGCATGTATGCAAAATTTCTTTTTCACGAAGATATTTTATAAAACTGATTGTAATAAGGAAAAACAGACTGGAAATAATATATATTCTTGTATTTGCGGTTTGAGTTCCAATGGCAGAGGTCATGGGCGGGCCCTGCCTTGATCACAAAGAATCACATTACTTGTGAAAATACTATACAGAATTTATGGAATGCTCTGGTTTTTCCTTGTTATAAACAAAGCATAAGTGTAAGATAATGGAAAATGAAAATAAATTTATTTTTTAAAAAAAGAAACAGAGGGAATGGCCGCTGGGCACTCCATTATACTTTATGGAGACCAGTCCCCGTAGGGTATAATAGAGAATTGATCTGTGGGTATCTGGGGCTCTGGGTGGGCTGTTTTTTGAAATAGAGGGACCAAAATTTCAGCATAGCTGCTGGTGCCTCTCCTTAACCCCCATGCAAAGTTTCAAAAAGATTGAACCAGGAGGTCCAATTCTATGAGCCCCAAAATAAAGTGCCCCCATCGCCCATTATTTCCAATGGAGGGAAGGCATTTAAAGGAACGCTGTCCCTTTAAATGCGATGGCCAGCTCACCTGGAACTTGCTTTGGAGTTCAGTCGCACTTCTTCCCTCCCCTCTCCCAGAGCCTCCTGGTAAGTCCCCCACCAGCTCGTTGGCCTCACCTGGCAACCCGAGTAATTACCCAGTGATGAAAGCTAGGCATTCCGCACATGCTCAGACCTCCTTTTCTCCTTCTGAAGCAGGAGTGAAGAACTCAAACAGTCTGAGCGGCAGGACCAGGTGATATCATAGAGGCAGGGTAGCCAACCTCGAGGTGGGGCCTGGAGATCTCCCAGAATGGTAGAGAATCTCCAGATAGATCAGTTCCCTTGGATAATATGGCTGCTTTGGAGGGTGGATTCTATGACATTATGCCCTGCTTAGAAACCTCTCCAGGCTCCACCCCACCTCAAATCTCCAGGAATTTCCTAACCTGAAGCTGGCAACCCTACAGAGCCAGTTTGGACTAGTGGTTCAGAGCGCAGACTGTAATCTGGGAGAACCAAGTTTGATTCCCCACTCCTCACGCAGCTGCTGGTGTGACCTTGGGTCAGTCATAAAGTTCTCTCAGAGCTGTTCTCTCAGGGGCAGTTCTCGGAAGAGCTCTCTCAGGCCCACTTGTGGGGAGGGGAGGGGAAAGGAGATTGTAAGTTGCTCTGAGACTCCTTCGGGCAATGAAGGGCGGGGTATGACTCCAGTTTCTTCTCTTCTTCTTCTTTCCTTCTTCTTAAGGCTGGAGCCCGGTGATATCATGGGGCTGGGCCTAGTGTGGCCCAGTTAGCTCATCTCAAGGACTGTTTGGGCCCAACTAATTGAGTTGTGCACCCCTGCAAGTCCAGATTCGGAGGGGCTGTGGTTCAGCAGAAGAGCCTCTGCTTTGCATGCAAAAGGTCCCAGGTTCAATCCCCAGCATCTCCAGTTGAAAGGACCAGGCAGGAGGTAGATATCAGGGCTTCTTTCTAGGGGAACGCACTGGAATGGAGTTGGGAACCTCTTTGACAACATTTTTTTAAAAAAAAATGTTTAAAAGTTTATGAATTTTCAGCATACAGATTGAAAACGTCATTTCCCTAATGAGAGTTCCGGCCAGTGTTCCCTCTAAGCTGAGTTAGTGTGAGCTAGCTCACAGTTTCTTAGCCTCCGGCTCACACATTTTTGTCTCCGCTCAGGAAGGACGGCTCCTGAGCAAACTAATTGATGCAGTAGCCACTCCCAACTTTAATGCCAGTAGCCCACAAAGTAGAATTTTTGCTCACAAGACTCCACCGCTTCAAGCGTGGGTTCCAGCACCTCTTTTTCCAAAAAAAAATGAATAAATAAAAGAGCCCTGGGTGATATAGAAGACCTCTACTTGATACCTTGGAGAACTGATGCCTGTCTGAGGTCCCTTCCACATGAGCGAGATAATCCGGAGGGGAAGTGAGGCTTTTTGGCCCCGGAGCAATTTGCCCCACAGTTTTACCATCACACAGCTCCGTGGACCTGCCGGGGCAAACTGCAGCTGCATGATTAGATGCAACTGTGGGCGAGTGGGGTTTTTTTTGAGGTGGGATTCCAAGGCGCTTAAACAGGCGATCAATGAATCGCTGCAAGGGGGGAAGGGGGAATCAATGATTTGCTTAGACGGGGGGCTTCAATGAATCACTTCTCCCCCCCCCAAGGGCTTTCAATGATGCACACATGGAGAAGGGGGACAAAAAAAACAGTGTGGCGTTGGGATAGCATGTGAACATGCTATTCGCGATGCCACACTTCTGCGCTGGCACAATCACACGGGGGAAATCTGGCTGTGGGCCGCGGCAAACCGTTTGCTACCGGACTTTCACCAGTAGCTTTTTATCCCGATTCTCTGCCGGATCAAATCGGTTTGCCCCGGCTTGCTGACGGTTCTGGGACGCCTCCCAGATGTGCTGGTGTGATTGCGCCAGTTTGATCCGTCGATGAATCATCCCTCTCGCGTGGCAAATAGGTGCGTATGATCGCGCCCTGAGTTGACAATACAGACCTTGATGGACCAATGGTTTCATTCAGTATAAGCCATGTTCAGATGATAACATAGAGACTGTCCCATAGGTCTTATTAGGAGCAGGACAGTCTGGAGGGTATTTCCCCTCTAGCATTGCATATATCAGGGGTGGCCAACCTGTGGCTCGGGAGCCACATGCGGCTCTTTCACATATATTGTGCGGCTCCTGGCAGGGCGGCTGGGGAAGCAAAGGGGAGGCATGCTTTTTCTCTCTTTCTCCCTTCCTTCCTTCCTTCCCTCCTCCCTCCCATCTATTTGCTTTCCTAGTTTCTCTCTCTCTCTTTCTTTCCACTTCTTTAATTCTTTCTTTCCATCTCTCTCAATATCATTAGCAAACAAGTAATATCATTATCAATAACTGGGTTTCCTCGTTTGGTTTTATTTTTGGCAGTCCCATTTAACGTTAATAAAAAGCAAATTTGCATATTTTTAAAAATAAAAACGTGTGGGTGATATTTGTTCCTGTCTTGCGGCTCTCAGACATCTGACATTTATTCTATGTGGCTCTTACGTTAAGCAAGGTTGGCCACCCCTGGCATATATCATAAAGTTGTTGGTATATAATTGCAGCTATTATAAAGTTACTGGTAAAGTGTTCTCCTTTTGTTGATCCAAACAACCTGTAAGTGTACCATTTGGCCCCGTCTGGAGGTTGGCAAACCTAGTGATGGCTCTTATGTAGAATGTATTAGTGGATGCCATCTGAATCAGGGGGCATTTTAGTATAAAGCCTTACTGGAAAAGACAATAATGCTAGGAAAAGTTGAAGGCAGGAAAAGAGGAAGACCCAGCATGGGAGGAATGGACTCCATCAAGGAAGCTGCGGCCCTCAGTTTGCAAGACCTGAGCAAGGCTGTTAATGACAGAATGTTTTGGAGGTCATTCGTACATAGGGTCGCCATAAGTCAGAAGAGACTTAATGGTGCTTAACACGTGCAGCGAACCGAGAGGGTCAAGCTAACAAAAGAATTATTATGAAAAATATAGACAAAATTAAATTAAAAGAGACCGTCCAAGTATCAGACATTTAAAACTAGGTTCATTAAGAACTAATTGCAGTACATGTCAAACTGATGGATAGAACCTTTGACCTAAGGACCATACGCGTTTTGGCCCCTACAGGCCTTCCTCAGGGGTCAATATTCCTTATTATACAATGACACACATCCCAAAATACATCCATTCCGAATTTCGTATATACATATATAAATGAGACGAGGTGTTGCTGTCTTGAATGCTATGTATTTGCTACAACTAGTAAAATCAGCCTGTGGTAGCTGTGCGAATCCTCCAGATTAGTCTGGTATCAAATGTCCCGTTCGTCGGGATGTGTGTCACCTCCATCAAGTGAAACAGTCAAGTGAAGAAGAAAGGACGGAGTTGAAGAGACAGCTCCATTGCTCCGAAGGGGCCGAATTGTATGAAGTTTATCTGTGACTTCTGTTAACATGTGTTATTTTAAGAATTTAAGTTGTTCTGGGGATTCTCAGCCCTGAGGGATTCTGATAATTTGGGGGTACTCCTCTGGTTTTCATTGAAAAACTAGACTCACTGGGACAACCTTCCTGCACCCTTTGGTTTGAATAGATAGCTATATAATATGCTTATTCGGCTTTAATTGCATATCCATTTTAACAAAGTATATCCCGGGGGCAACCTTCACGTTATCGGAATCAGCAGGAATCCGATCGTCGGATCAAAAGAGGGACAGGTGTTCCAGGAGATAATCTGTCAGTCTGCCAAGGAAGCTTAGCTCAGCTTCACTTTGCCTGGGGTGACTGCTGTCTTCAGTGCTGTTGAGCAGGTTCATAAAGGAGTTGTGTAATTAGGGTTCTTAAAGGGTTTTATATGAGGGTTAGAGGGGGGCAGGAGGGAACAAGATCCTCATTTGGTAAGAGTTCCGTTTGCGCGAGCCGTTTTCTAAGAGCACGGCTTTTGACGAGGCTGCGAAGAGTTTATTACTCTTTTTAAAAAGGAAATTAAATTAAGGGCAGTGTTTGTGTGATGCTATAAGGAAGGCCGAGTGCTGAAGAATAGATGCTTTTGAATCATCGTGCTGACAAGAAGTGTTTCACCTTTATATAGCCCATTTCTATGGTGCTGGAGAAGACTCTTGCGAGTCCCTTGGACTGCAGGGAGATCAGATCAGTCAATCCTAAAAGGAAATCAACCCTGACTGTTCCCTGGAAAGCCAGATACTGAAGCTGAAGCTCAAATACTTTAGCCCCCGAATGAGAAGGGAGCACTCCCTGGAGAAGACCCTGATGCTGGGAAAGACTGAAGGTCAAAGAAGAAAGGGAAGGCAAAGAGTGAGATGGTTAGACAGTATTATCAATGCAACGAACATGAAGTTAAGCAGGCTCCGGAGGATGGCGGACAGGGGTCATTTCATAGAAAAAGAGGTGCGGGAGCTCATTAGCATAACTCATTCGCATATGCTACATCAAATGACATCACTAGAAGTATGTCAGAAGGCAAGAAAGAAAGGAGAGAGAGAGAGAGAGCTGGCAGAGAGTGGACAGCTACTAATCCAAGTCTCAGAAATACCACTATTCTGGGAGGATAGCTTCAGTGGTGGCTGAAGCCTTCAGAAGGCTGGTCGGAGGAACAAGGACCTTTCCAGGGGACGGGGTCATTTTGCTGCAGCCATGACACAAGCAGGCATTCCCCCGTGAAGGGGGCTGGCACCAGCTCCTACAGCTGTGCTCCCCCGGGCTCCTGCTCGAAATGACCCCTGATGGCGGAAGACAGGAGCGCCTGGCATGATGTGGTCCCTGGGGTCGCGCAGAGTTGCACTTTACTGTGCAACTGAACAACCATGTGTGATGCATTTTGTGCCTGGAAACTCCAGGCATGTATTGGGGCCTTTAAAAAAAACAGATGGGGAGAGGTGGGGTGATGGATGCCGGATTCGTCCCCTCTCGGGTCCTTAGGGGAGGGGCTGTGGCTCAGTGGAAGAGCCTCTGCTTAGCATGCGGAAGGTCCTAGGTTCAATCCCTGGCGTGTCCAGTTAAGAGAACCAAACAGGAGGTGATGTGAAAGACCTCCGCCTGAGACCCTGGAGGGTTCTTTTTGGGGAAGGACTGTGGCTCAGTGGAAGAGCTCCTTCCCCAAAATCTCGAGTTAAGGACCAGGTAGTAGGTGATTAAAAAGAACCTCCACTTGAGACCCTGGAGAGCCACTGCCAGTCTGAGTAGACAATACTGACCTTGATGGACTGATAGTCAGATTGAATATAAGGCAGCTTCGTGTATTCGTGTAAAGAAGCGCAGACAAGAGCATTTCTATAAAGCCCTATATGGCCTGGGGCCTATCTACTTGAAGGACCGCCTCTCTCCATATGCTCCCCAGAGAGCACTCCGGTCTGGATCCCAAAACCGTCTGGTCCTCCCAGGGCCGAAGGAGGCTCGGTTGGCGGTTACAAAGGCCAGGGTCTTTTCTGTGGCGGCCCCGCACTGGTGGAATGAGCTCCCAGATAACATCAGGGCCCTGCAGGATCTACTACAATTCCGCAGGGCCTGCAAGACGGAGCTCTTCCACCAGGCGTTCAAGTAGTGGCCGCCCAATATTTCCATCTTGGCCCTGAACCGACTATTCGATCGTATCCGTCAACCTACTGTGACCATCTATAAGGACTACATCTGGGCGCCGCTAGGATATATTGGGCTGAAGACATGCCATCTGTATAGTTAAGCTGTTTTATATGTTTTAATGTTCTAAGAATTATTTGTACCGTATTGTGTGTTTGTTGTGAGCCGCCCTGAGCCGCCGTTCGGCGGGGAGGGCGGGATATAAATCTAAAATAAATAAATAAATAAATACATTTCTTATCAAAGAAGTGGGGCAGGGAAAGACTTACACCTTCTTTTCCAGTGCCATGGCCCTGCTCCATATCCAGCTGTTCTGGGGTCAAAGACACATCTGGATTTTAAGTGCCGAATCCCTGCATTGTGTGTCCGTTGGCACTTTGTCTTTGCATTCCTAGTTTACGGCAATTGCAGACTGGTTGCAATGTTAGCAGCAGAATTAAACAGGAGTACCGCAGCACTTAATGACTGGAATAACATTTTATCTTTAACGTGCCACTGGCCTCCTCTTGCATTTTCCTTATTTATGCTGTATTTATTCAGTACGTTTGTGGGTAAACGGTAACAAGTGGTCTTTGCATATATTTTTATGGATGCACATTTCTCTTGATGTCGGGGGAACCAGTCCTCGCCACCGTGTGCTTGTCCTTACCACTTTATTTGAGCTGCTTTTTTGCTGAAATGCCTCTAATTTTTCACCAGAGAAGGATTTATTTGTTTGTCTGTTATTATCAGGGCTCATTTCGTAGCAGGAGCTCCTCTGCATATGAGGCCACACACCCCTGATGTAGCCAATCCTCCAAGATCTTACAGTAGCCCCTGTAAGAATTGCTCTGTAAGCTCTTGGAGGATTGGCTACATTAGGGGTGTGTGGCCTAATATGCAAAGGAGCTCTGCTACGAAATGAGCCCTGGTTAGTTATATTTTTTTAAAAAAATAACCTGCTATTCCCCATAGTACCCAAGATGCAAACAAGAATTTTTTAAAAAAACAATCAGACAAATATTGCTTAAAGAAAAATCAGTCCAGCTAATTCATGACAGACTTCACTTTAACCACTGCATATATGTCCTTGAACACTCATTCCATCTTCCAGCCTGGTGGAATTCCAAAGTTTCGCCGAATTCACTTTAAATGAAATTTCAGTGTTCGCTCTGATCTCAGTTTTCCCTTCCATTCTGTGGTTCGATACGGCTAACTTAAAAGGCACTAGAACTACCAGGAAAGCTCTAATTCTTTGCATAGGTAAAGGTAAAGGTTTCCCTTGCTCAAAAGCCAGTCGAACACGATTCCAGGGATGCGGTGCTCATCTCCGTTTCCAAGCCGAAGAGCCGGCGCTGTCCGAAGACTTTCCCCATGGTCATGTGGCCAGCATGACTAGACGCCGAGGCGCACGTAACGCTGTTACCTTCCCACCAAAGCAGTACCTATTTATCTACTTGCAATCTTCTTTCTTTCAAACTCCTAGGATGGCAGGAGCTGGGGCCAGAGACATACTGGGATCTAAATGTTTTGTAATTTTAGCACCTCTCGGGAGTTTGAAATTTGTTGTTGTCGTTATTGATGGTGATGACGATGACGATGGTGGTGATGATGAAGGCTCTCACCTGTACTGTGAGACTTTGAGCCTGTATTGTTTGGGAGGGGCCATGGTTCGCTGGTAGAACATCTGCTTGGCATACACAAGGACCCAGGTTCAATCCTTGGCAGTTAAAAGAATTAGGAAGTAGGCAGGGGTCGTTTCGAGCAGGAGCTCGGGGGAGCTCAGCTTTGGGAGTTGGTGCCAGCCCCCCCCCCCCCCAGCGGGGGAATGCCTGCTTGTGTCATGGCTGCAGCAAAATGACCCCGTCCCCTGGAAAGGTCCTTGTTCCTCCGACCAGCCTTCTGAAGGCTTCCGCCACCACTGAAGCTATCCTCCCAGAATGGTGGTATTTCTGAGGCTTGGATTAGTAGCTGTCCCCTCTCTGCCAGCTTCCTTCCTTCCTTCCTTCCTTCCTTCCTTCCTTCCTTCCTTCCTTCCTTCTCTCCCCCTCCCTCCCTCCCTCCCTTCTCTCTCTCTCTTCTTTCTTTCTTGCCTTCTGACATACTTCTGGTGATGTCAGGTGGTGTAGCATATGCAAATAAGTTATGCTAATGAGCTCCTTCACCTCTTTTTCTATGAAATGACCCCTGGTGGATTCTATGTAGGGATGCCAGCCTCCAGGTGGGACCTGGGGATCCCCCAGAATTACAGCTCATCTCCAGACTACAGAGCTCAGTCCCCCTGGAGGAAACCGATGCTTTGGAGGGTGGATTCCAGGAGTCATTTCGAGCAGGAGCTCGGGGGAGCGCAACTCCGGGAGTTGGTGCCAGCCCCCCCACCCCCGGTGGGGGAATGCCTGCTTGTGTCATGGCTGCAGCAAAATGACCCTGTCCCCTGGAGAGGTCCTTGTTCCTCTGACCAGCCTTCTGAAGGCTTCAGCCACCACTGAAGCTATCCTCCCAGAAGAGTGGTATTTCTGAGGCTTGGATTAGTGGCTGTCCCCTCTCTGCCAGCCCTTCCTTCCTTCCTTCCTTCCTTCCTTCCTTCCTTCCTTCCTTCCTTCCTTCCTTCCTTCCTTCCTTCCTCCCTCTTTCTCTCTCTCTCCTTTCTTTCTTGCCTTCTGACGTACTTCTGGTGATGTCAGGGGGTGCAGCATATGCAAATGAGTTATGCTAATGAGCTCCTTCACCTCTTTTTCTACGAAATGACCCCTGGAAGTAGGTGATGTGAAAGACCTCAGCCTGAGACCCTGGAGAAGCCACATCCGAAGAAACTAATGGAATTAGGAATTTTCACTTTGTGATCAGCCTGTTTGGATGAAGTCTTATGCCGAAATGAATTTTATTCCGGAGTAACTCGTCAGCAGCATCTCCATGGCCTTTTGTATTGTCTCTTCTATTTTGCAGAGTTTATAATTGCAGATGTCCTGGAGGAGTTTTGAGAGGCAGAAATATATATATTTTTAGGCGTGCCAACATCTGTCTGACTTGATTAACGATTACAATTTACAAATGAAGTCGTAGCAGAATAGAGTTAGCAACTTGCAGTAGAAAATGTTTCAAAGAATGTTAATTTCATTTCCTGCTGTAAAAAAATCGTAATGGATTTGTAAGATTTTGAAATTAATAAAAACATTAATTGGGAAAAAAATAAAATTTTTAGGGGCAAGTCCTCTAGCTCAGTGGTACCCACTCCCACTGTTCACAGAGAGCCACATTCGCAGTTACCCCTAACCAAAAGAGCCACGTTTACTTCCATGCCTAGCTTGAGGCCAACATCTCAAGAAGGTTCACAGCTTACCTGTTCCTTTGGCTGTTTCAGGGTGGAAACCAACTGAGAAACACACGCCCCATCAAGCTTGGGTAGCCAGGTCCTACCCGTCTGCCGGTGGTGGGACTCCTGATTGTCCCTGTAGGTCTTCTGGTGTGCATACGAAGCGCACGTGCCTCGATGACATCACCCAGAAGTGATGTCATCACGTTTCCAATATTGGGGGCAGTACTCTAGGGTTTGGGCAAAACTCTATGGTTTGAAGGGCCTCAAAACCATAGAGTTTTGCCCAAAACCTAGAGCATCGCCCCCAACATCATCCCAGTTGATGTCCCTGAGCTGGCGCCAGTGGTGCCAGGAGGGGACTTCTAGGGGTGGGCTTCCACCACTGGCTACCTGGGCCGCAGAGGATAGGGCGCCCTGGCCCCACCTGGGGAATAGCAACCCTACATCAGGCTAGGGCCTTGCCCACTTGCACCCGCTGGGTGACCTTGGGCAAGCCATAGCTCTGCACCAGCTGTTCTCTCAAGGACAGTTGTCTCAGAGCTCTCTCAGCCCCACCTACCTCCCAGGGTGTCTGTTGTGGGGAGGGGGAGGGAAAGGAGTTTGTAAGCCACTCTGAGACTCCGAGTGAGGGAAGGGTGGGATATAAATCCAATCTCTTCTCTTCTCCTCTTCTTCTTCATTTGTGTAGCCCAATGTTGTCTACTTCCAAGGGATATGGCTTCCCAGGATCTCAGGCTGAGAAAGGTCTTCCCCACTACTATGACCTGAGATCCTGTGGCTGCCTGATGTTTGAATCCAGAGTCTACCGCATGCAGGTTATGACCAGGGATGTGACTCCTGTTGAACAGAAGGTGTAACTCTCGTGCTTTCTCCAACCCGTGACAGATTTCTTTACGACCCATGCGCCTCTCTCGTATATTCTCGTGCTGATCTGCGTGCTCATCATTCTCTTGGTGGCTGCCATCCTCTACTTCGTCTGGGCCAAACAGAGGAAAGGTACGAAAGAATCGCTGTTGCGCTGTTGTTGTTCGGGCCTGGTTTGTAGAATCAGAGAGCCAGTTCGGTATAGTGGTTAGGAACGTGGACTCTAACCTGGGAGAACCGGGTTCAATTCCCTACTCCTCCACATGCAGCCAGCTGGGTGACCTTGGGTCAGTCACAAGTTCTCTCAGAGCTGTTCTGGAAAGAGCAGTTCTTGAAGAGCTCTCTCAGCCCCAACCTCCCTCACAGGGTGTCTGTTTTGGGGAGAGGAAGGGAAGGAGACTGTAAGGGCAGGGTATAGAGTGAAGGGCAGGGTATAAATCCAACCTCCTCCTCTTCCTTCTCCTCCTCCTCCTCCTCATCTTCTTCTTTTTCTTCTTCCCCTGCAACAACTACCTGAGGCCTGTGCACCTAGTCGTTAAGTTTTGCGCAGTGACTGTGGCTGAAAAAAAGTTCTGCCACAACCGTACCCACTTCTTAGAGAAGCCCATGTATATTCAGTGCCTCCACATGTTTCCCCACCAGCTTGTGAACGTGCTGGCAGCCGCAAGAAACCAAGCACAGCCTCCTGAGTGTGTGAGTTTGGGTCTTTGTCTGCCCGTATAGACGTGATAGCAATGATCACTCATTTCCTAGGGGAATAAACACAGACGGGTTTTAATAAGTACTGTAGCGGAGACGTCCTTGCGATCAGCAAAGAACATTCATCAGTGCTAGAAGAGAATTGAAATCTGGCAGCTGGGGAATATGACTTGTTTGGAAATTGTAATAAACGACCCCGAGGGATGGCAGGGAATGGTGGAGAGCAGTGCTCCCTCTAAGCTGTGGAGTCTTGTGAGGACAAATTCCACTTCGTGAGCTCCTGGCATTCAAGTTGTGAGCGAGTGATTTGGCTGCTGCATAAATTAGTTTGCTCGGGAGCCCTCCTTCCTGAGCAAAGACAAAGATGTGTGAGCCAGAGGCTAAAAAACTGTGAGCTGGCTCACACTAACGCAGGCCGAGGACAGACTGTTGTTCTGCCACGCTACAGAAGCGCAGCAGAACAAGCCGGGGCGAACTGCCCCGCAGCGCAGCGTTCAGACGCCGCCACAAGGAAGCCGCCCGCAGCATCCACACTGCGGGCGGCTTCCGGTGGCGGCGGCAGAATGCCGTGCGGCTCCACTCGCCCACGTAGCCGCTGGGACACCACTTGGAAGCGGTGCCCAGCTGCTGCGGGAGGAGCGCGCTGCCGGACGAGGTAAGTCCGGGGCGCCTCCTCGGGCCAGACTGCCAGTCTGTCCTCAGCCTCAGCTTAGAGGGAACTCTGGTGGAGAGGCCTTTCCCCTCATTCCTAGAGAACGGGCAAGGCGAGTTGTCCTCCTGCTTGGTTGAGTGATGCCGTGGCAGCTGCTCAACAGCAGGGTAAAATCGCCCAGCGTTATTGAATGTAGGAGAACTGGATCAAAAGCAGGTGGTGATTTAAGGGAACTGGGGAAGGAAAGCCCATGGGAGTAAAATGGTTTGTATGCATTCTAGCACCGTTGATGTCCACGTTTCACAGGCACTGGGAGTCGGACTGAGAGCCAGTTTGGCGTAGCGGTTAAGAGCGCGGACTCTAATCTGGGAGAACCGGGTTCGATTCCCCACTCCTCCACATGCAGCTGCTGGCGTGACCTTTGGTCAGCCACAAGTTCTCTCCGAGCTGTTCTCTCAGGAGCAGTCCTCGAGAGAGCTCGCTCAGCCCCACCTGCCTCCCAGGGTGTCTGTTGTGGGGAGGGGAAGGGAAAAGGAGTTTGTAAGCCGCTCTGAGACTCCCTTGGGTAGTGAAGGGCGGGGTATAAATCCAATCTCTTCTTCTCCTCCTCCTCCTCCTCGGCCCCATTCTCCTTTGATTGCCATAATAAGCGAGAGTCACTGGGCACCCATCTGCAGAAGTGATGGGCCTATTAAAGGAGCAGCCCCCTCCTGTAGGGTGCAGCTTGGAAACTCCAAACTAAAGTTCAGAACAGGAAATCCAGGGCACGGAAGGCACTAGGATCACCAGACTATGGGGGGGGGGTGGACATCTCCCAGAATTACAAGTGATCTCCAGACTAGAGAGATCAATGCCCTTGGAGAAAATGGCAGCTTCAAAGGATGGATTCCTGGACATCACTTCCCTGTTGAACTCCATGCCCTCTCCAAACTCCATCCTCCCCAGGCTCCGCCCTCAAGTCTCTAGGAATATCCCAGCTTGGAGTCGGCAACCCTAGAGGGCACTCTTGTAGTGGTTACATGCGCAGACTCTAATCTGGGAGAACCAGGTTTGATTCCCCACGCCTCTACTTGCAGCTGCTGGATGACCTTGTGCAAGCCATAGTTCTGTCTGAGCTGTTCTCTCACGGACAGCTGGGGAAAGAGCCGCCTGGGTGACCTTTGGTCAGTCAAAGTTCTCTGAGAGCTGTTCTCTCAAGAGCAGTTTTCTCAGAGCTCCCTCAGCCCCACCTACCTCACTGGTTTCTGTTGTGGGGAGGGGAAGGGGAAGGAGTTTGTAAGCCGCTTTGAGACTCCTTCGGGTAGTGAAGGGCGGGGTAGAAATCCAGTCTCCTAATCCTCCTCCTCCTCTTCCTCCTCCTCCTCCTCTTCTTCTTCTCACCAAGGGTGCCCATCATTTGATACCGTGGAGCTCTGCTTTTTAATTTAGTTAGCATTGTGGTTAATCCAGCCTTGACAGGGGCCAGTTCTGGAGTTTTGAGCGGGAGATGGAGGGGGAAGGCCTGCTTCACCAAAGGAATCTTGCAATGTTCCTGGAGACTTCTCTCCATTGGGGATCCCAATATTCTCTTCTCTCTTCTAATTATCATCGGAATCTGTGTCTGTAGCAGAACAAGAGTTGACAGAAGTCCAGGGAAATGCCTTCCTAACTGACGCGTGTTTCTTTTCTCTGTAGGTAAAGGTTCAACATCTGTGAGGTAAGGCAGCTTTGATGACTAAAGGAAACAATGTGTGTGTGTGCATGAGAGCGGGGGGGGGAGTGTTTTGATGTTGGGGTGGGGGTTGGATGCTTTATTCACAATGCCAGCTAATTTCATTTAGCAAAGAACAGACCTGGCTTTGTTCGCTATGTAGAAAAAAAGAGACTACCCAGCAAAGAACAAATAGAAAAGGCAAACTTTGGTTCCCTACTGAAGAAAAATTATTGAAAAAACTTCAGTCCTTTTTATTAGAATCAGTGATGCAAGAGGAAACAGTTAAGCCAACAATGGTGACCTGGGCACAAAATATAGGCGATAACATATAGTTAGAGCAGTGGACGAGAATATGGAAGATCAATATAAAAATTACCGGAGCAACATCCTACAAGGAAAATCTGTTTAAAATGTTTTATAGATGGCATACGTCACCCGATAGGTTAGCGAAATTTTACCCAAATCTGTCTAGTCAATGCTGGAAGTGTAACCAAAACTTGGGAACATGTTGTCATATGTGGTGGGCATGCTCCGGAATTAAAAAATATTGGCTGTCACTTCAAAAGGTAATACAGGAAATAATTGATATAAAAATCCCACTAGAACCAGAAATATTTTTATTGATTATGACTTCAGAGACATATTCCAAACAGATTCATATCTGATTATAGATATTTTAACTATGGCAAGAATTTTGCTTGTCGAATATTGGAAAACTCAAGAAATACCATCGAGGGAGGAACTAATCGGGAAATTATTGGAAATAGCTGAGACAGATAGACTTACAATTATTCTACAGGGGAAAACTACGGAAATGTTTTCGAACGTTTGGTCTAGATTTTATAAGTGATTGGAAAAATTATATCCAATATAATTTGATAGACTGTAAAACTGATAACTAGGCAATATGATGATCTCTTTCAATTTAAAGTGGCATTTGTTTTCTTTTTCTTTGATGTATTTTCAGTCGTTACAATAAAATTATCATTTAAAAAAAAGAAAAAGCAAGCTGAGAATAAAGACGCTAGAACAATAACAATAGTACAAAGCATAGGTCCTAATAACGAACAGCAGAAAAACACAGCAGGCAAATGGGAGTGAACCACTCGCAGGGAATACAGCAGTCACAGGAAATATAGCAACACGAAGATTCCGGAGTAATACTTCATTCCGTTCACATTACTTCTTCGGGAAAATATTGCTGAGAAATATGAAAAGTGCAATAATAAAATGAACAAAATACATTCAAGGATGCATCAATGCAATTATGCAGTTTCAAACTGGAGTAAATAGATAAACAATACCATCATCAGGGGGTTTTTTGAAGAAAAAGCCCAGCAGGAAATCATTAGCATAATAGGCCACACCCAATAGCAGAAACTCATTAGCATATTAGGCCACACCCCTGACAGTGCAGCTCTCTCCCGGGATCGGCTTCCCCAGGTGCCTCGTGGCTTGTGGGGTGCCTGGGGAACCCGAGGAGGGGAGACAGTTTAAACTGCCTTCCCTCCCTGGATCAACTTGGCTTCCCCAGGTATCCTGCGGCTTGCGAGGCACCTGGGGAACCCGAGGGGGGGAAGGCTGTAGGTGTGGCCAACTCAGAAGCCAGCCGGAACTCCATTCCCGTGCATTCCTGCCCCAAAATAGCCCTGACCATCATCATGTTGAGTCTTCTCTTGCCACAATGATGTATTTGTGTCGGTAGTTCTATAATAGAAGAAGCCGTAAATGAAATATTTTCTATAAATACCAGCGTAGGTTCAAAATAATAATATCAAAGTAGTAATCTTCTTAGTTGGGCACTGGTCAAAAAGTACCAAATGGTTTTACAAGCACTGGATTGCCTCCGTGAGCCTCAAACCGCGAGGCTACTTAAATACCAAACGCCAGGGCTATTTTTGGGCAGGAACGCACAGGAACAGAGTTCTGGCTGGCTCCTGAGTTGGCCACACCCAGCAGGAACTCGTTAGCATAATAGGCCACACCCAACAGCAGCAACTCATTAGGACTGGCTACATTGGGGGTATGTGGCCTAACATGCAAATTAATTCCTGCTACAAAAAAAGCCCTGGGTTTTGACAACCAACAAGGTAAACAGAATAAGAAGCAAAAGGTGGGTGTGGCTGGATGACCACTCTTCTGGTAACATGGGGGTGTGGCCTAATATGCTAATAAGCTGTGCTGTCAGTGGTGTGGCCTAATATGCTAATGAGTTTCTGCTGTTGGGTGTGGCTTATTATGCTAACAAGTTCCTGCTGGGCTTTTTCTACGAAAAAAAGCCCTGCCAAACGCCCACGAAGGTCACTAATCTAACAGGTACATTGTGGCAGTTAAAGAGACGGTGCAAGCACGAAAGGTACATCTTTTACAAGAGACTGAAATTCACAAAAAGCTGGAGAACTCCACATTCTGATTCAGTCCAAATGTTCTCAAAACGACAGATCTTTCTGCTGTTTGTTATCACAACCTACGCTTTGTACTATTGTTATTGTTCTAGCGTCTTTATTCTCAGCTTGCTTTTTCTATCTGTTCACTGTGTAGCGTTGCTAAGTATCCCGCTGTGGTGGGCAACCTCCCACTGGCGATCCCAACCCCCACTGCCGTTCAGTAGGCCGGCGGGGTGTAAATGAAGCAAAAAAACCATCGTCAACACAAGGCCGTGACATCAGTTCCAGGTTTGCCCGGAAGTGACATCATTCCATTGTGTCGACAGCACTTGTCCCTGTCCTTCCTCCTCAGTCTCCCACAGGGCAGCCACCCGACCCCACATCCGAGCTTCTTTCCCCACCCCTCTTTTGAGCAACGCAGACCTGACAAATATATGAGGTGCGTTTGCTCAAGGGGGGAGCAGTGAGCCCCCATTTCTGGAAATACATTCTTCTGGCTCGCTCAGGTGTGTGGATTTAATTGGGGCTAGCGAACGAAAGTTGAAAGTGCCGTGGCTCTGCCTCGTCGTCTGCCCGTGTTTTTCAGCTGTGATATTAAACAACACCAGCTCATTAACCGAGGCTGCACGAAGCAACGAGCCCAGCCTGTTCCAATGGCAGCGGAGCCAAAGTAACATCAAACGACACCAGTGTGGCCTGGGTGGAGAGGGTTCCATTAAGCAAGGCCTTAAACGAACGTTGTTTTCTGCTCCCCCCACCCACCCACCCCCCACTCAGACGTGACGAGAGACTTATCCGGAAAAGACTTGCACCTTTGCTTTCAAATATGCAATTAAAGGTCTCGGCGGTTAATTGCGCTGATTGGTCTATTAAGGCTTGCATTTCCAGCATGGACCTTTAACTTCACCCGTTCGTGGATTCAAAACAAAACAAAACACGAGCGTCTAAGAAAAGCCCTGTTGGCTTCGACCGAGGATCCCTCTAGAGACGCGCTCTGGATTCCCACAGCAGCTAACCGTAGATGCTTCTGGAAAGCCTGTAAGCCGTGGGCTTTCCCCCTCTCCAGGGCTTTTTTTTTTAGAAAAAGCCCAGCAGGAACTCATTAACATAATAGGCCACACCCAATGGCAGAGACTCATTAGCATATTAGGGCACGGCCCTGACCGTGCAGCTCCCTCCCAGGATCGGCTTCCCTAGATGCCCTGCGGCTTGTGGGGCGCATGGGGAACCAGAGGGAAGGAAGGCAGTTTCTGGATCGGCTTCCCCAGACGCCCCACAGCTGTGAGGCACCCGGGGAACCCAAGGGGGGGTAGCAGTTTAACCTGCCTTCCCCCCTGGATTGGATTGGCTTCCCCAAGTGCCCCAGATCTTGCGAGGTGCCTGGGGAACCTGAGGGGAGGGGAGGCTGTAGGCGTGGCCAACTCAGAAGCCAGCTGGCTGCCTGTGCGTCCCTGCCCAAAAATAGCCGTGCCCCCTCACCCTCGTCCCCCTCACTTTGGTCCCCTCACCATCTTTGTTGCCCTCCTCTGGACATGTTCCGGCTTGTCTATATTCTTAAACTGTGGTGCCCAAAACTGAACATGATCGCTGGTTGCAGCCGGTCCGGTCCACGCAGTTCTGCTGTGAGCCTCTGTCCTATGCAAAGGGATCCGAAGCCCATACAGTGACTGAGAATGGAGGGTCACAGGAAACCCTCTTGCGAGAGAAAACTCAGGCTGAGTAATGAGCGTGAGTTGTTGTCATTCTCACACATTCCCCTCGCAGAGCCAAGAGGGCTTGGCACAGCCTAGCAAGTAAGCAGCGCCAGGATTTTTGCGCGGCAGCAACTGGTGAAAGCTCGAGAAAAAGCCCTCTGATTTGTATTCTAATTCGTCCTTAGGTTAAATGAGTCTGAGAAGATTTCCGGGGGTACAAATCAGGTACGTCCTACGAATTTCCTGGAAGGCAAAGCAGAGGCGAAAACTGTTCGGTTACAGGAGTTCGCTCACCTCGTTCTGAATATTCATGTATTTACTTTGTTTGTTTCTGGGGCCACAGTGGCTCCGTGGTTAAGATGCTAAACTGCAAATTGGAAGATCGATTCAAGACACGGCGAAGGGAGCTCCCGTCTCTGGTCCCAGCTCCTGCCAACGGAGCAGTTAGAAAACAAAAAATTGCAAGTAGATAAATACGTACCGCTTCAGTGGGAAGGTAACTGTGTTCCATGTGCCTCGGCGTCTAGTCATGCCGGCCACATGACCACGGAAAAAGTCTTCAGACAGCGCCGGTTCTTCAGCTTGGAAACAGAGATGAGCACTGCCCCCTAGAGTCAGATTCAGCTGGCTTTCGAGCAAGGGAAACCTTTGCCCTTTTGTTTGTTTGTTTTTAAAGCATTTATATCACGTCCTCGCTTGTGGCTCAATATCTTGGATTCGGCTTGGTTGTGAATCAGCAGTGCACAGTAACAGTGAAGGCTGTATTGATCATAGCCGGTTTCTTGAGATCTGGGTTCAGCTGGAGGTCACTGTGCGCTTGCAGAGAACTCACGGCTCCACCTGCGTGGGAAATGAATTACTTAGAGGAGAGGGGTGGTGTTCAGAGTCCCACGGAGAGTTCATTGTGAGCTCCTTCATCACAATAATAGTAGCATTGACTCTCACTCTAGGGGGCAGTGCTCACCTCCATTTCCAAGCTGAAGAACCGGCGCTGTACGGTATGTATTTATCTACTTGCAATTTTTTGTTTTCGAACTGCCCGGTTGGCAGGAGCTGGGACCAGAGACAGGAGCTCCCTTCGCCATGTCTTGATATGATCTTTGCATGTAACATTGCAAGACTTATAAAGATAATTTCGATGGGAAATTGGGGAGAGGGACTCAGAGGCTTTGACATGACTGTTCTCGTCTGTGGACTTGTACCTCAGGAGGTGGTGGGCTCTCCTTCTTTGGAGGTTTTCAGACAGAGGCTAGAGGACCATCTGACAGCAATGCTGAAGTTCTGTGAACTTGGGCAGTTCATGAGAAGGGAGGGCAGGAAGGGTTGCCTCAGTGCTTAGTTCTCGTGGCCCTTTCTGACACACCCAGGGAAATGCTGATTGTCACGTTGGGGTCTGGAACTAATTTTTCTCCAGGCCAGTTTGGCCGGGGATCCTGGAGGTTTTTTGCCCTCTTCTGGGCACGGAACAGCGATCACTGCGGGTGTGGAGGGGGAGGTATTAGTGAATTTCCTGCCTTGTGCAGGGGGTTGGACTAGATGACCCTGGAGGTCCCTTCCAACTCTATGATGCTCCTGGAGAAATGGCCAGTAGCTTGTGCCCCAAGTCCAGCTGAGAGGAAGAGACAGGCCAGGAAAATGCTTCTGGGCCACAAATCTTCCTTCCTCCCTCCCTCCCTCTCTCTCGCCACACCCGCTCATCAGACTTCCAAGAGACTGTGTGAAACTTTCCAGACTCTTCCCTCTTGACGATTAGGTGTCGAAACAAGCTTTGCTAATTGAATATCGGGTCTTTTTTCCCCCTCCCCTCCCCTCCCCTCGGGACTGTAATCGATCCAGACGCGAGGAGGGAAGGGGGTGTGCCCTTTCGAGAAGAACGCCGGCTGCAGCGGCAACAACAAAAATTATTCCCTTTCTCTCGCAAAACGTTGCTTGCCTTTGAAAAGGCCCAGCTGCACAGCAGCCCGGCACAGTTTATTTTTAGAGGTCGGCTTTTGTGTAGGGCGATTGTGTGGTTCTGCTGAGCAAACCCAGCTCGGCGCACCCCGGGGGTGGAGGGGGGCTGGTTCTTCCACTCATGTCTCTGCACAGCTGTCCTGGATCTGGGACAACGTCATCCCTCCGAGACAATAGAGGCGTGATGTGTAGTTTTGAATCTGTGCCACCAGGACGATCGGCCAGCTGCTGTAGAAAAGAGCAAGAGTCCAAGAGCGCCTTAAAGACTTAAGAAGAATTGTGGCGGGGGAGAAGCTTTCACGAGTCACTGCTCACTTCTTCAGATAGCTCCTCCCCTGCCGCACATTTTGTTAAGTCTTTAAGGTGCTACTGGACTCTTACTCTTTAATCCTGCTTTGTTGTTGTTGTTCAGTCGCACAGTTGTATCCGACTCTTCGCAACCACATGGACCACATCACGGCAGGCCCTCCTGTCTTCCGTCGTGCTCCTAAGTTTGCTCAATTTCATGTTCGCTGCATCGATAATCAGGGGTCCATTGGAGCGGGAGCGCACAGGAGCGCAGCTCTGGGAGTGAGGAGCCCAGGGGGCGGGCACATGACCAAGCCCCGCCCCCTCCTCGGCTTCCCTGAGCAGTGCAGAGGCGCAGCGCCCCGGGGAAAGCCCTGCTAGGGTCTTTATTGTTTTTAAAGTCTTGTTTTAATATTGATAATTTTATCCTTGTTCCTTTTATGACTGTGTGCTGCTTTTCCAGAGACTTGCTCAAGGTGGCATATAAATTTTCTAAGTAGACCATTTTTTATCTGGGCACATAAGTTCTGGAGAAATTTCACCAACCCTTCAGCAGCTTCCACCCCATCAGTTTGGTGTAGTGGTCAGGAGTTGGACTCTAATCTGGGAGAACCGGGTTTGATTCCCCACTCCTCCACATGCAGCTGCTGGTGTGACCTTGGGCCAGTCACAAGTTCTCTCAGAGCTGTTCTCTCATGTTCTCCCGCTCCAACGGACCCCTGACTACTTCTCCTCCTCCTCTAGCATTCAGCCAAAACTGTGATTGAACTCGATGGTCACTCCTGCATCTCCCCATTATTTTTCTCCCACCATCCAGTTGAGCAGCTGTGGGAAGGGTCAGGTTGCCAACTTTCAAACTGGTCCCTGTAGCTGTCCCTGTCGCATCAGTTTGATTGGCAGTTTGAAGTTAGTGAACTTCATGCCAGGAAAAGCTTCAACTACCCACTAGCACTGCTTAAACCTCTACGAAAGGGACAGGAAATGTCTGGCAACCCCCTGTGGAAGAGATCAGGTCCGAGCGCTCCTCCAGTGGGGAAAGCACTGCCTCTGGAAAAGTGGCATGTCCAGGATAACGCAAGGACAGACGCCATCTCTGTTTTCTATATGAAGGGGTGTGACGGAACAGGCCCGCTTTGCCCTCCCGAGGTTGGCAGTGCCAGGGAGGGGTGGGCAGAGCAGGGTCTGCAAGTTCCCTTCTTCTTCTTCTCTTCCAGTTATTTAGCAAAGGCCGGCCGAGAAAGTGGCAGGCAGATGATATTCTGTGCTGCGCCCGCTGATGATGTCATCAGAGGGCACAGTGAAGCATATCGGCTGTCGTGTCGCCTCCCCCGCAGTTCCACCTGCCGCCTTCTTGGTCGGCTTCTTCCCAAAGAAAGTGCTCTACTGTGGATATGAAAAAGCACCAGGTATATATATGGGCAGGGATCATTTCGTAGAAAAAGAGCTGCAGGAGCTCATTTGCATAACTTATTTGCATATGCCACACCCCTTAACATACCGGAAGTGTGTCAGAAGGCAACACCCACCCCTCAGGCTCCACTCCACAGGTGAGTGAAACAGTGGCTCTTCCTCCATTCCCTTCCCCATCCAATACTTGGTGCAATAAAAATAAGCGTAAAGAACACACCCTCATTCTCTTCCTGCTCCCTTGAAACCACCAGGTTTCAAGTAGACTTGAGATACCCAGGACATGTGCACCACCCATCCCTTCCCCTTCCCCTCCCCACAACAAGACACCCTGTGAGGTAGGTGGGGCTGAGAGAGGTCTTTTGAGAACTGCTCATGAGAGAACAGCTCTGAGAGAACTTGTGAATGGCCCAAGGTCACACCAGCAGCTGCATGTGGAGAAGTGGGGAATCAAACCTGGTTCTCCCAGATTAGAGTCCAACTCCTGACCATTACACCAAACTGATAAGGTGGAAGCTGCTGAAGGGTTGGTGGAATTTCTCCAGTACTTATGTGCCATGTACCCAGATAAAAAATGGTATACTTAGAAAATTTCTATGCCACCTTGAGCAAGTCTCTGGAAAAGCAGCACCCAGTCATAAAAGGAACAATGATAAAATTATCAATAGTAAAACAAAACATTAAAAACAATAAAGACCCTAGCAGGGCTTTCCCCGGGGCGCTGCGCCTCTGCACTGCTCGGGGAAGCCGAGGAGGGGGCGGGGCTTGGTCATGTGCCCGCCCCCTGGGCTCCTCACTCCCGGAGCTGAGCTCCTGTGCGCTCCCGCTCCAATGGACCCCTGTATATGGGGAATATTCAGTCACAATCCCCAGCTTGTTCTCCGAAGTGGCACAGGCTTACCACATAATCAGTTCTTTCTTTCCTTCCAGCTCTTAGACGTAAGAGACTGGAAGCCAGCTTGGAGACTTCGGCGTCCTCCCTGAGAGGCTGTCCCCTCCTAATGGGATTCGGACAGCTAATTAAGTCTTCCCGAAGCTCAGAGACACCCACTTCCTGACCCTGTGTTTATAATGGAAAGCAACACTTGTGCCTTACTTCACAAGGAACAGTGTTTATGGCTTGCCAGGCACAACAATTATCTCAGCGTAGGGGAAAGTTATTTGTGATGCAGGAAGAAGAAGAAGAAGAAGAGGAGGAGGAGGAGGAGACTGGATTTATACCCCACCCTTCACTACCTGATGGAGTCTCAGAGCGGCTGACAATCTCCCCCTTTCGGGCAGCCACAGGCCGAATCAGATTCTCTGATCTGATTCGGTGGCGGATTTAAAAATGGCTGGAGGAGAAAGGATTTGAGGGAGAGGCTCCAAACTCGCAGGGTAGCTGCTGGAGCCTCTCCCCCAAATACCTGCCAAGTTTCGAGAAGATTGGACCAGGAGGTCCAATTCTATAGGCCCCCAAACAGGTTGCCCCCATTCCCTCCATTGTTCTCTATGGTGGGAAAAAAGCAATGTAAGAGAACAATGGAGGGGATGGGGCAATCTGTTTGGGGGCCCATAGAATTGGATCCCCTGGTCCAATCTTCTTGAAACTTGGCGGGTATTTGGGGGAGAGGCCCCAGCAGCTACCCTGTGAGTTTGGAGCCTCTCCCTCAAACCCCCTACCCTCCAGCCCCTCATATACCCTATGAGTTTTTGCTTTTGACTTCAATAGCCCATAGGGTATAAAGGGGCTGAAACTGACATTCAGCTGGCTGAATGACTCCGGAATGGGATTGCATTGCCAAAACTGACATGCAGGGGTTTATTTGGCAGCCGAAACAGTGAGGTAGGTGGAGCTGAGAGAACTCTCTCGAGAACTGCTCGCGAGAGAACAGCTCTGAAAGAACTTGTAACTGACCCAAGGTCACCCCAGCAGCTGCATGTGGAGGAGTCGGGAATCAAACCGGGTTCTCCCAGATTAGAGTTGGCGCTCCTAAACACTACAACAAACCACTACACCAAATTGACTTGGAATTTAGGGGAGGAAGCACTCACTGGGATACACAGACCCCAAGCTGCGCATGCGCATACAACAGGAGAAAGAGCAAATTGCTTTCAACCGTATGGAATCCTCCTCAGTGTGCATGTCTCCCTCCAGAAGTCCACTTGTTTCGTTTGCTGAACTAAAGCTCACCAGACACCTGATCTGCTGAGCCAGTGTGGTGTTGTGAGTAGCTAAGAGCGATGGACTCTCATCTTGAGAACTGGGTTTGATTTCCCACTCCTCCTCCACCTAAAGCCAGCTGGATGACCTTGGCCCAGTCCCAGTTCTTTCAGAACTCTTATCAGCCCCAACTCTCTCACAAGGTGCCTGGTGTGGGGAGAGGAAGGAAAAAACAATTGTAAGCCACTTTTGAGACTCCTTAAGGTGGAGAGAAGCAAGGTGTAAAAAACTATTCTTCTCTTCTTTGCCTTCTTCCTTCTCCACTTAAAGCCTGCTGGGTGACCTTGGGCCAGTCCCAGTTCTCTCAGAACTCTCTCAGCCCCATCTGCCTCACAAGGTGTCTGTTGTGGGGAGAGGAAGGAAAAAACAATTGTAAGCCACTTTGAGACTCCTTAAGGTAGAGAGAAGCGAGGTATAAAAAACTATTCTTCTCTTTTTTGCCTTCTTCCTTCTCCACATAAAGCCTGCTGGGGGACCTTGGGCCAGTCCCAGTTCTCTCAGAACTCTCTCAGCCTCATCTGCCTCACAGGGACCGATTTCCCACAGCCACTGCTCTGCCCCCGCTCCTCCCTTAGCCCCCGATCGTAAGTGTCAATTTCTCACTATTTGCTGCACAGCCACATTTTGCCCCGGAGCTTCGCCCAATTTCCACCACGTCTACTCAATCCTCAAACAACTAGATCGAGTAGACGCGGCGGAAATCAGGGGAAGCTCCAGGGCAAAATGCAGCCACACGGCAAATAGTGGGAAATCGACACTTAACGATCGGGGCAAAGGGAGGAGCGGGGGCGGAGCAGCGGCTGTGGGAAATCGGTCAAGGTGTCTTTTGTAGGGAGAGGAAGGAAAAAGGAATTGTAAGCCTCTTTGAGAAAAGCCAATTTAGTGTAGTGGTTAGGAGCGCGGACTCTAAATCTGGGAGAACTGGGTTGGATTCCCCACTCCTCCACTTGCAGCTGCTGGATGACCATGGGCAAGCCCTAGTTCTGACAAGAGCTGTCCCTGAAAGGGCAGTTCTTGAAAGAGTTCTCTCAGCCCCACCTGCCTCACAGGGTGTCTGTTGTGGGGAGGGGAAAGGAAAGGAGTGTGTAAGCCGCTCTGAGACTCCAAGTGAAGGGCGGGGTATAAATCCAATCTCCTCCTCCTCCTCTGCCACCGCCTCTGCCTCCGCCTCCTCCTGGTAGAGAAAAGCGGGGTATAAAAACCTACTCCTCTTGTTGTTGTTTCTGCTGATTCCTTGGTCTACTGTTAGGAGGCCGTCCTGCTAGCCAGCCCATGAGATCCAGAGGGGTGGTGGCAAGTGCCTATGTGGAAAGACCAAACCCTATGAGGAAAGGCTGAGGGGAATGTTTAGTCCGGAGAAGAGAAGGCTGAGGGGGGACAGGATGGCTCTCTTGAAGTCTTTGAAGGGCTGTCGCTTGGAGGAGGGCAGGGAGCTGTTCCTGTTGGCAGCAGAGGAGAAGACTCGCAAGAATGGGGTTGAAATTAAGGGCAGGAAGGGACCAGCTGGACCTTAGGGGAAACTTCTTTACAGTCAGAGTCGTGCCACAGTGGAATCGGCTACCCAGGGAGGTGCTGATCTCCTCTCCCCGGCAGTCTTTAAGCAGCGGCTGGACCAACACTGGTCAGGGATGCTCTAGGCTGATCCTGCATTGAGCAGGGGGTGGGACTAGATGGCCTGTAGGACCCCTTCCGACTCTGTGTGATTTTGCGGCTCTATTCTATGATTCCAAGCCGCAGCTGACTTATGGCGACCCCGTAGGGTTTTGAAAGGCAGAGATGAATAGAGGTGGTTTTTCCCCTTCCCTTCCTCTGCGTAGCAACCCTGGACTTCCTCAGTGGCATCCTATCCAAGCACTTAACCAGAGCTGACCCTGTGTAGCTTCTGAGATCTGCTGAGGCTGGGCTAGCCTGGACCAAACAGAGGCGGTTTACCATCGCCTGCCTCTCCGTAGCAACCCTGGACTTCCTTAGTGGTCTCCTATCCAGGGCCTTTTTTTTTTGGTAGAAAAAGTCCAGCAGGAACTCATTAGCGTAACAGGCTACACCCAACAGCAGAAACTCATTAGTATATTAGGCCACACCCCTGACAGTGCAGCTCTCTCCCAGGATTGGCTTCCCTGCAGCTGTGGGGCGCCTGGTGAACCTGAGGAGGTGAGGCAGTTTAAACCAGTTTGGTGCCAGTGGTTAAGTGCCAGTTTGGTGTAGTGGTTAAGTGCGTGGACTCTAATCTGGGAGAACCGGGTTTGATTCCCCACTCCTCCACTTGCACCTGGCTGGATGACCTTGGGCAAGCCGTAGCTCTGTACCAGCTGTTCCCTCAAGGACAGCTTGGGAAAGAGCTCTCTCAGCCCCACCTACCTCACAGGGTGTCTGTTGTGGGGAGGGGAAGGGAAAAGGAGTTTGTAAGCCGCTCTGAGACTCCCTTGGGGAGCGGAGGGCGGGGTATAAATCCAATCTCTTTTTCTCTTCTTCTTCTTCTAAACTGCCTTCCCTCCCTGGATCGGCTTGGCTTCCCTAGGCGCTCTGTGGCTTGCAAGGCACCTGGGGAACCCGGGGGGGAGGGGGAGGCTGTAGGCGTGGCCAACTCAGAAGCCAGCTGGAACTCCGTTCCTGGGCATTCCTGCTCCAAAATAGCCCTTTTCCCATCCAACTACCAACCAAGGCCAACCCTGCTTTGCTTCCGAGATCTGACGAGATTGGGCTAGTGAGATCCAGGGTATCTGGCTACTAACGGCTTCTTTCCGCTCTCGTATTCATCCCCCCCCCATCCCCCATTTCCTTCTCATTCAGGAACCCGATCCCAACAACGTAACGTACGCAGACTTAAACTTCGACAAACCCCCCAAGAAGAGCCCCCGCCAAGTGGTCGAAGTCAGCCAGAAGTCGGAGTACGCCAGCATCCAGACCGCTCCGCTGGCGACCAGCGAAGAAAACGTCACCTATGCAGACCTGGACATGGTGCACCTAAGCAAAGCGCCCAAGAGACCCGCCCCGCAGCCTGAGGAAGCCAGCTCAGAATACGCCAGCGTACAGGTACAGAACAAATGAGTCGGCGGGGCGACAGTCGTCGGCTCTCTGTGGCTCAAGGGCCGTCTCGCAGGGGTTGCCAGATGCCTCCTGACCGAGCTCCGGTTCTTGGCCTTGTCCTAATGCTGAGTTTCAATGGAGGCGTGATTGGAGTTGCCTGCCACATACGGTTCCTGCAATTTCTTCATGTGGAACTCGACGCACACAGCCAAGGTCAAGGAGGAAGCTAATTGGTGCTACATACCATTGCATTCTGGTCTGCTGGCGAGTTCACGGTGCCTCTCTCCGCCGCTATCACGGGAGAGGGATGGGAGAGGCCTAGAACCACTAAGGAATCTATCACGGCTTTTTATCACCGGGGCAACAGCTCTCTTCTTTGAATCCATCCACACAAACACACGGCGGAGAAGGGGGTGCGGCGGCCGCCTGAGGCTGTCATGCTTGAAGCGGTTGGACTGTTATCTGCGGCACTTCCTGTCGAAGGCCCTCCGCGCTTCCTGTCGAAGGCCTTCTCTCCACTTCAAGACAGCCAAGAGTCCGCTCCGAGGCCACCTTGCTCCGTCCTCTCCGTGGAAGTGAAATAACACGGCTGGTCCCAACTGGGGGGTTCGAAGAAGCTGCCGCACTCTCAGCATCAAGACTCTTGGCTAGACTTGATGGTATCTGGGCAAAAGGAATGGCCGCTTTCCCAGGTGCCTCTGGGAGACCCGGTTTCTTGACTGGGGCGGTGTCCGTTTCACCTTGCACTGCTACGTCCTCCCCGCCTTGCCTTCACGTCGTGGGACAGTGCCTCTCTGAGATACAGCAGCTCATGCTCGGCCGGGATTTCCCTTTCTTCCATCTCGTCCAGCCCAAGGGCCTCTTGTCTGGCAAAGCCAAATCTGTAGAAAGCCTTTTAGGTGTCTTGATCTCGATTTGTTTTCGTTTTCGTTTTTTGATTCCATCCCCAAGTGTCTCTCTGCTGTCGGGGGCGGGGACTTGCTTTCACATCACGGCATCTCTGATAGGCGGGGGGCTTCGGAAATTGAGATCTGTGTTCCGAACAAAGCCGCCAGTTTCCTTTTCTCCTCTTCCTTCTCCCCCAATTCCCCTCCAGGGTTGGCAAAATAGCAGCAGAACTAAGGCTTGCAGGGGGCAGTTTCTCTCCCACACAGTGTGGGTGGTTTGAAGGGCCGTCCATCACCCCGCCTTTTCCCGGGACCAGAGATCTCTCTCCCAAGGCCAGTAGTTCTCCAAACCCCTCATTTCTCTCCGCTACCATTACTCTGTCCTCGAGTCAAGCTCTATCTCCTGGTCTGCCGTGCACGGTGGCCATTTTGTTTCTGTTTACATGTTCCTCAACTTGCTGCAGCCTAAAGAAGCTTTGTGGGTGGGACAGGAAGGGGTGCGGCGCCGGCGGTCCCAGAAGATAGCGACCAATCCCATGGGGGTCATGGTGGTGAGAGAGGATGAGATGAGGGGGTTCAGCGGACTGCCGGAGTGGCTCAGGAGGGACGTGAGCGGAAATCTGTCCATACAAGACCAAAAAAGAGGCAGCTCGTTGCACCTTGGCTTCTAACTGCTCGGGGCTATTTCCCCTTCCTGGGAGTCCTCCCTTCCGAGGCTTCAACGCCCGCCTCTCAGTGTTTCCCTGTTGGCCAAATCCTTGCAGGGTGTTTCCCCCTCCCTTGGCCTTCTCGCACTTTTATTTCATTCCAGGGTCGCAGAGTTTAAGGGGAAGACCGTTGCTGGAAGAAAGGGATAGCACCTCTCGGCTCACCAAGACAGGGCTCTCCCTCCCGGCCCTCCAGAGATGCTGTTATGCCACCTCTTGTCGACTGTTCCACATTAGAACCGTTTACTCCTTTAGAGCTAAAAAAAAAAAAAAAAGTTACCAATATCTGTGTGTGTGTTTCGTAAGTGGGTGTAGTACTGTGTTCTTAGCGCTAGTGTGAAAAGCACAAAAAAAAAGCAAAGCAAGGGATAGAGTGCTGGGGGAACGAAGAAGTCCTAAACTATCCCTCCCGCCCATGACCAAGGCGCCGTAACCAACCCTCTGTGACTTTTGCCGCCGGTAACCAAAATTCCCCTTCTCATCCTTGGTTTTTAGCGGCACTGCGTTATTCCTGTTATCATGTATGTTAGGAACTAACTGGTAGTTTTGCCGATGTGAAGGGAGCGAAGACAACGTTGGAAGGAGCGGCATTTTCCAGAAGCAATGTCTTCCAAATTTTCCGCAGCTTGGGTTCCATCTTTCTCTGGGAGGAGATTTCGAGATCCGGAGTGCATAGGGTCGAAACCCAGCAGTTCAAGGAGGTAGAATCTTGAGGGATTTCACACTAAGCTGTCACGATGCAGGGCAGTTTACATGGGTAATTTCTCTTTCTCAGAACTGTGCCAAAAGTCGGGCAAGGGTGTTACGGCTGTCAGGCCTGCTCAGTGAACAGCTGACCCGGAATGGTGTCGCTATGGACTCGCATTCCTTTTTCTAGGAAGATGTTCCATGCCATGGGAGACTTCTAAACAACTAATCTTTGGGTCACTAATCAAAGCGTAAAGAAAAATACACGGGGCTGCTTATTATCTTGCATTCCCCCCCACCCCCCATTTGCATTTTGTTTAAACGCCTGTCGGAAAGACACACAACTGATGATACAAACACTGACACAAGTATGGGGTGTGTGGATATGGTTCTAGGAGCGCCGCAATATTGTTAGAGGTTGTCCTACTTGGTAATTCTCCCATCAGATGGCAGAGACACAAGTCTTTCCAGCAATTTCACTACACAAGCGTGGAAGTATTGTGTCGGGGTGGCTTCGGGATCAAACTAGACATTACGATATAGTACAGCCACTACTGCAAATGGCAACTGGTTGTCTCTTTTTCCTATGATAATATCCTTCCTGACATCGTGATATTATCTGTTTCCTCAACCCACAATCCACATAATTGGCAAGTGCTGCCAGGGAAATGTGACATAGGACAATAATAAGTTTACAACGAGCCAGGATAATAACAAGTTTACAACGAGCCATGGAGAGGGGGAAATGCACACACCGCTTCCATTATTGGCCGCAGGCGGGTGTATTTTGAGCCCCTTAGCTTGGCTCTTGGTCAAGGTGAGCCTTTTCTGCCAGCTGTTGAGTTCCTTGATTTCAAGACACCCCTTCGCCATCTTCCTTTTCCTCAGCAGCGTTAGGATGGGAATACATTAAAGTCCAACGGTACTGTTGCTTGAAAGAGAGAACTCTAGAGCTTTAGCCAAAGTTGGGGGTGCTGGATTCCACTCCGGTTTGTCGGCCCTGATTTTGACAGGAGGAAACAGGATTTGGGGGGGTGGGGGACGAAGCAGATGGGATATACTTGTTGTGAATCAACAATTAGGTGACTGTTGGTACAAATTGCACCTTAAGTTTTGGTTGGGTTTTTGTTTTTCTTTTCGCTTGCAAGATATTTTTGTAATAAAATGTTCAAAGCTCGGCATCCTCTGTGTTAATCTGTGTGAACGACGATATCGGCATCGGCCTTAAATGTGTCAGACTGCTGGGTGGTTGGGGGGAAATTAAACATCCGCCTGTTCCTTTGCAGGCAGTGCAGAAATCAAAGGGGAACTGGTCTTGAGAAGTCCACCCAAATATTCGGAGGCAGCAACTGAATCTGAATTTTGCTTGCGCTGCAAAAAAAAAATCTACGCGTTCATAAACCGATAATTATCCAAAGAAGCCATCTACAATTACATTGAAATGGTTATTATGAAAGTCCAATGCCAGTTTTGGGGTTTTTTTCCAAAGTGAAGAACAATAATTCTAATTATTATTATGTGGACGTCGGCTACAGCTGTTTAGATGGCAGTGCAGTCATCCGACCGTCAGCCGCGGCTATCTCGGGAACCACAATGGATATGAGCGGAGGCTTTTGCATTCTGCAGAAATGGAAATGCGAGCCAAACCTTTTGGAGCTGCATATGTAGAGCCCCAATTTGGACTTTTCATCGCAACTCGTTTTAATGTAATTGTTAATTGTATCCTTTTAAAAAAAAATAATAATTGCTGGTTTATGAATTGATAAGATTTTTGCAATCTGGGATATTTTCATGCTTTATGATTCACGCATTGCTATCCATATGCATGAGAACCTTATGGTAGAAGCAAAACAGAGACAGCTCCTGCCTGAAGGAAATGGCAGTCTAAATCTGGGGGTCCCCAGCGTGCTGCCCGCGGGTGCCCTGATACCTACAGACACCTTTCATGGCACCAGCAAATGCTTTTAGAAAGTGGGCAGGGCGAGGTGGGGCTTTTTGTCCAGCATGGATTCTGATAGGCTGTGCACATCACAAGGTATCATGTTAACCAGAGAATCTGCCTGCAAGGTTGATGAGTTACTATTTGAGTTATATATTTACTTTGCTCCCTTGCATTTTGTGCTTGACTCCACCTCTTTTGGCAACCATTTTGTCATTGGCTCCACCTCTTGTGCCAGCCATTTTGTCATTGGCTCCACCGCCTGTGGCAACCAGTTTGTCATTGGCTCCACCTCTTCTGGCAACCATTTTGTCATTGGCTCCACCTCTTGTGCCAACCATTTTATCATTGGCTCCTCCTCCTCTGGCAACCATTTTGTCATTGGTTCCACCTCCTCTGGCAACCATTTTGTCATTGGCTCCACCTCTTGTGCCAACCATTTTATCATTGGCTCCTCCTCCTCTGGCAACCATTTTGTCATTGGCTCCACCTCCTCTGGCAACCATTTTGTCATTGGCTCCACCTCTTGTGCCAACCATTTTGTCATTGGCCCCACCTCCTCCAGCAACCACTTTGTCATTGGCTCCACTTATGGCAGCAGCCATTTAGAGATTGTGCCCGCTGCCATGTGTCAGAATTCCAAAGGTACCCATGGGCACAATTTGGACCCAGGCCTAAATGTCATCAGTGAAAAACGTACAGATCAGGACAAGGCTGCTTCTAGCCCCGGTGCTCAGTTTCCAACAGAGGTCAGTCTGATGTTTCCGAGAATCCCACAGCCTTTCCCCACTCCACAGCGGCTTCCGTCTAGTGACATTGTGCCTCTCAACCCTGGAAGTTCCTTTGTGCTGTAACTGCGTGTAACCCTGCCCAGTGCTCCCGCTAAGCTGTGGAGTCCTGTGAGCAAAAATTCTACGTTGTGAGCTCCTGGCATTCAAGTGGTGAGCGAGCCATTTGGCTGCTGCATCAATTAGTTTGCTCTGGAGCCCTCCTTGCCATTTTGGTGTAGTGGTTAAGTGCGCGGACTCTAATCTGGGAGATCCGGGTTTGATTCCCCACTCCTCCCCTTGCACCTGGCTGGATGACCTTGGGCAAGCCCTAGCTCTGTACCAGCTGTTCTCTCAAGGACACTTGTCTCAGAGCTCTCTCAGCCCCACCTACCTCACAGGGTGTCTGTTGTGGGGAGGGGAAGGGGAAGGCGTTTGTAAACCGCTCTGAGACTCCCTTGGGGAGTGGAGGGCGGGGTATAAATCCAATGTCTTCTCTCTTCTTCTTCTTCCTTCCTGAGCGGAGACAAAAATGGGTAAGCCGGAGGCTAAAAGACTGCGAGCTAGCTCACACTGACTAAGCGCACAGGGAACGCCGTCCCTGATAGAAATCTCAGCGTCTGAATCTGCATTTGACCCGTTGCTTTTTCATTTTTCATTTATTCCAAGCCAACGACAGCCGGCACCAGCGTAAGAACGCAAGCGAAACACGTATACAAACACTACAAACATCCGCTTAACTTCACTGAGCGCCGGTCTCGGCGATACAAGGCACTTAATAAAAAAAGACCCACGTGTCTGCTTCCTTATCAGCTGAGCCAAAGCGCAATATCTGGCTGCTTCCAAGAGTGCTTTCATTCAGGCAATCTAACCTAACGCTTCGTAAAACCAGTGCCCGTGTCATCACCGCGAATCCCATGGTTCGTATCCAGCATTGGGGCAAAGATCGCTGCTGTTTCACACGTTCCCCGCCCGCCCCCCCCCCCTCCCGGCAGTCCTTTCCAGCCTCTGGAAAGCCCACTCTTAGAGTTCCTAGGACCAAGGTGAGGTTGGGGAAGCGGGGGCTGCAACGAGGATAGGGATGGGGCTAAAACTGCAAGTCCTCCAAAGCAAGAGGCAGCTGGGGGGACGGTGCCTCTCTTTTCCGTGCGGCTCCCCAATTTGCATTGCCGCTAGTCCACAGGGATCCTGGGACCCTGGGACTCAGTCTTCCTGGGGTAGGAAGGCGTTGCTGAGGGGCGGGGGAACTAGCAAAGGCCTGTGACCACCTGTGCCTTCTGCTGACAGATCGTGGGATCCAGGCGCGCACAGTTACGTACGAAGCCCTTCAAACAAACCACCCGGGATCTTTTTTGACTTGTTTTCTGCATACCATCTGGTTCGGTGTCGTGGTGAAGAGCGCAGACTCTAGTCTGGGAGAACCGGGTTTGATTCCCCACTCCTCCACATGCAGCTGCCGGAGTGACCTTGGGTCAGTCACGAGTTCTCTCAGAGCTGTTCTCTCAAGAGTAGTCCCCGAAAGAGCTCTCTCCGCCCCACCTACCTCCCAGGGTGCCTGTTGTGGGGAGGGAGAGGGAAAGGAGATTGTCAGCTGCTCTGAGACTCCTTCGGGTAGTGAAGGGCGGGGTATAAATCCAATCTCCCCCTCCTTCTCCTCCTCCTCCTTCTTTTCCTTCTTCTTTCTCCTTCTCCTCCTTCTCATCCCCCTCCCCCGCCTTCGACTTGTTTCCTGTACACCATGGGGGGGGCAAGGAAGGGCAGCTACCCATACATACATAATTTCCATGCCAATGAGCCACCACAAGTCTACTCTCTCTCCAGGGACTCCAGCTGAAGCATCCAAGATCCTTTAAAGTGGAGTGGCTGAAATTATGTGTGCCCCATCACCAAGCTTTTCTCACTGGTCCTATGACCTCTGGCTTTGTTGCTCATTCCCTCCTCAGCACCTACCGCTGCCTTCTACTGAATCAGACCCTTGGTCCATCAAGGTCCATGTTGTCCACTCATACCAGCAGCAGCTCCCCAGGGTCTGAGAGTCTTTTTACATCACCTACCCGACCCTTTTAACTGAAGATGTCAAGGACTGAACCTGGGACCTTCCGCACATTGTCACATGCACTGAAGGCAAACTAGGAAGAGCTCTAGGAGGATCTCCACAAACTGGGATAGGTGGACAACAACATGACAAATGAAGTTCAGTGTCGGTAAGCGCAACATGACGCACAAAGGGGCCGAAAATCCCCATTTTGAGTCCACACAATGCTCCCTCTAAGCTGTGGAGTCCTGTGAGCAAAAATTCTACTTGGTGAGCTACTGGCATTAAAGTTGCGAGCGAGCGATTTGGCATAAATCAGTTTGCCCTGAGGCCCTCCTTCCTGAGCGAAGACAAAAAGGTGTGAGCCGGAGGCTAAAAAAACTGTGAGCTGGCTCACACTAACGCAGCTTAGAGGGAACACTGCACACAAATAGTGAAGACACCGAGGTCATAGTAGATAGGTAAATGAAAATGTCAGCCCCATGTCCTGCGGCCGTGTAAAAGGCAAACTCGGTGGTGGAGATTATTAGGAAAGGGACTGAAAATAAAACAGATGATATTGTAATAACCCTGTATAGATCTCTGGTGCCGCTTCCTTTGGAGTACTGTGTACAGTTCTGGTCACTGTATCTCAAAAAGGACATCGCAGTGCTGGAAAAAGTACAGAGGAGGGCAACCAAGGCGATGAGGGGGTTGGAGCACCTTCCCTATGCAGAAGGGCTGAAGAGCGTGGGACTTTTCCATTTAGAAAGGAGACAGAAAAGGGGGGACCATAATATAGATTTATAAAATTATGCATGGGGATGGAGGGAACTTTTTCTGCCTCTCCCAAAGCACTGAAACTCAAGGACTTTCAATGAAGCCGATGGGCAGTAGATTCAGGAGGGACAAAAGGAAATACTTCTTTACCCACAGAGAGTGTTTGAAATATGGGATTTGCTGCCAGAGGATGTAGTGATGGGCATAGATGGCTTAAAAAGGAAATTAGATTTGTGGAGGAGAGGTCTATCAGTGGCTACTAGCCATATTGATGAAAGGGAACTTCCAATTCGGAGGCAGTTCAGCCTCTGAATTCCAGTTGCTGGAGGCAACATCAAGGGAAGGCCTTAGCTTCTATGCCCTGTTGTTGGCCCTCCAGAGGAACTGGCTGGCCGCTGTGTGAGACAGGATGCGGGACTAGATGGACCACTGGTCTGATCCAGCAGGGCTCTTCTGGTGTTCTTACGAAGGCCTCAGCCTCTCTGCCCTGTTGTTGGCCGCCAGAAGAACTGGTTGGCCAGTGTGTGAGACAGGATGCTGGACTAGCTGGACCACTGGTCTGATCCAGCAGGGCTCTTCTGATGTTCTTAGGAAGGCCTCGGCCTCTCTGCCCTGCTGTTGGCCCTCCAGAGGAACTGGCTAGCTACTGTGTGAGACAGGATGCTGGACTAGATGGACTATTGGCCTGATCTAGCAGGGCTCTTCTGATGCTCCTATGATTTAATCTGGACACGGGTACAAAGGCTTAGGTTGGTATTCCAGGTCCCACCCTCTCTCTTGCACCTGAAGCCGGTTTCATAACTCAGTGTCCTGTGTCGTGGATTTTCCTCCTTTGGCAGCCAGTTAATCCACCGCAATGAAAAATAGTTAAAGGAGGTAAAAGGACGTGAGGAATAATAATTGCACGGAAGTGCTCGCGCCTGTGAACTCGGGGTGCCCGTATGCAGCTCCTGCGGAACTGCGAACAAAGACGGAGATAAAGGGATGTCAGCAGAGACTTCTGCGATGATTTCTGATGTTTTACACATGAGGCTCCAAAGACCTTGTCTTCCATTCACACAGCTGCCGCTGGTGTCAACCGGCCCTGAAACAAAGGAGCCATCTGCCAAATTGGATTGAACGTAAAATCTTTTCCACGTTGATTCATTCCTAACGTGTGTTAAATGCCGCAAATGGGTTGCTCCAACCTGCCATTTTTCTTTTGATTGTTCTTGCCCTTCCTTTGTCTCCAAAAGCACGGAGGTGAACAGTCCAAAGAGGGGAAGGAGAGAGGCGGAATTAAAAGGACTTCTTCACCTCGTGAGTCTGTTCCGAAGTGACGCAAGTCATCCATCAACTGATGGACATATTAAACACATCTGCTAATGTATTCCATGGAATCGATTTCTACCTGAGAGATGGAGGAGGAGGAGATTGGATTATACCTTGCTCTTCCTACCCAAAGGAGTCTCAAGAGTGGCTTACCATTTCCCTTCCCTTCCCCTCCCCACAACAGACACCCTGCGAGGTAGGTGGGGCTGAGAGAACTGTTTTGAGAACAGCTCTGAAAGAACTTGTGACTGGCCCGCAGTCACACCAGCAGCTGCACGTGGAGGCGAGAATGAGCAACGGCCATTTACCGCAAAGCTGGAGATTTCCAAACTCCAAGAAGAAGAACCCCGAAAACCAAACTATGTGAAACACTGGTGGATTCACGACTGCACCTCCAGCACAGGAGGACATCTTTGGAATGGGGCAGCAGGGCTGGGATCAATTTCTAAAGATCCAAAGCACAGATAAAAAAAGAAGGAAGTTTCCCACCTGCCAGTATGTCCCCCGATGTCATGGACTGGGCTTGGGCTGAGAGGCAGGACTCATGTCCAGTCCGAGGTCTTGCCCGGAAAGTCAGAGTGAGAGCCGAATCATGAGTCTGAAAGAGGGGTGGTCCAAAGCAGGGCGTCAGGAAGCCAGGAATGCGAGCCAGAGTGGGGGTCTGAGGAGCCAAAGGTGGATGTGAGGCACACACAGAGATGACTTGTTGCTTCCACGGAAAGCCCAGTCCTGAGTGGGAGCTATATAGTTCTCCAGCCAGGCTTCCCGTGGTGGCAGCACCGCTCCTGCTAGGACTCAGCGCTCACCTTGCCTGCCAGCGTGCATCTCAACGGCAGTTGGCTGAGTCATAAGAACATAAGAACGTAGGAGAAGCCAATGCTGGATCAGGCCAGTGGCCCCTCCAGTCCAACACTCTGTGTCACACAGTGGCCAAAAACACCAGGTGCCCTCAGGAGGTCCAGCAGTGGGGCCAGGACACTAGAAGCCCTCCCACTGTTGCCCCCCCCCCAGCACCAAGAATACAGAGCACCACTTGCCCCAGACTAAGAGGTCCTATCTATACCTTGTGGCTAAGAGCCACTGATGGACCTCAGCTCCGATTCCCTCTTGAAGCCGTCCCTGCTTGTAGCCGCCACCACCTCCTGTGGCAGTGAATTCCACATGTTAATCCCTCTTTGGGTGAAGGGCTTCTTTTTATCTGTTCTAACCCGACTGCTCAACAATTTCATGGAGTGCCCACGAGTTCCTGTCTTGTGAGAAAGGGAGAAAAGTAGCTCTTTCTCTACCTGCTCTATCCTATGCATAATCTTATAAACCTCCATCATGTCACCCCTCAGCCGTCGTTTCTCCAAGCTAAAGAGCCCCAAGCGCTTCAACCTTTCTTCATAGGGAAAGTGTTCCAACCCTTTTCTCATTCTAGTTGCCCTTTTCTGCACTTTTTCCAATGCTATAATATGTTTTTGGAAGTGTGGTGACCAGAACTGTAGACAGTACTCCAAATGAGGTTGCACCATCGATTTATACAGGGGCCTTAGGATACTGGCTGATTTGTTTTCAGTTCCCTTCCTAATAACCCCCAACATAGCATTGGCCTTTTTTCATTGCAGTCACTCACTGTCTCGACATTTTCATTGAGTTATCTACTACGACTCCAAGATCTCTCTCTTGGTCAGTCTCCGCCAGTTCAGACCCCATTAACGTGTATTTATAGTTAGGATTTTTGGCCCCAATGCGCATCACTTTGCACTTGGCCACACTGAACCCCATTTGCCACGTTGACGCCCACTCACGCATCCTCAACAGATCCCTCTGGAGTGCCTCACAATCCTCTCTGGTTCTCACCACCCTGAACAACTTTGTGTCATCTGCAAATTTAGCCACTTCACTGCTTACTCCCGACTCCAAATCATTAATAAACAAGTTAAAAAGCATTGGACCGCGTACTGATCCCTGCGGTACCCCACTGCTTACTTCCCTGTACTGAGAAAATTGCCCATTTAAACTCACTCTCTGTTTCCTATTAACTAGCCGCTCCCTCAGCCGAGCCACCTGCAGAGGTGAGTCAGGTGGGCTCCCCGGTTGCACCTGTACCTCGTCGGCTGCTGTCGCCGGCACCAAGCTGTCACCAAGCTCGGCACCAAGCTGTCAATTCCTGAGGAGTCAGAGGAACTGACTTCTAGCTCTGGCAATGCCGGCACCTCTGGCTGCGGTGCCAACTCAGGCGGGGACTCAGCACCATCATTGTTGCCCGTGACATTCAACCCATGGCACAATAACAGATCAAGGGTCTGGTGGAGGCTTGGAAAATGGCCCTTGGGTGGGGTTGAGCCCTCACCCTGAACACACATGAAGCTGCTTTCTACCGACTCAGACCGTTTGTCCATCAAGGTCACGATTGTCAGACTGGCACGGGCTCTCCAGGCTGAGATTTTCCACATCACTCACTATTCACACTAACTTTATAAAAGCGATTAAAAAGGTGGTTTTAGAGACAAAAATAATGAGATTGAACAGGTGTGGGAGGAAGGAGGGGAAAAATTTGATTTCTAAAATGTATAAAATCTTGTTGAAATGGTACAATGCAGATGAAGTTGTAAAGGAACAAATGGTAAAAGGGGCGATTCATATGAATAAGGAAATAGAAATGTCATCATGGGAATTTTTGTGGGAAAACGCTATGAGTATTTCTACTTGTCACAATTTAAAAGAGAATTGCTTTTAAATGATGTATAGGTGGTATATGACTCCGAAAAAAATAGCAAATATTAATCAAAGTCTGTCAAATAAATGTTGGAAACGTAAACAGAAAGAAGGTTCTTTTTACCATACCTGGTGGACTTGTGATAAAGCCAAAGGTTTTTGGTGTATGATTCATGCTGAAATGGAAAAAAACTTAAAATGTACGTTTAAGAAATTGCCTGAAATGTTGATGCTTGGACTTAAACTAGAAGATATAAATGTAAGTAAAAGGACATTAATATGGTATATGGTGACAACAGCAAGGATGGCCTATGCTCAGAACTGGAAATGTGAGAAAACTCCCGAGTTATGGGAATGGTTGAGAAAACTGTTATATATGGCCGAAATGGACAAGTGGACTAGAAAATTGAACAATCGAGACTCAGAGACATTCTTAGAAGAATGGAAAGATTTGAAAGACTATTTAGAACAATATTGGGACATGAAAAATAACATTTTTACACTGTCTAACTTCTGAAGGGGAATATAGGGAATGTTTGTAAGCAGTTTGGAAACAATGATATTTGTATGTGATGTAAGGTTATTATTATGAATATGATATTACACATTATAAGAAGAAATGTTACCTGTAAGAGATAATACTTATAAATTTTGTTAATTACAATGAATGGAATAATGGTGCGGGGGGGGGAACCACAAGTTTATTATATAATCAAGATACACAGTTATACGTGAATTATTGTTGAGATAACATCGATAACAATGTGTAAGATATTGAAAGAGAGCAAAAATAAAAAAGTTTGTTACAAAAAAAACCCTATTCACACTAACTCAGCTTAGAGGGAACGCTGGGCCTGAGAAACGACGGCTGAGGGGTGACATGATCGAGGTTTACAAGATTATGCAGGGGATAGAGCAGGCAGAGAAAGAAGTCCTTTTCTCCCTTTCTCACAAGACAGGAACTCGTGTCAGGAGTGCCTCTGAAGACCTGCCTCCTGCAGACCTAAGTGCGGTGGAGGATCAGTCCCCAGCTCCAGAGGAGCCTCCACCTGAACCAGAGGAGGCTCAAGCACACACCTCTCAGGGCATTACCCCAGCACCAGCAGCAGCTGAGCCACAGCCAAGCTCAAGCCCACCTGATTCACCTCCTTGGTGGAACGGCTAAGGTCACGATCCAGGCAAGACTTATCTGCTAAGAGAAAAGAGGCACGCATGCGTAGTCGCAGATCACTCAGCCCTGAGTTTTAGAGGGAGCCAGGACCTCACTGCCAGCTGCTAACAAGCACAGGAAGTGGCTGGGTATTTAGGCACAGCACAAAGACCAACAACTTGTGCTAGCAACAAGTCATTCTGGCTAAGCTCTGCACCCGCTCAACTCGCATCAGCTAAACCTGATTCTGGACCTTCTGGCTCGTGACTCCGGCTCTGTCTGACTTCGGCTTGATTCTGGACCCCCTGGCTTGTGACTTCGGCTCTGTTTGACTTCAGCTTTTGGTTGACTCCTTGGACTGGTTTGCGCGTGAGTTTCCCCCTCTGACCTCGGCTTGGACTGACTCTGCTTTCGGCTTGTGTTTTGGACTTGGTAATTCATTCCTGATTTGGCTTGACCTTGGACTGTCTCGGTCTTCGACTCGGCTCCTGACCTACTGGCACCCTGTCCGTGACAACTCGTGGGCACAACATGAAATTGCTGAGCAGTCGGGTTAGAAAAGATAAAAGGAAGTCCTTCTTCACCCAAAGAGGGATTAACACGTGAAATTCACTGCCACAGGAGGTGGTGGCGGCTACAAGCATGGACAGCTTCAAGGGGGAATTGGATAAACATATGGAGCAGAGGTCCGTCAGTGGCCATTAGCCACAAGGTAGAGATAGGAACTCTCAGTCTGGGGCAAGTGATGCTCTGTATTCCTGGTGCTTGGGGCAGGGGGCAACAGTGGGAGGGCTTCTAATGTCCTGGTCCCTCTGGTGGACCGCCTGAGGGGACCTGGTATTTTTGGCCACTGTGTGACAGAGTGTTGGACTGGATGGGCCACTGGCCTGATCCAACACTGGCTTCTCTTATGTTCTTATGTAATGCACATTGGAGCCAAAAATCCCAACTATAAATACACATTGATGGGATCCAAACTGGCTGTAACTGACCAGGAGAGAGATCTTGGAGTCGTGGTAGATGACTCACTGATGCAGATGGTGTTCCACTGGGCCACGGCCCCTCCCGTCTCCCGTCCCTTTGTATTTAATGTTTTCCTGAGTGCCAGTTTTAGCAATCGATCTATTTTTACTGCTGGCTGTTATGTGCTTTAATTGTCAATTATCTATCGACCAGATAATTGTTTACTTTATGTAGAACGCTTCAGTGCATGTCTGCTCGTGGTAACTTCTGCGCATGAAAATTGGAGATGGGAGGCAATAACAGGCTTGACGATACTGTGCGTGTTTGTTGTTGTTCAGTCGCACAGTCGAGTCCGACTGTTCACGACCCCATGGACCACATCGCGCCAGGCCCTCCGGTCTTCTGTCGGTCACCGGAGTCTGCTCAACTTCATGTTCGTCGATAACACTGTCTAACCATCTCATCCTTTGCCGTCCCCTTCTTCTTTAAGAACATAAGAGAAGCCAATGTTGGATCAGGCCAGTGGCCCCTCCAGTCCAAAAGTACTTTGACCTTCAATCTTTCCCAGCATCGGGGTCTTCTCCAGTGAGTGCTCCCTTCTCATCGGGTGGCCAAAGTATCTGAGCTTCAGCTTCAGGATCTGGCCTTCCCGGGAACAGTCAGGGTTGATTTCTTTTAGGATTGACTGATCTGATCTCCTTGCAGCCCAAGGGACTCCCAAGAGTCTTCTCCAGCACCATAACTTGCACGCACCTGTTCTTCGGCCCATAGCATCTATGTAGCACATAGTTAATTCCCATTTCTTTTTCTTCCCTTTTTAGTGTGGTAAATAGCACTGGGAAGGGAAGGCAGAATAGTATAGCCCAAATTCGTCAGATCTTGGAAGCTAAGCAGGCTTGGTACTTGGATGAGAAACCATCAAGGAAAACTCTGAAGAGGAAGGCCATGGCAGGCCACCTCTGCTTCATACTTAGCCTTGAAAACCACTTGTTGGCATCCTCATTGGTGGACTGTGACTTGAAGGCTCTTTACCCACTCACAAATAGCTCTGCTCTTCAAAGCCTTGTGATAGTGACTACACAAAGATGGTACGTTAAACAGAGCCTTCTGTACATAAGAACATAAGAGAAACCAATGTTGGATCAGGCCAGTGGCCCATCCAGTCCAACACTCTGTGTAACACTGTGGCCAAAAACACCAGGTGCCCTCAGGAGGTCCAGCAGTGGTTAAGTGCGTGGACTCTAATCTGGGAGAACCGGGTTTGATTCCCCGCTCCTCCACTTGCACCTGCTGGATGACCTTGGGCAAGCCATAGCTCTGGCACAGCTGTTCTTGAAAAAGAGCAGTTTCTGTCAGAGCTCTCTCCATCCCACCTACTTCACGGGTTGTCTGTTGTGGGGAGGGGAAGGGGAAGGAGTTTGTAAGCCGCTCTGAGACTCCCTTGGGTAGTGAAGGGCGGGGTAGAAATCCAATCTCTTCTATTCTTCTCTTCTTCTGAACACATGAAGCTGCCTTCTACTGAATCAAACCCTCGGTACTCTCTACTCAGACTGGCAGCAACTCTCCAGGGTCTCCGGCAGAGGTCTTTCACACCACCTCCTGCCTGGTCCTTTCAACTGGAGATGCCGGGGATTGAACCTGGGACCTTCTGCATGCCAAGCAGAGGCTCTGCCACTGAGCCACAGCCCCTCTTAACAGCTCTCCAGGGTCTCAGGCAGAGGTCTTTCCCATCACCTCCTGCCTGGTCCTTTTAACTGGAGATGCCGGGGATTGAACCTGGGACCTTCTGCATGCCAAGCAGAGGCTCTGCCACTGAGCCACAGCCCCTCTCCATACCTGCTGTGGTGTGGAAATACTGTTAATACTGTTAATACAGGACACAGTTTCTTATTCCAAGACACTGTATTGCTGGACAATATATCCAATTACCATGTCAGATTACAGAGGGAAGCCATTGAAATTGATAAGCATAAGCACAATTTCAACAGGAAAGAAGAGAAGGTTTTTTTAAAAAGAAACTAGGGCATGGTTTCCAGTCCTAAAAAACACAAAATGCTCTACATCTTACAACAGCACTACAGAGAAGATCAGCAATTCAACAGCCGATCCATATGCAAAAGAACCTTCTCAGGAAAGCTCCTCCAGTAGCACGTCACAGCATGGGAAACTCTTACAAGATAATGACTTAGCCCTACCCCACCTTCCTGAGTAGGTATAGACTACCTGCCTACCATTTTTCTTCTCACATTGACACAGAGAGTTCTCCATCTTTCTGTGATATACCTCTGAGGATGCCAGTCACAGCTGCTGGGAAACTCTTACAAGATAATGACTTAGCCCTACCCCACCTTCCTGAGTAGGTATAGACTACCTGCCTACCATTTTTCTTCTCACATTGACACAGAGAGTACTCCATCTTTCTGTGACATACCTCTGAGGATACCAGTCATAGCTGCTGGTGAAATGTCAGGTCCTACAATGCCAAGACCACGGCTATATAGCCCGGAAGATCTACGACAGCTAACTGTTAATATTGTTTTTCAATGTGGCATCACTAGTTAACAATGAAATAGAAATTGGGTTGTAGTATAAAGTATAAGTATAAAGAACAGAACTGAAGCAAAGCAAAAGTGTTAACATGACACACTCAGTGATGCAACATTACACAATAGGATCCACCACCACCCCAAGATACTATGCTGTCGTACAGAGCACAGTCCCAAATAATTTGTCCAAGTTTGGGCAAAATAATTTGGGCAAGCCATAGCTCTGTACCAGCTGTTCTCTCAAGGACAGCTTGGGAAAAAGCTCTCTCAGCCCCACCTACCTCACAGGGTGCCTGTTGTGGGGAGGGGGAGGGAAAGGAGTTTGTAAGCCGCTCTGAGACTTCAAGTGAGTGAAGGGCGGGGTATAAATCTAATCTCTTCTCCTCCTCTTCTTCTTCCTCTTCTTCAAGTGACTTTGTGAATGAGTTTGTACCGTGCAACCCTATTGACTGTGAAGAAAAGCCCGCTTGAATATTTCAGTTCATAAGAACATAAGAGAAGCCAATGTTAGATCAGGCCAGTGGCCCATCCAGTCCAACACTCTGTGTCACACAGTGGCCAAAAACACCAGGTGCCCTCAGGAGGTCCAGCAGTGGGGCCAGGACGCTAGAAGCCCGCCCACTCTTCCCCCCCCCCCCCCCACAAGCACCAAGAATATAGAGCGTCACTGGCCCCAGTTCTGCAGAGTTTGTGGAAAGCCAGGGGAGTGGGAGCCTTCCTGACCACCTTGGGCAGGCCATGCCACAAGGTGGGGGGGCCACCACAGCGGAAGCCCATGTACAGGGCAGTTGTTGATTTTGCCCGTTTGCCGGCTGGCCCTTGCAGAAGACATTGTTCAGACAAGCGAAGCTGTTGTGGCTGTGCATAGGGGGAGAGGTGGGCTTGCAAATGTGAGAGTCCAGAGCCATGAAGGGCTTCATGTGTGATAGCCCACACCTTATATTGAGTCCAGTATGTGATGGGCAGCCAGTGGAATGACTGTAAGAAGCAGAAGAAGAAGAAGCAAAAGAAACAGAAGAGGAGGAGGAGGAGATTGGATTTATATCCCACCCTCCGCATGGAGTCTCAGAGCAGCTTACACTCCCCTCCCCTTCCTCTCCCCACAACAGACACCCTGTAAGGTAGGTGGGGCTGAGAGCGCTCTCTCGAGAACTGCCCTTGAGAGAACAGCTCTGAAAGAACTTGTGACTGATCCTAGGTCACCCCGCTGGCTACATATGGAGGAGTGGGGAATCAAACCCGATTCGCCAGATTAGAGTCCACCACTCTTAACCACTGCACCAAACAGCCTCTATCTGGCTATGGGTCTCGTAGCAAAGTAACTCAATCCAAGGCTGAAGTGCTGAAAAATGTATTAAGTTATTGTCTAAAAAGTAACTGGCAGGTAACCGATGGATCCGGTGGTGGGGAGGGGATCCCATTTGCGTGCCACTCCAGGAAAGTTTCTGTCACTAGTAGCTACCCGCTAGGCCTCAGCAGGTGGTGGGTACACCAAGAAAGGTTTGACTCGCCAATTTTAATTGTCAGGCAGGTTTTTATGGGAACAAGCGGTCCCTTAGTTTTCTTCTGGCAGGACACCCTGGTCTTTTAAAGTATGTTTGTTGTGTCGAAACGCAAGTCCTGTCGTCATTTTGAAAACTGCAGGGGGGGGGGGACAGCTTGACGGTTGCAAACTGGAATTGTCTGATTTGCAAAAAGGGGGGAGGGATGAGATCGTAAAGTGATAGGTCTTAGCCTTGCATTCTTTGTCCGCTGGTATTTAACCATCTGTGTTGATTCCCTCCAAGGGAAAAGATCGCAGGATTCCCAGACTCTGCATGTGTTCAGACGGGCCGCTAATCCCACCACTGGCCCAGTTGTAATTTGAGCTGGATCTTTTTGGTCCAGCGTTGCACGACCAGACAGCTCCCCCGTGAATCGCTTTACTGCGCGTGACTCCGCGGTGGATTGTCTAGACAGTATCCACTTTAAGGAACCATGCGGTCGGCTCTTTTTTAAAAAAAAATCCTGTCTGCGCATGCGCATAGGCGCCTCACCATATACTTGATTGTCCACCCATGCGCGTACTAAAAATAGTAAAAACACGGCCAGCAGTACCTTCCTCTAGGTACCATTTCACTTAATTTAGTTGACAAAGTTCAGGGGACCGTCAGATACATAATGTTGTTTGGATCGCTTGAGCAGAGCTCTGTGGACGATGCTTGTTTAAGCGGTTATGCGCACATTGCTAACACTTTTTTTAAAGGACAGCTGTTCGGGATGGTCTGGAGACCATCCATATGGGCTGATTGCGCGCTGGAGGTACGACCTGAGGGTGGAAAGTCCAGCATTGGCCCATCAGCCAGCTTTAGACCGGACCTTAACTAGTATCTTTTAGGTACGGATCCCTGATGGGGATCGACAGGCTACTAAAGAAAGCGGCACGATTCCCAGATGTTGCTGTCTGGATGCGCAGTTTGGCACGGCTCAAAAGAGCCCTCTGAACGCACCCTCTGACAATTAACCCTTCCTCTTCCCCTAGACCCCTAGAAAGGTTGACAGACAGACTCACTTCGGCGAAGGGAACTGAAACGTTCCGTGCGGAAGGAACAAGCTGAGGATTAAGACGATCAAGGGGGAAAGGATGGAGGCTCATAAAGTTATGCATGGGGTGGAGAGAGTTGACAGACAGAGGTTTTTCTCCCACTCCCTAAATACTAGCACTCGAGGGCATCCAGTGAAGCGGATGGGCAGTCAATTCAGGACGGACAAAAGGAAACATTTCTTTACACAGGGAGGGATTAAAACGTGGAATTCACTGCTAGAGGATGGAGCTATGGCCGCTGGCATGGATGGCTTTTAAAAAAGGAGATTCACAGATGAGAGGTCTATCAGTGGCCACTAGCCATGCTGACTCAGAAGAATTGCCATGTTCAGAGGGAGTTAACCTTTTAATTCCAGCCTCTGTACCCTGTTGTTGGCCCTCCAGAGGAACAGGCTGACCACAGTGTGAGACGGGATGCTGGACTAGATGGACCACTGGTCTGATCCAGCAGGGCTCTTCTGATGTTCTTATGAAGGCCTCGGCCTCTCTGCCCTGTTGTTGGCCCTGCAGAGGGACTGGTTGGCCACTGTGTGAGACAGGATGCTGGACTAGATGGACCACTGGTCTAATCCAGCAGGGTTCTGCTGATGTTCTTATGAAGGCCTCGGCCTCTCAGTCCTATTGTTCACCCTGCAGAGGAACAGGTTGGCTTTTGTGTGAGACAGGAGGCTGGACTAGATGGACCACTGGTCTGATCCAGCAGGGCTCTTCTGATGTTCTTATGAAGGCCCCGGCCTCTGTGCTCTGTTGTGGGCCCTCCAGAGGAACTGGTCAGCCGCTGTGTGAGGCAGGATGCTGGACTAGATGGACCACTGGTCTGATCCAGCCAGGCTCTTCCGATGTTCTTATGAATTCTGGACTAGATAGACCACTGGTCTGATCCATCAGGGCTCCTATGTTCTTATGATTCTGATATCGAGTGGGTCTGCATTAAATTTTCCCACCACTAGGCAGAGCTCACGCACCAGCTATGGCTCAGGGAGAGAGGTCCTTTCCTCTCCCTTCAAAGATGAATCTCCCCTCTTAAGATGCTGTCCATGACATTTTACTCTGTCCTCCCTCTCCTCCTCGTGGGAGCCCACTCCTGGGTCAGCCTCCATAGGGAGAGAAAGAGAGAGAGGAAATCCTGAAGCAGAGATTTCTAAGCACAGTCTTGCTTTCAGGGCTCCGGGAAGATCCATCCCGTCCTTTAAGAATCAACCGAGAGAGACGAGCAGAGAATTAAAACTGACAGTGGCTATCAGAGGGAGGGAAGAAGTACAAGAAAATCCCAGAGGGGTCAGAGCAAAGGCCCATGGAGTCCAGCATCCAATTCGGGTTTCTAATTCCAGGGGGCAGATTCCTGGAGATCTGAGGGAGGCTGGAATTTAGGGAGGGGAGAAGGAGCTCAAAAGAGATGCCATTTCACAGAGTCACATGAACACCTGACGCCGCCTCAGACTGAATCAGACCATCGGTCCATCAAGGCCATTATTGTCTCCTCTGGTCAGCAGCAGCCCTCCAGGGTTTCCGGCCAAGGCCTTTCAGATCGTCTGCTACCTCATCCTTTCAACTGGAGATGCCGGGGATTGAACCTCAGACCTCCTGCATGCCAAGCAGAGGCTCTCCCACTGAGCCGCGGCCCCTCCACAAAGCAAGGAGTCGTCGTCCCCCCCACCCCCCTTCGCACTTTCTAAAGCTGACATTTCCTAAAGGGGAACTGATCCCTGTAGGCTGGAGATCAGTTGTGATTCCAGGAAAACTCCAGGTCAGACCTGGAGACCGGCAACCCTACTTTCCCATTTCCCACAATAGGTCGCCAGATGTACCCAAGAAGGCCCACAGCGGGGCCAGGAGGCCAAAGCCATGCACCCCCTTTGCTGTTCCGCGGGCTGACTGGGAACACGGAAGTCCTGTTTAGGCATCCTGACAAATAGCCATTGATGGACCTCTTCCGGGAATTCCGCCTAATTTCCTTGGCAGCCATCTAAGAGAGAGGCTACCATGGCAGTCCCATTCCACACACCATTTTCCTCTCTCCCTCCCTCTCCTCTCCCCCTCCCCTCCTTCCCCCTCTCTTCCCCTCTTCCTCTCCCCCTCCCTCCCCCTCTTCCTGTCCCCCTCACTCTCACTCTCCCTCCTCCCTCCTCTCTCCCCTCTCTTCCCCCTCACTCCCTCTCTTCCCCTCTCTCCCCCCTCTCCTTGCTACCCCCTCTTTCTCTCCCCCTCACTCCCTTTCTCCCCTCTCTCCCCTCTCTTTCTCTCCCCTCACTCTCCCTCTCTCTCCTCTCTCCCCCTCTCCCTCTCCCCTCTTTCTCCCTCTCCCTTCTCTCCCTTCTCTCCCCCCTCTCCCTTATCCTCACTCCCTCTCTCTCCCTCTCCCCTCTTTCTCCCTCTCCCTTCTCTCCCTTCTCTCCCCCCTCTCCCTTATCCTCACTCCCTCTCTCTCCCTCTCCCCTCTTTCTCCCTCTCCCCCCTCTCCCTTCTCTCCCCCCTCTCCCTTATCCTCACTCCCTCTCTCCCCCTCTCCCCTCTTTCTCCCCTCTCCCCCTCTCCCTTCTCTCCCCCCTCTCCCTTACCCTCACTCCTTCTCTCCGCCTCTCTTCCCTCTCTCCACCCTCTTCCTCCCCCTCACTCCCTCTCTCCCCCTCACTCCCTCTCTCCCCTCTCCCCCCCATTCCTCTCCCCCTCTCTCCCCCTCTTCCTCTCCCTCTCTCCCCTCTCTCCCCCCTCTCTCTTTCTTTCTCTCATTCTTTTTGCTGAAAACTGGCAAGCAAAATGATCTCGCTTCTAGGATTGAAATGTTTTTGACTTTGTGTTGTTCTGGAGAAATACAGGAATTCAGCCCAGGGCAGGAGGGGGGGTCAGCTGCCCTCCACAGGAATGTTAGCAGTTGCTTCCAAATATGCCCACCCTCTCTGCTTCAAATCTTGGGGGGGGGGGTGATTTGTTTGTATGCAGCCGCCCCATCATCAGTGCTCTTGGTGCTCAATTCCGATGCAAACTGATTGTTAAATTGACAGTCTGCTCTTAATAATGTGCGGGGATTAGCAGTTTTCAAAGCAGGATGTGAAGGACCCAAATTAAAAGCTTGAATATGGAAGAGCTGGTTGAGATGTCCCTCAGAACGTTGGCTTTGAAGTCTGCCAGACTTCAGATGCTTCATCTAATCCCCATTAGGCTTGCGTCCATATCTTCTGCTGTTCCACGCGGTTAGCAGGAGCAGAATTTATGTGGCCCCCTCAAGTATGCTAGAGGCACTCCAGATCTGAGTCCAGTAGCACTCTTGGGGGGGGGGGGTTGCCCTCAGGTCACAGGTGACTTATGGCAACCCTGTAGGGTTTTCAGGGCAAGAGATGTTCAGAGGTGGTTTGCCCTTGCCTGCCTCTGCGTGGCAACCCTGGACTTCCTTGGCGGTCTCCCATCCGAGTCCTAACCAGGGCTGACCCTGCTTAGTTTCCGAGATCTGAGGAGATCAGGCTGGCCTGACCCAACCAGGTCAGGACAGCACCTTAGAGGCTCGACAAGATTTTCAGGTGATAAGCGTCGGAGAGTCCAAGCTCCCTTTGCTCTTGGAAACCCATGCCCTGAAAGACTTGTTGGTCTCTAAGGCGTTACTGGACTCAAGTCTAGCCGTTCTAGACCAGTATGGCTACTCTCTGAAATGATCTATATACTTAATCTCAGAAAGTTAGTATAATTAGGTTTGGTGTAGTGGTTAAGTGCGCGGACTGTAATCTGGGAGAACCGGGTTTGATTCCCCACTCCTCCACTTGCACCTGCTGGATGACCCTGGGCAAGCCATAGTTCTGGCACAGCTGTCCTTAAAAAAGAGCAGTTTCTGTCAAAGCTCTCTCAGCCCCACCTGCCTCACAGGGTGTCTGTTGTGCGGAGGGTGGGGGAAGGAGTTTGTAAGCTGCTCTGAGACTCCCTTGAGTAGTGAAGGGTGGGGTATAAATCCAATCTCTTCTTCTTCTACCAGATTTCCTCTCTTTTTTTTGGTATCCATCTGTCCTTTTTTGAGTGTCCATGAGAGCCAGTTTGCTGTAGTGGTTAAGAGCAGCGGACTCTAATCCAGAGAACCGGGTTTGATTCCCCACTCTTCCACATGCAGCCAGCTGGGCGACCTTGGGCCAGTCCCAAGTTCTCTCAGAGCTGTTTCTGTCAGAGCTCTCTCAGCCCCACCTAACTCCCAGGGTGTCTGTTGTGGGGAGGGGAAGGGAAAGGAGTTTGTAAGCCGCTCTGAGACTCCTTTGGGTAGTGAAGGGCGGGGTATAAATCCAATCTCTCCTCCACTGCCGCCGCCTCCTCTTTCTTCTCTTTTGGGGTTTTAATAAAACCTGATGAAAATATCCTATTTTGGGGTTGGACGGTTAGGAATATTCCATATTTAGTATCAATTGTCACAGCTTAAATAGTAAGGAGACTTAAAATGAGATTTGTTACAGTTGTCACTTGTTTCAAGTAAACATGGAGAAACATGGAGGGGTGACATGATCGAGGTTTATAAGATTATGCATGGGATAGAGCAGGTAGAGAAAGAGGTACTTTTCTCCCATTCTCACAATACAAGAACTCGTGGGCACACCACGAAATTGCTGAGCAGTCGGGTTAGGACGGATAAAAGGGAAGTCCTTCTTCACCCAAAGAGTGATTCACACGTGGAATTCACTGCCACAGGAGGTGGTAGTGGCTACAAGCATGGACGGCTTCAAGAGGGAACTGGATAAACATCTGGAGCTGAGGTCCATCAGTGGCTATTAGCCACAAGGTATAGATAGGAACCCTCAGTCTGGGGCAAGTGATGTTCTGTATTCTTGGTGCTTGGGGGGGAGCAGCAGTGGGAGGGCTTCTAGTGTCCCGGCCCCACTGCTGGACCTCCTGAGGGCACCTGGAGTTTTTGGCCACTGTGTGACGCAGAGTGTTGGACTGGATGGGCCACTGGCCTGATCCAACACTGGCTTCTCTTATGTTCTTATGTACATTCAGGAAATAGGTCCTCTTTTTCGCTTTTCAAAAATATGGTACTCCTAGCATAATTGTTCCCATATGCAGGGCTGAGGTGGAAGAAAAAAACTGTCTTGTTCAAGCACGGAGCCACGGTCGGGCACTTAGGAGCACGCGCCCCATCTCTCATGGCCCAAGTCCCACGACTCCCGATGCCCCCGGCCATGCCTTTGCCTCCCGGCCCAGTAATGGGCATGGAGGTGGAGGCTGGTGACCAGGGAGTCTCCTCTTACCTGCCGCGGCAAGTGATGAGCAGTGTTCCCTCTAAGCTGGGTGAGTGTGAGCTAGCTCACGGTTTTCTAGCCTCCAGTGCACACATTTTTTGTCTTCGCTCAGGAAGGAGGGCTCCAGGGCAAACTGATTGATGCAGCAGCCAAGTCACTCGCTCACAGCTTTAATACCAGTAGCTCACAAAGCAGAATTTTTGCTCACAAGACTTCCACAGCTTAGAGGGAGCATTGGCGATGAGCAGATGCCCCACAGGATTTCCCAACGCCCCACCAACCAAAATTTTCGGGCTATGGCCCTGGTCTTGTTTGGGGTCCCCTTCTATCTATCCCGTTTTCATCCCATCCTTCCTCCAAGGAGATAAGTGTGTACTTATCTGGTGTAGTGGTTAAGTAGCCAGTCTGGTGTAGTGGTTAAGTGCGCGGACTCTAATCTGGGAGAACCGGGTTTGATTCCCCTCTCCTCCACTTGCACCTGGCTGGATGACCTTGGGCAAGCCATAGCTCTGTACCAGCTGTTCCCTCAAGGACAGCTTGGGAAAGAGTTCTCTCAGCCCCACCTACCTCCCAGGGTGTCTGTTGTGGGGAGGGGAGGGGAAAGGAGTTTGTAAGCCGCTCTGAGACTCTTAAGTGAGTGAAAGGCAGGATATAAATCCAATCTCCTCCTCTTCTTCTTCTTCTTCATTTCTAACATAGATTGTAATATTCCATATTCATACATGCGATGATTACAAGTTGCCTGCATTTACCATAGATAAAGATTATTTTTTTATATCAGGTATTGTTCCTTGACTAATTAGGTGAGATATGATGGGTAGCCGTTTACACGTAATATCGCTTTGCCCTCCATTAGATTTTATCAGTTTCATTATATCTGGAATTTTTTTCCATTATACATAAATTCCATAGTTTTTTATACCAGAGGTTTACGGTTGGCTTACATTTCGATTTCCATTTGGATGCTATTGTGGTTTTGGATGCAAACTGTAGTAAGGCAATTCTTTTCCTTGGTGTATTGGATACAGCCTCTTCTGCGCTGAGATTTAGAAGTAGCGATTCTGGGTTTTTATCTATCATGTTCTTTATTTCCTCTATTATTCCATCCCAGAAAGATGCTACAACAGGGCATTCTAACCAGCAAATGTAGATAGGTACCATTTTCTTTGCATCCCCTCCAACAGAGGAGGTTTGAATTGTGTGAGATGTGTGATATTTGTTGTGGGGTCAGGTAGCATTTGGTCATTATGCTGAAGTTTTGCTATTTTGGGGAGATGATGGGAGAGTGATTTTCGGTTACGGTCACACACGCGAGACAAAGCGGGGGGGAAGCGAGGCCATTTGCGCCGGAGTAATTTGACCCGCAGTTGTGTGATCACACAATTCTGTGAAGCTGCGAGCGGCAACTCGCCACTGTGTGATCAGACGCAACCGTGGGCAAGTTGGGGGGGGGGGTTGTTGATCGTTTCTGATTCGCTTAAACAGGGAATTGATGGATCGCATCTCCACCCTGAGGGCTTCTTATGGCAGTACGCGATGATGCGCGTACTGAGAAGGGGGAAAAACAACGACATGGCGTCGGGATAGCCTGATCAGACTATCCCCAATGCCACAAGTGCGCACTGGAGCGATCACACGGGGAAAGTCCGTCTGTGGCCCGTAGCAACCTGTTTGATACTAGATTTTCATTAGTGTTTTTTCACTCCGCTTCTCGGGCGGAGCAAAATGGCTTGCCAGTGGGTGCGGGACGCTTGCCAGATTTTCTCTTGAGATCGCGCCCTTAAAATCCGGCTGGGAGTCGTGCCTATCACGTGGCTAATTCTGCGTGTGATCGGGGCCTCTACATGTTTCCCAGAGGTCTAACCATTTGTCTTAAAGATGCCACTGGACTCAGACTCTGTTCCTGCAAGGCGCCCAGTCTTCCCTTCCCCAGTTTATCCTCACGACAACCCTACAAGGGAGGGCATTGCTCCCTTCGAAGGCACCGACATGGCGTTTGCTCACCTCAAAGGCAGATTTTCCTTACACGCCCAGGAAAATGCCGATCACCACTTGGGGGTCAGGAAGCCATTTTTCTCCAGGCCAGTTTGGCCAGGAATCCTGGCCATTTTTTGCCATCTTCTAGGCATGGAGCAAGAGGTCACTGGGGGTGTGGAGGTGGGAGGTATTTGTGAATTTCCTGCCTTGTGCAGGGGGTTGGACTAGATGACCCTGGAGGTCCCTTCCATGATTCTAATTAGATTCTCTCTCAACTTGAGTTTTCTTTGGCTTGGTGACCCACTGGCCTATGTTTCCGCAACCTGCTTCCGGATGATGGTGCAGTCTGAACCACACATACTTTGGGAGGACAAGTATGCTGCCTTAAGCTCAAAGGGCGGGGGGGGGGAGTGATCTTTTTCCCGCACTCGAGGAAGAACCAATCCATTTTAAACCGTTCTTGTTTCAAGAGCCCCTAAATATTCAAGGGGTGTCATCTGGCCTTTCCCTGGCTCCGGCCTCTCATCAATCTCTTCGAGGCGGAAACAATTTGGCACACAAATTGAATTAAGGAGTCTCTAATCTCTTCGTAATTGTTCACAGTCTGCAAGGTCACCGATGGAACATCTCTCAATGTCCAGTTCCAGGTGGAGAATTCGTTTGCCTCTCCGTTTGATCCTCTCTGGGAGAACTGAATTCCCATTTCTCCAGCTCATTCGCCTGGTTCAGCAATAAAGCAGTTCATTTGACCTGCAGCGAGTTCGTGAAACCAGGGCACCGCTCACGGACAATCACCCAGCCCCGGTTTTCCTCAACAGATAGAGGCTGATTCTCCATCTAGCATTCGCTCAGGCCCATAGCTACGGTGGGGCATCTCGGGGCTAGGCCCCCCTGACTTACTGGCAGCCCCCCCCCAACTTCCCATCCAACCCAGGGCCCCCAAGCAGCGACAGGTGCAGGAAAGGGGGGGCAGGTATTCCTGCGCAGCTGTCTGGCATGAAGGTGGCCCCATTGAGCAAGACATCACTTCTTTATTTCCCCCCCCCAGAAAGTCTATTTAAGTATAATTAAATTATCAGTGCCCCCTACGAAATTTAAATGCCCCTGCCTAAAAAAAATCCTGGCTACAGGCCTGCATTCGCTCTGCATTTTCGCAGCTGGGAGGGGAAAGTGTGGCTCAAAACCACATTCAGATACCCCGGGCAACGCCGTACGGATTGCAAAGTCACCCCTGAATGGCCATCAAACAGCCATCAGCCTATGCAGGGGGTACCATAGAATCCCGATGATCAAAGGAAGCCAAACCAGCATGGAGTGTGGAGGCTACAGCCTATTCTGCTTCTAGCATTCGCTCCGTCGTTTTACCAAACCCACACTGGAACTGAAAAAGATGCAGCTCAAAGCCACATTCAAATACCATCAGAACATAAGAGAAGCCATTGTTGGATCAGGCCAGTGGCCCATCCTGTCCAGCACTCTGTCACACAGTGGCCAAAAGTGGTTAAGTGCGTGGACTCTAATCTGGGAGAACTGGGTTTGATACCCCACTCCTCCACTTGCACCTGCTGGAGGACCTTGGGCAAGCCATAGCTCTGTACCAGCTGTTCTCTCAAGGGCAGGTGTCTCAGAGCTCTCTCAGCCCCACCTACCTCACAGGGGGTCTGTTGTGGGGAGGGGAAGGGAGTTTGTAAGCCGCTCTGAGACTCCAAGTGAGTGAAAGGTGGGATATAAATCCAATCTCCTCCTCCTCCTCCTCCTCCTCTTCTTCTTCTTTTTCTAGAAGCCCTCCCACTGTTGCCCCCCCCCCAAACACCAAGAATACAGAGCATCACTTGCCCCAGACTGAGAGTTCCTATCTATACTTTATGGCTAAGAGCCACTGATGGACCTCTGCTCCATATGTTTGTCTAATTCCCTCTTGAAGCCGTCCATGCTTGTAGCCACCACCACCTCCTGTGGCAGTGAATTCCACGTGTTAATCGCTCTTTGGGTGAAGAAGGACTTCCTTTTATCGTACTGACTGCAGAGTCACCCCTGAACAGCCATCAGACGGCCATAAACCTATGCCGACAGTTCCATAAACCGAGATATCAAACAAAGTGAAAACGGCATGCAGTCTGGACGGTGTCGTAAAATCCGACAGTCAATCAAAGTGAAAGTGGAATGCAATGCAGAGGGGAATTTCTGTTCCAACGTGGGTTTGCTAAAACTACGGAGGGAAAAGCCAATGCAGAGCCTCAGCCAGAGGTTGCATCAAGTCAAGGAAAGGGAATGAAAGCCAGTTTGGTGTAGTGGTTAAGTGCGCGGACTCTAATCTGGGAGAAGCGGGTTTGATTCCCCACTCCTCCACTTGCACCTGGCTGGATGACCTTGGGCAAGCCATAGCTCTATACCAGCTGTTCTCTCAAGGACAGTTGTCTCAGAGCTCTCTCAGCCCCACCTACCTCCCCGGGTGTCTGTTGTGGGGAGGGGAAGGGAAAGGAGTTTGTAAGCCACCCTGAGACTCCAAGTGAGTGAAGCGCGGGGTATAAATCCAATCTCTTCTTCTTCTTCTTCTTCTTCTGAAAGGGGGAAAGGTAGGATGGCCAAGTGCAGTTTTAAAATCTCTGAAGATTTGGAGTGGAGTATGGGGAGGGAAAGATTTGGAGAGGGAAGGGAATTCAGTGGGGATGTGAGTCTATAGAACCCACCCTCCAAAGCAGCCGTTTTCTCCAGGGGAACTGCACCGAACTCTGTAGTCTGAGACTCACTTGTAATTGCGGGAGCTATTAGGGTTGCCGGAGATTGGGGGGGGGGAGCTTGGGGGGGAGGGGGTTGGGGAGGGTTTGGAGGGGAGACTTCGATGGGGCATAATGCCATAGAGTCTACCTCCCTGTCGCCTGGAGATCATTCCAGGAGATCTCCAGCCACCACCTGGAGGTTCACGACCCTAAGGACGTTTGATTCTGAGCTGTATTTCTGTCGCCAGGGCTACAGTTTTTACATCATACAGGAGGACGAGGAGGAGGAGGAAGAAGAAGAAGAACTTTTGGGAATGTTTATTCTTTGCAGCAGGGGCCATTTGGGGCTGGAGCAAGGCGGAGCAGCGCTCCACCAGCCCAGGAGCGGGCAGAAATGGCGGTGGCAGCAAGCCCCGCCCCCAGCGGGCCTGCAGAGGAAGCGAAGCGAGAAGGGGCTTAAACTTTAAACCCCTTCTCTCTAGGGTCATGAACTGGTGGCAGCACAATCTCCTATTCTATCCTATGGCCCCACCGAATACAATGGAAAGATTGTGCTGCCCCTGCAGCGCAATTCTTGAGAGAAGGGATTTGAACTTGAAACCCCTTCTCGCTTCGCTCCCCCCCACCCCACCCCACCCGCCTTGGCAGGCCGGCTGGGGAAGGGGAGGGGAGGCTTTTGAAAATGCCCCCCCCCTTTCGCTTCCCCTCCTGACACACTTCCGGTGATGTCAGGGGGCGTGGCGTATGCTAATGAGTTATGCTAATAGGGACGCTAATGAGCTCCTGCACCTCTCTTTCTATGAAAGGACCCCCCGCTTTGCAGCAATCAGGAGTCATTACCAAATTCTAAATAGAGAAGAGTACGGGCTGCTAGCTTGCTTGGCTCTCTGAGTCACCCCAGCTTTCCGTCGGAGAGCCAGTTTGGTGTAGTGGTTAAGTGCGCGGACTCTAATCTGGGAGGACCGGGTTTGATTCCCCACTCCTCCACTTGCAGCTGCTGGATGACCTTGGGCAAGCCATAGCTCTGGACCAGCTGTTCTCTCAAGGACAGGTTGGGAAAGAGCTCTCTCAGCCCCACCTAGCTCACAGGGTGTCTGTTGTGGGGAGGGGAAGGGAAAAGGAGTTTGTAAGCCGCTCTGAGACTCCCTTGGGGAGTGGAAGGCGGGGTATAAATCCAATCTCTTCTTCTTCTTCCTTGACTTTCCTGACCCCAGAGACAGAAAGAAAGGGGCTGTCTTTGTGGTGTACGTCAGGTGCTCATCGTAGACTCAGCTGACCGTTACAGTAGCTTCCATGGGTGGAAAAGAGTCCTGAATATCTGGATTTTGTTTTGTTCCGGGTTGTTCTGATCCAACTACCCTCAGTTATGGGTCTTGGCAGAGCAACCAAGGATATCCTTTATAGAATTACGACTGCGCTATTATGTATTGGGGTTAAGAACATAAGAGAAGCCAATGTTGGATCAGGCCCGTGGCCCATTGAAAAGTATTGGAGTCGGGAGTCCATGGAACAGTGAAACAGCTAGATCTTTATCGCCGGTCCGGATGAAGCATACAGCCCAGGGCTCCGAGCCCTCCTTTTATGCTGGTCAGGGACAATCCCCTGACCTCGCCCAACTGGCCTGATAGGCTGTTATCAGTCTATTTACATCTCATAGGTTCCCTGGGAGAACCCTAGGTACATGATTGGTGGCCGGTTTGGATCCACCTGGCCTTTGTTCTACCTGGCTGAAGCTCAGGTAGTTTCTTGGCCATGCGGTCGCAATTACTGGAGCACATGGCGACCGCGTGGTCAATACATAACACCCATCCAGTCCAACACTCTGTCACAAGGTGGCCACAGGAGCTTCTTTCCCTCCCCGAAATGAAAGCAGTGGGAATGAGGGTGCATGAAAATGTTCCCGCACCTCTCATTTTCCCAACATGATTGACCCAGGGTCACCCAACTGGCTGCATGGGGAGGAGGGGTGGGGAATCAGACCCGGTTCTCCAGATTAGAGTCTGGTCATGTATTGACCATGCGGTCGCCATGTGCTCCCTTAATTGCGACCGCATGGCCAGAGCACATGGCCAAGAAACTACCTGAGCTTCAGCCAGGTAGAACAAAGGCCAGGTGGATTCAAACCGGCCACCAATCATGTACCTAGGTTTCTCCCAGGGAACCTATGAGATGTAAATAGACTGATAATAGCCTATCAGGCCAGTTGGGCGAGGTCAGGGGATTATCCCTGACCAGCATAAAAGGAGGGCTCGGAGCCCTGGGTTGTATGCTTCATCCGGACCAGCAATAAAGATCTAGCTGTTTCACTGTTCCACGGACTCCCAACTCCAGTACTTATCACTGCCACTCCATCCATCCATCCATCCATCCATCCATGTATCTAGCTAGCTAGCTATCATCTAGAAGAAGAGATTGAATTTATACCCCGCCCTTCACTAAGCAAAGAATTAGAAACTGTTCCTAGCCACTACACCAAATCTATCTGGCTAGTTAGCTGAGAGAACTGTGACTAACCCAAGGTCACACCAGCGGCTGCATGTGGAGGAGTGGGGAATCGAACCCGGTTCTCCCAGATTAGAGTCTCTGCTCCTAACCACTACACCAAATCAATCAATCAATCAATCAATCAATCAGTCTATCTATTTGTCTGTCTATCTATCCACCATCCATCCATCCATCCATCCATCTATCTTACTGCTCCTACAGCTACCACCTTAAGCAGAAATTAGAGTGGAAAAAATATTTTAAAAGACTTACTCAGTATGATTTCTCTTATACTTGATTATTGTGCCTATGAATTTTGCCACCAGGACGATGACATGATCATCCGTATCCGATAGTAGCCATGACACCTGGGCTGGCACATTTAGCAATCCCCCCACTCTTAACCGCTACACCAAACTGGCTAATAACTGGAGAGCCAGTTTGGTGTAGTGGTTAAGTGTGCGGACTCTAATCGGGGAGAACCGGGTTTGATTCCCCACTCCTCCACTTGCACCTGGCTGGATGACCTTGGGCAAGCCGTGGTTCTGGCACAGCTGTTCTCTCAAGGACAGTTGTCTCAGTGCTCTCTCAGCTCCACCTACCTCCAGGGTGTCTGTCGTGGGGAGGGGAAGGGAAAGGAGTTTGTAAGCTGCTCTGAGACTCCAAGTGAGTGAAGGGCGGAGTATAAATCCAATCTCTTCTTCTTCTTCTTCTTCTAATAGGGCCCCTTCAATATGTCAGGCAGAAGATCTGCTTAACAGGATGCCTTTTAATCCACACAGCCAATCGGAAGGCCTGCTGGGGAAAGGCCCCACCTAGCCCTGCCCACTTTCTAAGAGCACTCGGCAGGCGCCGGGAAAAGTGTTGGCAGGCGCCCGTGGGCACCGTGTTGGGGGCCCCTGTTTGATGCTTGCGAGGAAGGGACAAGATCCGCCACCCACATTCCCCTAGGATAACCTTCTTTTTTTTTTTTGGTGCACATATGTTTCCCTCCTCCTTTTTTTTTTTTACAATGGTAGCATACATGTTATATTTTTGAATATAGTCAACCCACAAAACATAAAGGTTTTAAACTTCTACAGGTTACATATAGAGCAAGATAGCACACTGTCAGCAGTTACCCTTATTTTAAAAATATAATAAGTTTTGGCAGAATGTGTTAGTCGGTAGGAAACCATCTCTCGATAGATCGTTCACAATCGGGAACCAGGCAGCCTGGAAGAAACTCATACTTTTGTGGTTGTTAATGGCTATCTTTTGTGCAGAGCTTTTCCCTAGTAAAAAGTGTTCCCAGATCTTGTTTTTCCAAGAACTTAGGGATGGAGCCTCCTTGTCCTTCCATTGTTGAGCCATCGCAATCCTTGCTGTTGCTAAAAGAGTGGCAATTGTAACAGCTTGTTCTGTTTTCCTCAGGTTCATACCAGGTGTCGATCAGGAGGACTTCTGGCAAGTCAGGTAAGAGAGTTCCAGTAATTTTGTCAATGTGTGCAATGATTTGTATCCAAAATGCGTGTATGGCTGGGCATAGCCACCCGCAGTGTACCCCTAGGACAACCTTCACCTGCCAAGCGCCCTGCCTCCTCCCCAACGCACATCATTTGCGTCATGATGCCGATCGACTCCCGTCCTTTTCCCCCCTGCCTCTTAGGTTTTCTGCTGCAAATTAATGTTCATCTGTCACCATAGTAACTGTTTGTTTGCCTGCAGTTGTCTCTAAGTTGGAAGGTTATTGTGGGGGGGGGGGGGGAGAGTGTGGGATGACGCCCTGCCCATTAAGAGACTGACCTTGAGGCTGAGGCTTCCGTCAGCTGAGCGCATCCAAAATAACTCCCGCTGGAAAATGCTCCCAGTTGTAACCATAACTACGCACCGCGGACAGATGCGCCGGTCCCCTGGTTCTTCTCCGAGCTTGGAGGTAACCCCTCCCTCCCCCCAAAAGAGGATCTCCTCCAGAAGGAAGAAGACAAGAAGGAGATGCTTCTCTTCGAGTCATTCTCACTTCCCAACCTGGTGCTTTTGCTGGACCTGCCGACAGGCCACCGGCTCTCCCCCTCCAATCTCATCCCCATTGGGTTAAACGTAACAAATATATATATATCATTTGCCTTGGAAGCGCAGAAGCTTTTTTGGAGTATTCCCGATTCTCCACATTTCTGGGGAAGGGGGAAGGGCTGTTCAAACAAATGACAAAGACGACCTGACTCCAGGGGCAGCGAGGGAAAGAAATTTCACTTACAAAAATAGAAGCACATCTGACATGACCGATTCATGAAGGCACGTTTGACTTACTGTGAACAGACTGACTTCAAAATGGTTGTTGCAGCTCCGAGTTCAGGTACGAGAGAGGAGAAGAAGAGAGGTCCAGTGTAAGATGAAACAGAGGAGAGCGACAAGGATGATCGGGGGGGGGGGGGGCTGGAGACCAAGCCCTGTGAGGAAGGACTGAAGGACTTGGGAATGTTCAGTCTGGAGAAGAGGAGAGGGTGGGGGGACAGGATAGCTCTCTTGAAGTATCTGAGGGGCTGTCACTTAGGCCGCGGTCACACGGCCCTTAAATGTGGGAGGAAGGGCTATTTCCTCCCGCATTTAAAGGGGCCGTCCACAACGGCCGCTGAAAGTCCCGCGCCGAAGCGGGCTTAAATGCGGGTTACTCCTGCATTTTCCAACCCCGGGAAAATCAACAGTTTTCCCGGGTGTTGCGGGAGGAACCCACATTTTAGCCATCTGGCCAGCCCTCTCTCGCAATCATTGCGAGAGCGAGGCTGTCCAGATGGTCCCGTCGGCCATTCCCCCCCCCCCCCTTTTACACTTGGGCGCTTGGGCAGTCAAGCACCCAAGTGTTAAAGGGGGGGGGGGAACCCAAACTTACCTTTGCTGCCGCTTCCGCGGCCACCTCTGCCGCCACCTCTGCTGCTTCTGCAGCCGCCACCGCTTCCGCGGCCGCCGCCGCCGCTGCCGCCACCTCTAATGCGGCCGCCGCCACTTTCACCGCCACTGCTTCTGCCGTGGTCGCCGCTTCTACGGCCGCTGCTTCTGCTGCCGCAGGGATTGGGATGTGTAGACATCCCAACCCGTGGTAGAAAAATGAGGCCCCTTTAAATCTGGGAGGGCTCCCGGATTCAAAGGGCCCGTGTGACCGCAGCCTTAGAGGAGGGCAGGGAGCTGCTCCTGTTGGCAGCAGAGGAGAGGACTCGCAAGAATGGGTTGAAATTAAGGGCAGGAAGGAACCAGCTGGATCTTAGGGAAAACTTCTTTACAGTCAGAGCTGTGCCACAGTGGAATCAGCTGCCTGGGGAGGTGGTGAGCTCCCCCTCCCTGGCAGTCTTCGAGCAGCGGCTGGACGAACACTTGTGAGGGATGCTCTGGGCTGATCCTGCACTGAGCAGGGGGTTGGACTAGATGGCCTGTAAGGTCCCATCCAGCTCTGTGGTTCTAGGATTCTAGAAGGCAAGCAAGAGCCAAAGAGGCTCAGCATCTAAGCCATGAGTGGGTGAGGCCAACTGCGCAGGGTACCCACAACAAGACAATTTTCTTAACCCTTTCCCTCCCAGATCCTCTTGCAGGCAGAATTACAATATCCAACAACCCCATCTGGAAATTCTGCAGGCGAGGTCCCTAACCCCAGTTACCTCCCCCAAGGTGCAGCTCCCAGGTACAGTTCCCAGGAAGTGACATCATCACACCGGGCACGCTGTCAAGGGACGCTCTAGCATTCGGCTTTAAAACACTGTGGTACCATAGAGTTTTAATGCCGGGTGCTAGAGCGTCCCCCGACTACGTGCCTGGCGCGATGACATCACCTCCTGGTGACGTCATTGTGCTGGGCACGTCGGCCCTATTCTGGCACTTTGGGGGCGGGGTTCCCCCCAGTGGCCAAATCTGGGCCAGCAGGTTGGGGGCCTCTAGAGCGGGCAGCTCTCCCCACACACACACACAGGGGACCTGCCAGCCCTCTACCCAGTTGTAGAACTCGGCACTTCTCCTTGTTAAATTGCATCCTATTCACATCCGCCCACTTTTCCAGTGTGTTGAGATCTCGCTGAATTCGATCTCTTATCTTCTGGTGTGTCCACTGCTCCTCCGTGTTGAATCAAAAGAATAACCGGCTAAAACTCTTTTGGTTGAGGACAGCGCCGATTCCATCTTCTCTGGCATTCCCTGTGCCCGGCTCCCCGTGAGGCCGCTGACACTATCAGGAAATTTTAACATCATCTTTTGGTACTACTGTGTTTTCTTTAGTTTTAACTGTTTATAATGATGTTCATATGATACTAAGTTGTACACCACTCTGAGCCTGGTCCCCCCCGGGGCAGGGCGGTCTAAAATCAAATCTTTCTATATAATAAAGCCGTTTTGGGGTGGCCACGTTCGATGCGCTCCCTCAGCCGTAGGCTGCACGTGCTGCCAGTCAGACCGGGGACCCTGGCCACTGGCTGCGTTCTCTAATGCCCGCCCACCGACGCGGCACCGGCCTGAACGTGCCTCACGATTTGTGGATGCCGTGCCTTAGTCCCGCCCACCCGCTCACAGAACCGGTGCCCAGCCTCAGTAGGCTGGGAGGCGACGGACAAGGCGTACACTCTCGCAGCAGCCAAAAGGGGTGGCCGTGGATGCCTGGAGGTCTCTGGCTGCAGGACAGTGGAGGTGGCCAGATGCCGGAACTGAGCCTGCTCCTGCCGCCGCCACAGCTGCCACCTGCAGGTCCCTGGGTGGGCGGCAAGCGGGGAACTGCCAGCAAGCACAGGCGGCCACACACAGGGCCTGAGCCCGCTCCTGATGGCGCCGCGACCAAGGCCTGCAGGTACCCGGATGGGTGGCGGGCGGCCGCGGGGGCCGGACTGTTGCTAGAGCCCATTGTATTGATGTACAATGGGCCTTGCTCCTAGTTTAGTAATAATACACAATAATAAACTGTGAAAGTCTGAATGAGAAAATACCTGGAGACTTTGGGGGTGGAGCCAGGAGAGGGCGGGGTTTGGGGAGGGGAGGGGCCTCAGCATGGTACAATGCCATAGAGTCCACCCTTCAGAGCAGCCATTTTCTCCGGGGAGCTGATCTCTGTCCGCTGGGGATCAGCTGTGAAAGCAGGAGATCCCCAGGCCCCACCTGGAGGCTGGCAACCCTATGTGAAATTGACGAAGAGTCGCAGCTCACTTCCAGCATGCCTTCCGTGAGGGGGAAGAGGGACTTTGCAGGGTTAGATTTTGCCCTCATTGATCTCGAGAGCAAACACCCCAGTTCCAGTTTGGTCTGGTGGTTAGGAGCGTGGACTCCTAATCTAGGAGAACCGGGTTTGGTTCCCCACTCCTTCACATGCAGCTGCTGGTGTGACCTTGGGTCAGTCACGAGTTCTCTCGGAGCTGTTCTCTCAAGGGCAGTCCTCAAAAGAACTCTCTCAGCCCCGCCTACCTCACAGGGTGTCTGTTGTGGGGAGGGGAAGGGGAAGGAGATCGTAAGTTCCTCTGAGACTCCTTTGGGTAGTGAAGGGCGGGGTAGAAATCCAGTCTCCTCTTCTTCTTCGCCTCCTCCTCCTCCTCCTCCTCCTCCAAAGGCAGCTCATTCCCTCCCCCCTGAGCTCAGTGCAGTTGACAAACCATGCTATATCCCACTTCCTGCAGCTGGGGGTGGGGTGGGGGTGGGGGGCTGAGAGATGATGACGCATGGGGGCAGGGTGGGGGGTTAAGTGGCTTGGTTAGGTTCTGGGGAGGGGAGTGCGACTCATCCCCATGGAGATGGCTGAAGGGGATAAAAAGGGCTGCGTAGGCCGGCGTTGCGCGAAGTGTGAACGGGGAGTGAGTCAGCCGCAGGGCCGGGAATAGAAGCCTCCCAACCAATTCTCTGTCCATGCGTTCGTCGTGCCCAGCATCACTCCAGGGCAAGAGCTTCCTTTTTTCCTCACTGTCCCAGCGGGCCAGCCGTGTTCGTCTACCATAAAAACATCAGTGGTCCTTCTAGTCCAGCCTCCTGTCTCACACAGTGGCCAACCAGTTCCTCTGGAGGGCCAGTAACAAGGCAGAGAGGCTGAGGCCTTCATAAGAACATCAGAAGAGCCCTGCTGGGTCAGACCAGTGGTCCATCCAGGCCAGCATCCTGTCTCACACAGTGGCCAACCAACTTCTCTGGACAGCCAACAACAGGGCATAGAAGCTGAGGCCTTCATAGGAACATCAGAAAGAGCCCTGCTGGATCAGATCAGGGGTCCATCTAGTCCAGCCTCCTGTCTCACACAACAACCAACCAGTTCCTCTGGAGGGCCAACAACAGGGATAGAGGCCGAGGCCTTCCTAAGAACATCAGACGAGCCCAGCTGGATCAGACCAGTGGTCCATCTAGTCGAGGCTCCTGTCTCACACAGTAACCAACCAGTTCCTCTGGAAGGTCAACAACAGGGCATAGAGGCTGAGGCCTTCATAGGAACATCAGAAAGAGCCCTGCTGGATCAGACCAGGGTCCATCTAGTCCAGCCTCCTGTCTCACACAGCAACCAACCAGTTCCTCTGGAGGGACAGCCACAGGGCAGAGAGACCAAAGCCTTTTGCTGGTGGACCTTCTGATGGCCCCTGGGTTTTGGCCCTTGTGTGACCCAGAGTGTTGGACTGGATGGGCCACTGGCTTGATCCAGCATGGTTTCTCTTCTGTTCTTATGTGGAGCAGAGGTCCATGAGTGGCTGTTAGCCACAAAGTATAGATGGAACATTCTATTTGGGGCAGTGATGCTCTGTATTCTTGTTGCTTGGGGGGCAACAGTAGGAGGGCTTCCAGAGTTCTGGCCCCACTCTTGGTGGTCCTTCTGATGGCCCCTGGGTTTTGGCCCCTGGCCCAATCCAACATGGCTTCTCTTATGTTCTTATATGGAGCAGAGGTCCATAAATGGCTATTCACCACAAGGTACAGATGGAATACTCTGGGGCAAGTGATGCTCTCTATTCTTCGTGCTTGGGGGGGCCACAGTGGGAGAGGCTTCTGGAGTCTTGGCCCCGCTGGTGGACCTCCTGATGGCACTTGGGTTTTGGCCACTGTGTGACACAGACTGTTGTGTAAGCCAGCACGATGCTTTCTGAACTTTTATAGGAAGCTATAAGAGTAAATGAGTGAGCTATTTTGCTAACTGTGTGGGATGGACTCTTGGACGGGGTCACCAGAAGGAAAATGACTCCACACACTTCCAGCAGAGGTTTAAAGTACCATTTTCTGAGGTTGCCACCTCCCGGCCAGGAGGTTTCTCCCAACACAGAGAGACTTACACAGGAAATAGCCATCTTGGCATTTTAACCAGAGACTTCTCTTCACAAGACACCATCACAGTATGCACTCTCTACACGTAGCAGGCCAACCCCCAACCCCCCAAACATCCTCCCGTTTGGTACGGCAAAGGATTTTCTCACAGAGATGCGAACACAGCAGGACATTTCCTGGAAGAACCGGTTTTGGCCGCCAAAGGTCCTACCTTCTTCTAAAAGACAATGCTCCTAGCCGATGATGTCAGCTTCCGGCCCTAGGTCTCTCTCTGACCATCAGGTAGAATCAAATGCCGACCACTCCTCCTAGGCTCTCTGCCACTGGACAAGAGCTAGTGGTGGACTCTCTAAGGGGTGGTCTCAAGACAGGCATCTGGCTAAGCCTGCCCCCCCCCACAGAGACCACCTCCCACCCCCCAAATAAAGGAAAGTTCCCAGCACCATATCTCTCATTTACATCGCCTGCTCTCTCTTTGCATCGTGTTCTCTCTCTCTCTCTCTCTCTCTCTCTCTCTCTCTCACCATGCTCTGACATGGCTCCTAATCCACAACCCCCCCCCCCAATTCCCTATGAACCCTCCTTGTTTCTCCAGCAGGAACACACCAACTCTCTCTGCACAGGTAAATATAAAACGCCAGTGATTTCCTAATAACGCAACCATCCCTTTAATTCTGTCTGACTTCCTAGAACTGCATGAATGTGCGAACGTTTCTGTAACTCTTGAATAAGCTACCTTTTAGTCTTTAAGTAAAAGAGAACCTTTTTATACTGATAACAGTCTCCTTGAGAGCCAGTTTGGTGTAGTGGTTAAGTGCGCGGACTCTAATGTGGGAGAACCGGGTTTGATTCCCCACTCCTCCACTTGCACCTGGCTGGATGACCTTGGGCAAGCCATAGCTCTGTACCAGCTGTTCTCTCAAGGACAGTTGTCTCAGAGCTCTCTCAGCCCCACCTACCTCCCAGGGTGTCTGTTGTGGGGCGGGGAGGGGAAGGGAAAGGAGTTTGTAAGCCGCTCTGAGACTCCAAGTGAAGGGCGGGGTATAACTCCAATCTCTTCTCTTCTTCTTCTTCTTGTCAATTCCTTGGTTAGTCTGGAAGAGGCAGCAGTCTCTGTATAAAAATGGTGCAGATTCCTTAACGCCTACTGCTGATTATGAAGAGCTAATATTCCCCAAATATTAATAACATAAACGAGCAGTCAGGCTAACAGTTGGACTGGAGGGGCCGCTGGCCTGATCCAGCATGGCTTCTCTTACGCTCTCACGTTCTTATGCTCTGTCTAGCTGAACTTTCCAGGCCCTACAAAATGTCTGTGTGTGTGTGTGTGTGTGAAGTACCATCAATTCCCTTTATTTATTTGTTTGTTTGTTTATTAGATTTATATCTCGCCCTCCCCGCTAGGGCAGGCTCAGGGCGGCTTCTGACTTGTGACTTGTGACTTGTGGCCACCCGACGAATGAATGTTCTCCAAAACACCCTATTGTTAACAGCCTTGCTCAGGTCTTGGAAACCAAGGGTCCTCGCGGCTTCCTTTACAAAATGGCATCCTTTTACGGGGCAGTACTAGGGACTAAGTCTCTGTCCATCGTAATGCAATCCACGCACTGTGCAAGGGAAGCATGAACACCCGAAGCTGCCTTCTACTGAATGAAACCCTTGGTCCACCAAGGTCAGAATTGTCTACTCAGTTTGGCAGCCGCTCTCCAGGGTCTCAGTGTGAGGTCTTTCCCATCCCCTCCTGCCTGGTCCTTTCAACTGGAGATGCCGGGGATTGAACCTGGGACCTTCTGCATGCCAAGCAGAGGCTCCACCACTGAGCCACAGCCCCTCTTTCCAGCTCTCCAGGGTCTCAGGCGGAGGTCTTTCCCATCACCTATTTCCTGGTCCTTTTAACTGGAGATGCCGGGGGTTGAACCTGGGACCTTCTGCATGCCAAGCAGAGGCTCTGCCACTGAGCCACGGCCCCTCTTTACAGCTCTCCAGGGTCTCAGGCAGAGGTCTTTCCCATCCCCTCCTGCCTGGTCCTTTTAACTGGAGATGGCGGGGATTGGACCTGGGACATATGAACACCCGAAGCTGCCTTCTACTGACTCACACTCTTGGCCCACCAAGATCAGTATTGTCTACTCAGATCGGCTGCCACTCTCCAGGGTCTCGAGCAGAGGTCTTGCACATCCCCTCCTGCCTGGTCCTTCTAACTGGGGATTGGATGCCAGGGATTGGACCTGGGGCCTTCTGCATGCCAAGCAGAGGCTCTGCCACTGTGCCACTTCATGGCTTTCCAGGGTCTCAGGCTAGGGTTGCCAGCCTCCTGGTGGGGCCTGGGGATCTCCCGCTTTTACAACTAATCTCCAGCTGAAAGAGATCAGCTCCCCTGCAGAAAATGGCTGCTTTGAAGGGTGGACTCTATGGCGTTGTACCCGACTGAGGCCTCTCCCCTCCCCAAACCCCACCCTCTCCTGGCTCCACTCCCAAAGTCCCCAGGTATTTTCCAACCCGGACCTGGCCCACCCTATGAAGCCTGTAGGGAAGAAAGGTGGCAATAGAGTTTAAATAAAATTAAATATGAATAAAAATGAAATAAAATAAACCTGATCGGCCTGGCAGATAGAAACCAGTAAAAGATTTTCATATCGCAGAGCCAGTTTGGTGTCGTGGTTCGGAGCGCGGATTATGATGTGGGAGAACGGGGTTTGATTCCCCACTCCTCCACATGCAGCTGCTGGTGTGACCTGGGGTCAGTCACAAGCTCTTTCAGAGCTGTTCTCTCAAAAGCAGTCCTGGAAAGAGCTCTCTCAGCCCCGCCTACCTCACAGGGTGTCTGTTGTGGGGAGGGGAAGGGAAAGGAGATTGTAAGCCGCTCTGAGACTCCCTTGGGGAGTGGAGGGCGGGGTATAAATCCAATCTCCTCCTCCTCCTCCATTCTTGGGAAATTGGCTCTTGTTCAAACTCTCTTTGACCTTAGCTCATTGAATACACACATGGAACTACCTTATACTGAATCAGACCATCGGTCCACCAAGGTCAGTCTTGACTATTAAAGCCGGCAGGCACTCTCCAGGGTCTCAGGCAGAGAAAAGTCTTTCCCATCGCCTACTGTCTAGTCTTTTTTCAACTGGCGATGCCGGGGATTGAACCTGGGACTTTCTGCATGCCAAGCAGATGCTCTGCCACTGAGCCACAGCCCCTCTTGACAGCTCTCCAGGGTCTCGAGCTGAGGTCTTTCCCATCACCTCCTGCCTGGTCCTTTTAACGGGAGATGCCGGGGATTGAACCCGGGACCTTCTGCATGCCAAGCAGAGGCTCTTCCACTGTGCTATAGACCCACTTCATGGCTCTCCAGGGTCTCAGGCAGAGGTCTTTCACATCACCTCCTGCCTGGTCCTTTTAACGGGAGATCTCAGGGATTAAACCTGAGACCTCCTGCCTGCCAAGTGGAAGCTGTTCATTTTTCAGTAAAAGACAGCTATCTTGAAGAGTCACTCCTACAACATACGTAGGAAGCTGCCTTATACAAAATCAGGCCCTTGGTCCACCGAGGTCCGTATTGTCTGCTCTGACTGTCAGCTGCAGGGTTTTGCACACGCACCCTGACCTACGTGGCCCATGATAGCCCATTCTTGTCAGGTCTCGGAAGCTAAGCAGAGTCAGCCCTTGTTAGTACTTGGATGAGAGACCACCAAGGAAGTCCAGGGTCGCTACGCAGAGGCAGGCAAGGGCAAAACCACCTCTGTTCATCTCTTGCTCTGACTTGGATGGCCCAGGCTGGCCCAAACTTGTCAGGTCTTAGTAGCTGAGCATGGTTGGCCTACCTGTTACTCAGATGGGAGACCGCCAAGGATGTCCAGGGTCGCTACACAGAGGCAGGCAAGGGGAAACCACCTTTGTTTGTTTCTGCCCTGACCTGGATGGCCCAGGCTCGCCCAATATAATCAGATTGCCGAAGCTAAGCAGGGTCAGCCCTGGTTAGTATTGGGATGGGAGACCACTAGGGAAGCCCAGGGTTGCTACGCAGAGGCAGGCAATGGCAGACCATCTCTATTCGTCTCTTGCCTTTAAAACCCTAAAGGGCCGCCATCAGCCGGCTGCAGTTTGACAATATTCTCCACCGCCACCAATGCCCATGCCATTTCAGTTCCTTCCAGCTGTGCCGGTGCTGCCTCCAAAGCATCTATGAGCAGGGGTCCGTTGGAGCGGGAGCGCACAGGAGCACAGCTCCTGTGGGGGGGGAGCCCAGGGGGCGGGCACATGACCAAGCCCCACCTCCTCCTCGGCTTCCCCGAGCAGTGCAGAGGCGCAGCACCCCGGGGAAAGCCCCACTAGGGTCTTTATCGTTTTTAACGTTTTGTTTTAATATTGATAATTTTATCATTGTTCCTTTTATGACTGTGTGCTGCTTTTCCAGAGACTTGCTCAAGGTGGCATATAAATTTTCTAAGTATACCATTTTTTATTTGGGCATGTGGCACATAAGTACTGGAGAAATTTCACCAACCCTTCAGCAGCTTGCACCCCATCAGTTTGGTGTAGTGGTCAGGAGTTGGACTCTAATCTGGGAGAACCGGGTTTGATTCCCCCACTCCTCCACGAGCAGTTGCTGGTGTGACCTTGGGCCAGTCACAAGTTCTCTCAGAGCTGTTCTCTCATGAGCAGTTCTCAAAAGACCTCTCTCAGCCCCACCTACCCCACAGGGTGTCTTGTTGTGGGGAAGGGATGGGTGGTGCACATGTCCTGGGTCTCTCAAGTCTACTTGAAACCTGGTGGTTTCAAGGGAGCAGGAAGAGAATGAGGGTGTGTTCTTTACGCTTATTTTTATTGCACCAAGTATTGGATGGGGAAGGGAATGGAGGAAGAGCAGGTCAGTTTCACTCACCTGTGGAGTGGAGCCTGAGGGGTGGGTGTGGCCTTCTGACAGACTTCCGGCATGTTAGGGGGTGTGGCATATGCAAATGAGTTATGCTAATGAGTTATGCTAATGAGTTATGCTAATGAGCTCCTGTACCTCTTTTTCTACGAAATGACCCCTGTCTATGAGACGTAAACTCTGACTCACTAAAGCTCGTTCCGGGATATATTTTGTTAGTCATTAAGGCCCCCTTCTTGGACTTTCTTTTTCTCTCTCTCCAACGGGCTTGCAAAGGGCCGATCTCCCCAAGAGGGAGGTTAATGAGCTGGGAAGATGCAGATCTTGCTCTCCTGGATAGTTTTCTGGACGGTCCAATGAGAGGCTCGTTTCCGTTCTATTATCCGACCAGTGCCTCCATATTACGTACTCCGTAGGAAGTTTATCTCTCAATTGCTACGACGATCCGGGAGCATGAGATTGAACCTCTTGCGGGCTGACCTTTATCATGTTTCAAAGCTGAGGTAGCATCTCAGTCTGTATTCTTTGCTGCGTATTTTATGTAGGCCAATAAAGATACTGAAACTTAACTGGATTAAGGGTAAACCCCTTGCCTCGCAAGGCCTGTGGCTACAGAGGGGCATTTGGGGGCCCTGCCCCCTTAATTAAAACCTCTGCCCCCCCAAATAGCCATACCAGGAACCTTAAAGGAGAAGGCCCCCACCAGGGTGAGAGTACCACAGCTTGCCCTTGGGCTTCCCTCTCTCTCCCACTCTGGAATCTGGGGGGGGGGATCATGGGACCCAGGAAAAGACAGCTCAGAGGGCATTTAATCACTTTAAGAAGGCATTTAAATGCCTTCTGAGTTCCCTTCCACAGGCAAGAAAGCTTAGAAGCGCGCTCGAGAGCGGCACCTTCAATCCATCTCCAGCAATCCCCCTTTCTGCTAGCCAATCCTGCTGTAGACCACCGGTGTAGTGATTAAGTGTGCAGACTCTAATCGGGGAGAACTGGGTTTGATTCCCCGCTCCTCCACTTGCAGCTGCTGGATGACCTTGGGCAAGTCATAGTTCTGAAAGAGCTGTTCTCTCAAGGGCAGTCCTCGAAAGAGCTCTCTCAGCCCCACCTACCTCACAGGGTGTCTGTTGTGGGGAGGGGAAGGGAAAGGAGATTGTCAGCCGGTCTGAGACTCCAAGTGAAGGGTGGGGTATAAATCCAATCTCCTCTTCTTCTTCTTCTTCTTCTTCTCGGTCACGGTGAGTCTTTCCATGAGCCTTTGGGAAACATGCAAATCAATTTCTCTTGAAAGGAAGGGCTAGAAAGAGGCTCGGAGCCTCCCCCTTTAAAGACAGGCATTCGGGTTTAAGAAACTGTAATTCGACTGCCCCCTTAAAATTTTAAATGCCCTCCCCCGAACAAAAAAAAATCCTGGCTATGGATCTTCCCCACCCCTCGCCACTCAGAAGCTGCCTTGCTGAAGACCCCGCCCCCCCCCAAGTCCAAGAAAGAGTCTGCGTCGGCGTCCTTTGATCAGTAGATATACAATTGCGTATGCATGCTTATTGACAGATCCTTTTTATTGATTACAGAGAAAGGGGAGAGAGGGGGAAGAGGAGACGGACATTGGCACGGTTGCTTTACTGATCCTTGGAAATTTAAGATTACGCAGACAGACTCCAAAAACATCCAACACAAAGGAGGACGGCACGCAGGGCAAGGAGAGACCTGGGGTGGAAGTCCAGGGTGGGGGGAGCAGCACTGAGCCAAGCAGCGCATACGCTGATCTTCCATCATCCATAGAGGAACAGGTTGAAACGGGGGTTGCCATCTCTTGAGAGCCAGTTTGGTGTAGTGGTTAAGTGCACAGACTCTAATCGGGGAGAACCGGGTTTGATTCCCCATTCCTCCACTTGCAGCTGCTGGATGACCTTGGGCAAGCCATAGCTCTATACCAGCTGTTCTCTCAAGGACAGTTGTCTCAGAGCTCTCTCAGCCCCACCCACCTCCCAGGCAATGCTCCCTCTAAGCTGTGGAGTCTTGTGAGCAAAAATTCTGCTTTGTGAGCTACTGGCATTAAAGTTGTGAGCGAGCAATTTGGCTACTGCATGAATTAGTTTGCTCTGGTGCCTTCCTTCCTGAGCTAAGACAAAACTGTGTGAGCCAGAAGCTAATAATCTGTGAGCTAGCTCACACTAACTCAGCTTAAAGGGAACACTGCTCCCAGGGTGTCTGTTGTGGGGAGGGGAAGGGAAAAGGAGTTTGTAAGCCGCTCTGAGACTCCAAGTGAGTGAAGGGCAGGATATAAATCCGATCTCTTCTTCTCCTCTTCTTCTTCCCTGGTCCCTGTCGCTGTCCCTTTGGCATCCGTTTGCGCCAGTGTTCCCTCTAAGCTGAGTTAGTGTGAGCTCGCTTACAGGGTTTTTTTAGCCTCCGGCTCACCCATTTCTGTCTTCGTTCAGGAAGGAGGGCTCCAGAGCAAACTGATTTCTGCACGAGCCAAATCGCTCGCTCCCAACTTTCCTGCCCGTAGCTCACAAAATAGAATTTTTGCTTACCAGACTCCACAGTTTAGAGGGAGCATGGGTTGCTCCAGGGCCTTTTTTTCCTGGGGGAACGCGCTGGAAGGGAGTTCCAGAACCTCTTCGACAGAAGTCTTTCAAAAAACGTTTTAAAGTCGATGAGTTTTCAGTGTACAGATTGAAAGCTTCATTTCCCTCTTGGGAGTTCCAGCACCTCTTTTTCCAAAAAAGAAAGCCCTGGTTTGCTGTATACCAAAGACCATTACCGTTCATTAAGCCATATGTTAAAAGGATGGGACATCTTTCTCCAGGCTTCTAAGCATCCCTAGTTTAATGCTCATTGCAGTTTTTCTGCTTTGACTCATCCCTGGTCATGATTTCTTTCCCCCTTTCCTTATTCAGAGAGCCAGTTTGGTGTCGTGGTTAAGTGCGCGGACTCTAATCTGGGAGAACCGGGTTTGATTCCCCACTCCTCCACTTGCACCTGGCTGGATGACCTTGGGCAAGCCATAGTTCTGTACCAGCTGTTCTCTCAAGGACAGCTTGGGAAAGAGCTCTCTCAGCCCCACCTACCTCACAGGGTGTCTGTTGTGGGGAGGGAAAGGAGTTGTAAGCTGCTCTGAGACTCCCTTGGGGAGTGGAGGGCGGGGTATAAATCCAATCTCTTCTTCTTCAACTTGCTTTCCATATTCGGACTCAGGGATTTTGGAGGCCAACAGTTTGTGGGAACTTCTCCCATCGAATTCATTAATGAATGAGGTAAAAGCCGCAGAAAGGGGGGTTAAGTGCCCACAGGGGCTGAGTTTCAGCAATGAGATCTGGGAAATGTTTCGCATTCGGTGGACGAATCTTGACGTTACGCGGAGTTAGCCAGATGTGCCATTTATCTAAGGTCCGTTGCTGGAACTCCTCAGTATTATAGATTTGGGTGGGGGAGCCGTGTTGGTCGGAAGCAGCGAAACAAAGCTGGAGCCCAGTGGCAATTTTCAGAACAACAACGTTTTATTAAAGGTATAAGTTGTCATGTGCACACAGAAGCGTGTGCGCACACAAAGACTCAGGGGTCATTTCGTAGAAAAAGAGGTGCAGGAGCTCATTAGCACAACTCATTAGCATAACTTATTTGCATATGCCACGCCCCCTGACATCACCGGGAGGATGTCAGAAGGCAAGAAAGAAAGAAGAGAGGGAGGGAGGGAGGGAGGAAGGAAGGAAGAGAGAGAGAGGAAGAGAGAGAGAGGAAGAGAGAGAGAGAGAAAGAGAGAGAGAGAAAGAGAGAAAGAGAGAGAGAAAGAGAGAAAGAAAGAGAGAAAGAAAGAAAGAGAGAGAGAGAAAGAAAGAAAGAGAAAGAGAGAAAGAGAGAGAGAGAGAGAGGACAGCTACTAATCCAAGCCTCAGAAATACCATTATTCTGGGAGGATATCTCCAGTGGTGGCTGAAGCCTTCAGAAGGCTGGTCGGAGGAACAAGGACCTTTCCAGGGGACAGGGTCATTTTGCTGCAGCCAGGACACAAGCAGGCATTCCCCCACGTGGGGGGGCTGGCACCAACTCCCGGAGCTGCGCTCCCCTGAGCTCCTGCTCGAAATGACCCCTGCAAAAACTTATACCTTGAATAAAACTTTGTTGGTCTTAAAGGTGCCACTGGATTTGAGCTTCGTTCCTTAGTATTATGTGCCTCCTTTTGTCATACTACTAGAACTTTAGCATTAGCTACTAATGCTGTGGGTTCAAGGCAAACCCAAATATGATTTTTCACAAAGTACATGATTATGTAATTTACTGGCACAAACTGTGATGGCCACCAGATCTTTTTGGAAGGAGTATTGTGCAAATTCATAGAATCATAGAGTTGGAAGGGACCTCCAGGGTCATCTTGTCCAACCCCCTGCACAATGCAGGAAATTCACAAATTCATGAATGATTGCTCTATCAAAGACTGATAAATAGAACCTCCACGTTTAGTGGCAGTATACTTGCAGACTGCCAGATCCTGGGAATGAATCGTGATGGAGGCTGTTGCTCAAACAAGTATCTTGTGGGTTTCCCAGAAGCATTCCAGCTGACCACCTCTGGAAACAGGTTTGGCTAGATGGATTCCACCCCCCCCCCCCCCGAGCTAGTGGAATTCTTCTGAGGTTATTGAATCTACCTTTCTGAAGTCTAGAAATGATGCAAGAGCTGGGAATGAAGGAATCAACAAGCTAGACTCAAATAAAGCGAAACATGGACTGGTTTGGCTGAGGGTGGCAAGCAGGTTGGAGTTAAGATAGGACCATGGACATCCTGATGGTCATTGGACAATACCGTATTTTTCGCTCCATAAGATGCACCTGATCATAAGACACACCTTGTTTTTAGAGGAGGAAAACAGGAAAAAAATGAAACAGAAAGAAAGAGAGAGAGAGAGAGATAAAGGAAGGAAGAAGGAGGAGAGAGAGAGAGAAAGAGAAAGGAAGAAAGAAAGGTGGGGACAGAGAGAGAGACAGAAAGACAGACAGACAGACAGAAAAAAGGAAAGGGAGGAAGGAAGGAAGAAAGAAAGAGAAAGGAAAGAAGAGAGACGTGGGCATGCCATGCAAAGCCAGGCCTTTCTGTGCAAAGTAGCCACGGAGCTTAATCTGTGGGCGGGGCTTTCTGCTGCTGGCTGTCTTAAAGGGAAAAAGCACTTAAAGGGAAAGAGTACTTAGCCTGGTGGGGTTTTTCCTGCCGTTTCCCTTTTAAGTCTTAACAGCTCAGGCCCAGCAGGGAGGGGCGGGGAAGGCTGGGATGCCCGCCTGAATGGCGTTCCCCTGCGTTCCTGCTGAAGAAAGAGCCCTGTTACAGGTCAGAAAAAGCTCCATATTCGCTCCATAAGACGCACACACTTTCCCCCCCACTTTTTTGGGGAGGAAAAGTGCGTCTTATGGAGCGAAAAATACGGTAAATGAAAAATTGGAGGGCAGACATTGCAGATAAGGCACAACAGCTAAGGTGGTCATTGGTCATCAGTTGTTGATCAATGGTGGAAGACAGCGGAAGGATAAAAGAGTGGCTAGGAAGTAAAGATCAGCATCCCATCTTATTCATACTGCTAGTAAACCTTTAGATAGTAGAGCTGAAACTGATTTGGGGGAGGAACCTGAATTTCTTTGCAGCTTCCTGGTTATGGTTGATGTTGGGTTTAGGAAAACCATCCGCGTCCTTGGGTTTCGGCAGATTGCCTTGAAATTTCCCAACCAAATAGAAGGCTTTAGTTCTCTAAACTATCACCGGATCAAATTTCAAAACCAAAACTTTTAAACCCTGACGATTCTCGGATTTGGATTTGGAGAGTGACGCTGAATTTCACATCTTGGTGGTTCTGATTTCGATTTCAGGAACGGGGCTGAATTTTAAATCCTCCCAATTCTCTGGGCCGAATTTTTGGAATGAAGCTGGCTTTTAAACTTCGGTGATTTCCTGATTTGGATTTCAGGCTTGGGGCTGAATTTCAAATTGCGGGGATTCCCTGATTTGGGTTTCGGCAATGGGGCTGGATTTTAAATCTTGGTGATTCTCTGATTTGGGTCTCATGAACAAGGATAAATTTCAAATCTTGATGAGTCAGGGGTTGGAAGGGACAAAGCGGACTGTTGCCCAAACGAAATCCTGCTTTGCTTTGAGAATGTAACAACAGCCATCAGTCCGTTCTCTGGGCGTAGCAATGCTGTCCATGAAAGGTGGTCTATCACATGTGTAAGACATCCCTCAGCGCTACAGTCAATGGATGAAATATATGTGTTTCAACAGGGCCTGGCTTGCTGGAGATTTCCATTTGAAGTACAGTAATTAACATAACTCAACTTTTATCCATGATGGGAGAGGGGCTTGGCTTCTGGGGGGTGGGAGAAAACTAAGACTGCAGCAAAACTCTCCTTCTCTGAAGCCTGCAGGCCTTGACATTTCCGTTTCATTACACTCCTGCATCCACTGATCTCATTGCCATTTCAGGAGAAGTTCACTGCATGGTTTTAGCAGCACATGAAACAAAGGGGAAACCCACTGGGCTTCTTTTTTTAAATATTCTACAGTGGCAAACCTAGATTTGCCTCTGAGGTCAAATGACAGCAAGCCACAGCCAGTTCTGACTTCCAAAGGAAAAGAAGCGCAGTGATGCCCATTTGCAAACAGCTTTGGTGTGCATTTGGGAACACCTTAAAAGTTCAGAGCCAGCGTGGTGTAGCAGTTAAAGTGGCTAATTTGGATCTGGGAAACCCAGATTCAAATCCCCACTCTGCCATGGATGACTTCGGGCCAGTTACTCGCTCTCAGCTTAACCTGCCTCACAGGGATGTTGTGAGGAGAAAATGGAGGGGAGGAGAACAGTGTAAGCCGCTTTGGGTTCCCACTGGGAAGAAAGGCAGGATTGTTTAATTAATCAATTAATTAATAATCGCTCGTATAATAATTAATTAATTAACAATAAATGATTATTAATTGCTTAATAACAGATTCCTTGTTCTCAGATGGACTCAAGAATCCTTGTTTTGTTTTGGCTGTTATAGCTTAATATGGCAACTCCTCTGGAATCCATCACCCAGAAAAACCACAATGGGTTTGATCCAGGATTCCTTGTTACTTAGGCTGATTTTACACCTCCCCTCTAAAATAGTTTGACTGCTGTCTTTTCCTGTGCTGATTTCACAGTGGTGTGAAATTTCACTCCAGGGGGTTTAAGTGCACTAAGAAACCACAATTGTTTAAAGCAGAATAAAGCGGTTTAATACTAGCTTGACCACAGGCAATTAGTAGATATGGACCTTTCAGTGGCAGCACGGTTTCACACGGCACAGAGGTGTGGGCAGGTTTTTTTGGAACTAGAATGATTCCAGCGGGAAAGTCAGATGTAAAAACAGCCTAAGGGCGCTTTCACACATGCTAAATTTATTTATTTATTTATTTATTTTTCAGATTTATATCCCACCCTTCCCGCAAAGGGGCTCAGGGCGGCTTACAAGGGCACAAGGCCACGCCCTTTGACACGCCCTAAACAATGCCGTTTCAATCCACTTCAGGGACTGGGTGCAAGTGGACTTTGCCATTTCACACTGTGCACTATGCCCGTTTCTGCACTCTCCTTTTAATCCGCGTTTCACCGCAGTGTCCTCCAAGCGATTTTGCACTAAAATCGAATTCAATCTTCTTTTTAATCCAGGTTCCCACCCCCTACCCCCATTCTGCACTAAACACATGATTTGCGATTCGTTAGGTTTGTCAAAGGTTTGGAAATTCAATGAGATTTGAATTTAAAAAATAGAGAGAAAATGGGGGAAGGGGGGATAAAATCAAGTTCAGCCTTCTTTTTTCTGGGGGTTTTCCCCATGCTGCATTACATTCCCTCCCTTCAGTGGTCAGCCCGGTTTCAGTTTGCTGTTGCCTTGGGTTATTTGGGTGCTGTTTTGCCATGGACTTAAATTGCCTCGACTTGAACACTGAGAAAACCCAGAGCGGCAGGCAGGCAAATGGAGAAAGGACCAGTAAAATCCAGTTGCAAAATGCACTGAAGGTGGATGGAAAGTGCATTATTTAGGGCATGCCAAAGCACCCTAAAAGCCTTCCCCTGACATGGACAGATTTCTACAGGAAGGCTTAAAGGAGAATAACTGGATCCCACACAGTGTATGGATACACCCTTGAATGAATTGCAGCACTAAAGGTAAAGAGGCAAGGAAATGTCTGTTTCCTTCCCCCACCCCCACAACAGACACCCTCTGCCCCCTCTAAGCTGTAGAGTCCTGTGAGCAAAAAAATCTACTTTGTGAGTCACCGGCATTAAAGTTGGGGGCAAGCGATTTGGCAACTGCATAAACTAGTTTGCTCTGGAGCAATGCCTTCCTGAGCCAAGACAAAAATGTGTGAGCCGGAGGCTAAAAAACTGTGAGCTAGCTCATACTAACTCAGCTTAGAGGGAACGCTCCTGGCAACCCTTCTCCTAGTCCTAGATGGGAAGATCCATCTCTATCCACATCCAGAAAGGAGAGACAGCTCTGAAAGAACTCGTGACTGACCCAAGGTCACACCAGCAGCTGCATGTGGAGGAGTGGAGAATCAAACCCAGTTGAGTGCAGGGCACAGGAAGCTCTGGAAGGCCCGATCTCAGTGCGGAGATCGGGTGTACGGCCCTTTCCAGCCAGCTCCGTGCACTTAAAGGGAGCAAGCAGGAATAAAAGCTCCCTTTAAGTGCAGGGCGCAGGAAGCTCTAAGAGACCCAATCTCTGCACAGAGATTGAGCACGGGGCCCTTTTTCACTGGCAGTGAGGGAAGGAGAGGGCGGGGTGGGCTCGGGCACCAGCCAAAACATCGTTCCAGTGCGTTCCGGTCCAAAAATAGTCCTGGAGTCCGCACTCCTAACCACTACAGCAAACTGGCTCTCACTACACCAAACTGGGGGAGATCCATGACTGTGCTGCCATTAATGGTGTTCACATAAATAAGATGCTTAAGGAAATACCTTTTACTGGCTCAGCCTTCTGGAGGAGCGGTTTGCCAGCTGCCGTATGAGACAGTGTTCTCATCAGGTGGTCAGCCCAGGGCAGCTTATTTGCAGCTGGCTATACAATGGAGCATATTTGTCCGAGAGTGGTTAATATAACAAGAAAAGGCTCAACGCTCCTATACACAGAGCCAAAGAGCTGCGCCGGCAAATATGACGGGAAAATATCAAAGCCCAAACAGGCAGTTTGCAGGTTTGTCTCCGCATCGTTTCAGAAACAGGGCGAGCTTGTTATTGCGGGCCTTTGTTAACGCGCCTTATTTTCCTGGCTGCGAAAGGGTCAAAGCTGCAATTTAGCGGGAATAAAAGGGAGCCTGGCCCAGCAAGACACCCCATTATGAAGAATGAATAAACACGCTCGCTCAGGGGGGCACCCAACCAGGGGGTTACAGAATAACAATAGCGGAGTGACTCTAAGCTGGGAAAGGAGGCATGAATAGGGAAAGAGACCGATGGCGCTTCCCTTTGTGAAGAATATTTTCAATGTCCTTTGCAAAACACTCTTTACCAGCTGATGCCAGGGTGGGCGACCTGAATAGGAGGGATTTTCACCTCTGCTAAAGTAGCCAGGAAATCAGAGTTTTAAAACTACTGTCGTTGTTAGCCATTCAGTCGTGTTCGACTCTTGCTGATTCTATGGGCCAGCTCTCTCCACATTTTCCGATCTTGTACTGTTGATTTGAGTCGTTCCATGCTCAGGCCGGGGCCGACTTTGATGGTGTCTAGCCTCCGTGTTCTTTGGTTGCTGCTCTAAATCTACTAGAGGCGTACAAATTCCGGAACAGGCAGATTTGAGTCCAGGAGGATCTTAGAGACCAACTAGACTTTCGGGTTGCGAGAGTCAACGCTCCCTTCGCCAGGTGTGAGCTGGAATGGAAATTCCGGAGTCCTTCTCTCCCAGTCGGAAGGCGGGAGGGCTGTTGCAAAGAAGGGAGTCAGGATGCAGAGGTACAACGCAGAATGTACCTGGATTCGAGGAGAGGAGAAATTTGAGCAGAGGAGAACAACCACCAGGACCAGGGCCTTCTCGGTGGCGGCTCCCTACTGGTGGAATGAGCTCCCGGAGAACATCAGGGCCCTGCGGGACCTTTTGCAGTTCCGCAGGGCCTACAAAGCGGAGCTCTTCTGCCAGGCTTTTGGGGCTGCCACCAGAGGGAATGGCCCTTAGTAGGCGGCGTGGTGAGCCGCCTCTAGAACATCTGTGGTGGGAGCCTCCTGGCTGGAAAATAGTAGGTTGCTGGTATCTGATGTTGGTTTAGTATCTGCTGCCATCTGTGATTTGATTGTTTAGCGGTATTTTAATGTGATCTAAGGAAAATTGTATGTGTGTTTTAACTTTGTATGTTTATGACTTACTGTTGTTAGCCGCCTAGAGCCGGCTCGCTGGCGAGGCGGGATATAAATCGAAATAAATAAATAAATAAATTCTTAGTGGCCGAAGATTAGCCTCTGTAGTGCACTGTACCTTCATCCTGAGTTCCTGAGAGCCAGTTTGGTGTAGTGGTTAGGGGCGCGGACTCTAATCTGGGAAAACCAGGTTGGAGTCCCCACTCCTCCTCATGCAGCTGCTGGTGTGACCTTGGGTCAGTCACGAGTTCTCTCAGAGCTGTTCTCTCACCAGCAGTCCTCGAAAGAGCTCTCTCTGCCCCACCTACCTCTTGTTGTTGGGAGGGGAAGGGAAAGGAGATTGTAAGCCGCTCTGAGACTCCTTCAGGTAGTGAAGGACTGGGTATAAATCCAATCTCCTCCTCCTCCTCCTCCTCCTCCTCCTCTTCTTCGTCCTTTTTTGCTACACCACTCCCACCAACGACTGAGATATAAGGACTCAGGGATCTCCATTCTGACTCATATCTGACGAAGGGAGCTTGGACTCTCGAAAGCGCCTATGCCAAAAAAACTAGTTTGTGTCTAAGGGGCTGCTGGACTCAAATCTAACCGTTCTCCTGCAGACCGAAATGCCTAGCCTCTGAAACGAAATTTCGGAATGGGCTCTCAAGAAGAACCGGAGGCGGGCAGGACTCTGAATGGTTCGAGCTGAGCAAAAGAGATCCAGAGGTTGGACCCTGCAGATCTGAAGGGTTAACGGCGATGCATCCCTCCAGTCCAAAGAGCCATCCCGATGCAAAAAGGTGTCTCCTGCATCCGGGGGAGATGCGGTAGGAAATGCCACTCTTGGCTTCACATAGGATCCAACGCCCCCCCCCCCCCCCAGTAAGAAGACTGCTGAGCACAACTCCCAGCAAGTCTGATCTGCATCGTCCCGCTCGCCCAGAATCTCCTGAATGAACAGCACACAAAGCTGCCTTCTGCTGAATCAGGCCCTTGGTCCATCAAGGTCAGTCTTGTCTACTCAGACTGGCAGCTGCTCTCCAGGGTTTCAGGCAGAGGTCCTTCCCATCACCTCCTGCCTGGTCCTTTCAACTGGAGATGCCGGGGATTGAACCTGGGACCATCTGAAGGCAAAGCAGAGCCTCTTCTACTGAACCACAGCTCCTTCCCACAACTCTCCAGAGTCCCAGGCAGAGGTCTTTCCCATCACTTCCTGCCTGGTCCTTTTAACTGGAGATGCCGGGGATTGAACCTGGGACCTTCTGCATGCCAAGCAGAGGCTCTTCCACTGAGCCACGGCCCCTCTTTACAGCTCTCCAGGGTCTCAGGCAGAGGTCTTTCACATCACCTTCTGCCTGGTCCTTTTTAACTGGAGATGCCGGGGATTGAACCTGGGACCTTCTGCATGCCAAGCAGAGACTCTGCCACTGAGCCACAGTCCCTCTTTACAGCTCTCCAGGGTCTCAGGCAGAGGTCTTTCACATCACCTTCTGCCTGGTCCTTTTTAACTTTTTAACTTCTGCATACCGAGCAGATGCTCTACCACTGAGCTGTTTCTGAACTTTTGAAAAATATGTGAGCTTGCATGCACGTATGTTAAAAAGAAAAGATTGACCATTTGTATGTGGACGTGGGGCTGCTGAGTGAGGAGTATGGACTCTAATCTGGGAGAACCGGGCTTGAGTCCCCACTCCTCCACAGGCAGCTGCTGGTGTGACCTTGGGTCAGTCACAAGTTCTTTCAGACCTGTTCTCTCCTTCCCAAATGTGGATAGAGATGGACCTTCCCATCTAGGACTAGGAGTAGGGTCGCCAGCAGCGTTCCCTCTGAGATGAGTTAGTGTGAGCTAGCTCCCAGTTTTTTAGCCTCCGGCTCACACATTTCTGCCTTTGCTCAGGAATGATGGGGCTCCAGAACAAACTAATTTATGCAGTCACCAAATCGCTCACTCACAACTGTTAAGGCCAGTAGCTCACAAAGGAAAATTTTTGCTCACAAGACTCCACAGTTTAGCGGGAGCATTGGTTACCAGTCCCCAGGCCCCAGTGGGAGTTCTCCCCATTTGGGGGGTTTCTGCCCACTGCTGGCCAGCTAGCCAGCAGGGGGAACCCCGCCTCAAACAGCGATGTCACTGCCAATGTCCCTGACACAATGACATCATCTGGAAGTGATGTCATCATGTTGGAGACATCGTGCTGCAATGCTCTGGTTGGAGGGCAAAAGTCTATGGTTTGAAGCCTGTTTTACCATAGAGTTTTGCCCCAAAACCAGAGCATCACCGCATGTCATCCCCGACATGATGATGTCACTTCCAAGTGATGTCATCGGGTCGGGGATGTCCAGTGCAACAAGAGGGACCTGGCAACCCTCGCTCGGAGTTATGATTGGACAGATCTAATTGCACACACTTAGAGCTGGATGGGGGTCTTACTTGACCAAACATATCAAGAGCTGTTCTCTCACAAGCAGTCCTCAAGAGAGCTCTCTCAGCCCACCTACCTCCCAGGGTGTCTGTTGTGGGGAGGGGAAGGGAAAAGGAGTTTGTAAGGTGCTCTGAGACTCCTTCGGGTAGTGAAGGGCGGGGTATAAATCCAAACTCTTCTTCTTTGCCAGAAATAAGCCAGTTTGGTGTAGTGGCTAGGAGTGCAGACTCTAATCTGGGAGGACTGAGTTTGATTCCCCACTCCTCCACATGCAGCTGCTGGACTGACCATGGGTCAGTCACAAGTTCTCCCAGAGCTGTTCTCTGAAGAGCAGTCCTTGAAAGAGCTCTCTCTCGGCCCCACCTACCTCCCAGGGTGTCTGTTGTGGGGAGGAGAAGGGAAAGGAGTTTGTAAGCCGCTCTGAGACTCCAAGTGAGTGAAGGGCGGGATATAAATCCAATCTCTTCTTCTTTGCCAGAAATAAGCCAGTTTGGTGTAGAGGTTAGGAGCATGGACTCTGACCTGGGAGGACTGGGTTTGATTCCTGACTCCTCTACATGCAGCTGCTGGACTGACCATGGGTCCGTCACAAGTTCCTTCAGAGCTGTTCTCTCAAGAGCAGTCCCCCAAAGAGCTCTCTCAGCCCCACCAACTTCACAGGGCGTCTGTTGTAGGGATGGGAAGGGAAAGGAGATTGTAAGCCACTCTGAGACTCCGAGTGAAGGGCGGGGTATAAATCCAATCCCTTCTCTTCATCAAACTTTCTAGGAGTTGGTTCCGAGTATTGAAAGGGGAAGGATCGCCTTGGCTGGACAGACTTCACCCCTGCCATCGTGGGGACCGTAAGCTTGTGTCGCTGTTTCACCGTTGATAAATCGCCTGTTTATCACAGTAACACACTACAGTTGAAGCTCTACGCTTCAACAAAAAAAAATTGTCTATACCTAAAGGGAAAAAATCCTTAAATTGTGACAAGACCCTAGAAGTGATGAGGGTTGAAGATTTAGGGTGATTCCGCACTAGACCTTGAATCCTGGTTCAACCCTGTCCCCGAACTTACATTCTACACTACACTCAGTCTGGTGTAGTGGTTAAGTGCGCGGACTCTAATCTGGGAGAACCGGGTTTGATTCCCCACTCCTCCACTTGCACCTGGCTGGATGACCGTGGGCAAGCCATAGCTCTGTACCAGCTGTTCTCTCAAGGACAGCTTGGGAAAGAGTTCTCTCAGCCCCATCTACCTCACAGGGTGCCTGTTGTGGGGAGGGGAAGGGAAAAGGAGTTTGTAAGCCGCTCTGAGACTCTTAAGCGAGTGAAGGGCGGGATATAAATCCAATCTCTTCTTCTTCTTCTTCTCAAGTTCACCCCCGTGATTATCTCGGGGTATCTTTTGTTTCCACACTACATTGGGGTCACCCCAGTTTCGCCTCTCACTTGTCCCGGGATAAACGGATGTTGTTATAACCAGAGATAAATGCAAGGTATTGTGTTGCAAGTTGAACTCTGATAAAACCAGGGATGAGATCCAAGTGCGGCAAGGACCACACATCACAGACAATTATTCTTCCACCATACCCTTGTCAACACTCTCATGGTAGTAGCTACCTCCATCCCCTAAAAAGATTGCTTTACTCTAGAGCAGGGGTCCTCAACGCAGTGCCCAAGGGGCCCGCTGACATCATTGCTGGAGCCCCCAAGCGCTTTTAGAAAGTAGGCGGGGCCAGTTGGGGGCTTTTGCCCAGCAAGACTTCTGATAGGCCGCTGGAGATTTGATTGGCTTTTTAAAAACGTTGCTTTGGCAGCCGCTGCCAGCAGAGCACGAGGATCTCCACTGTGTGACGGAGGTGAGGCTGCGGCAGCCATTTTGCGGCTGGCTCCACTTCCTGTGGTAGCCACTCTGTGGCTGCGCCAGGCCCGTAGCCAGGATTTTGTGGCTTGTGGGGCACATTTTTTCCTGGTGGGGCGGAAGTTCTCAGTGCAGAAAGAAAAGCCGTTTAGCCAACAGAAAGCTGTTGCTAGGACAGATCTCTAAACTGCAAGCTGTCAACCCCTTTAGATGATAGTTCTCAGCTGCTGCAAGTCAATCACTTCTGCCAGCCTACGCAACAATTCTGCGAACAAGCCAGCAGGTGGGGGTGATGACTTCCATAGTCAAGAAAGCTAACACTTAGGCAGAAAAACTCTCTGAAAGGGGACTAGTTTCTCGACAAAGAGTCAGAAGGGATCCTAGAGGTCACCTACTCCAACCCCCTTGTTCAGTGTGGGAATGAGTCAACTATAGCACCCCACTCTGCTCAAAGGAGCGCACACCTTTTAAAATGTTTTAAAATAATTGAAAAAAGCATTTACAGGAGAAATTCTTGCTTTTAAGAAAAGGGGTGTAGCCCCCAAAATCCTCACTGTAGCTATGGGCCTGGGCTATACCCATAGTACTGTGTCAGATTTCCAAAGGTGCTCACAGGCTCAAAAAGACTGGGGACACTTTCCCTAGAGGACAGACCCAGAGGGGTACATCTCAGATTCCACTAAACCATAAATGCCTGGCTCTTCCTCCATCCCGCCCCACCCCAGAAATCGAGGCACTCCACAATTTCCCATCTGTTCCCTCCACTAACGGATTTGCAGGTTGTATCGACACTGCTTGGCTGAGCTCCAGGGGTGTGCAGTTGGGATTTTGAGGTTCAGAAGATCTACACAAGTCCATTCTTGGAAGTATGTTTGTTTGTTTTTTAACTGGAGAATGACTCGTTGTCTACAGCGGATGGGATCTATAGGTCGGAGACCTCCCCTGAATAGGCATTGGGCTCCTCCTCCGATCTCGTGGTCACCTTGAACTGACGCCGCAGGAACCCGCCGTAGCGCTTCTGGTTCTCCCACTTGAGCTTTGGGCGGATCCTACGCAGGAAGCCCCCATAGCGTTTGTGCAGGTCTTCCACAGCCTGCCCATCCGCCTCGGTGGCAGCCGCTTCCGAACTTCTCTTGGGGTACTTGCGGAGGAAGCCCCCGTAACGTTTCATCTCGTCCTTAAGAGATCCCAGATCTGAGTCTTCCCCCGCGTAACCCAGATCGCCAGTCTCCAAGGCCTCCAGGTCATCCTCCTCTTCGCCCAGCTCGGAGGGCGACCTCTCCCCTATCTTCCGGAAGAACCCGCCGTACTTCTTGCTGATGCCCTTGGGGTGAGCGTTCTCGCGCAGCAGAGAGAAGAGCTTGCTCTTATCCAGCTTCCTGTTGAAGCCACCATAACGTTTGACGAATCCGGTGTAAAGCTCCCATGATGCGGGGCCCGGATTGGACCGCTCGTCTTTATCCCCCTGGGATAGTCTCTTGGGCTGCTCTTCCGACAGGAAAGGGGCCAAGCCAGAGAAAGCTTTCCTACAGGCCTCCCAGTCTCCGGCAGACAGCAAAGAGCCCTGACACTCCAGGGAACAGATCTGCAAGACATTAATGAATGGAAACCCTTTGCTCCGGCTTGCATTCTCCAGTTGTCCCGCTGCCTTTTGGGGGCAGCATTTTGGAATGGGCCAGAGAAGGCGGCCAGAGACACCAACAGGGAAGCATGTAAATGAACCTTTTGCAAAATGTTTTACTGCTTCACCCAAAGATTAATGAACAGTGTTCCCTCTAAGCTGAGTTCGTGTGAGCCAGCTCACTGTCTTTTTAGCCTCCGGCGCACACATTTTTGTCTCAGCTCCGGGAGGATGGCTCCGGGGCCAGCCAATCGATGCAGGAGCCAAATCGCCTGCTCACAACTTTAATGCCAGTTGCTCAGAAAGGAGAATTTTTGCTCACAGGACTCCATAGCTCAGAGGGAGCATTGGTAACGAACACATGGAATTCACTGCCACAGAAAGTGGCGGCGGCTACAAGCATAGACAGCTGCAAGAGGGGATTGGATAAACATATGTCAGTGTCAGTGGCTATTGGCTGCAAGGGATAGATGGAACCAAGGGTCATTTCAAGCGGGAACATGCAGGAACGCCGTTCCGGGAGTAACAAGCCCAGGAGCAAGCACATACGGTGATGCGCTGTGGAAAAAAGCAAAAGCATACTGACTTGATCTGTATTTTCATGCTTGTTGTAGGGTAGCTTCCCTGGAAGAGCAAAGGAAACCTAAAGTGTCTTTAGTCAATGTGTAAAGCTGGCTCGCCAGCTCTGAGTTGGGAAATACCTGGAGATTTTGGGGGTGGAGCCTGAGCGATGGGTGTTGCCTTCTGATACACTCCCAGTGATGTCAGGGGGTGTGGCACATGCAAATGAGTTATGCCAATGAGTTATGTTAATGAGCCTCTGCAGTTCTTTTTTTACGAAATGATCCCTGGATGGAACACTGACATTTTCCGCACAGACGGGTCTCCCCACTCCTGCATTTGTAGTCCTCCGCCTCGTTCACTCCTTTCCGCAGAGGTATTTGCAGTCTGAGGAGCAAAAACAGTTTGCCCTCTCTTGTGGCGCAGCATCAGGAATTTCCAGGAATTCCCTTGCTGCGCCACAAGAGGGAGCATTTTTGCTCCTTGGACTGCAAATAGCTCTGCAGGAGCTAAAGAAAGCAGCAGAGGAATACAAATGCAGGAACGGGGAGACCTGTTGGTGCGGAAATCGTCACTATGTCCAGGGCAGTGACATTCTGTATTCTTGGTGCTTGTGGGGGCAACAGCAGGAGGGCTTCTGGAGTTCTGGCCCCTCTGGTGGACCTCCTGATGGCACCTGGTGTTTTTGGCCACTGTGTGACACAGAGTGTTGGACTGGATGGGCCATTGGCCTGATCCAACATGGCTTCTCTTATGTTCTTATAGATGGAACACTCTGTCTGGGGCAGTGCTGCTCTGTATCCTTAGTGCTTGGGGGCCACAGTGGGAGGGCTTCTGGAGTTCTGGCCATGCTGATGGACCTCCTGACGGCCCCTGGGTTTTGGCCACTGTGTGTCAGAGAGTGTTGGACTGGATGGGCCATTGGCCAGATCCAACATGGCTTCTCTTTCTGTTCTTATATGGAGCAAAGGTCCATCAGTAACTATTAGCCACCATGGCCCGTCCAGTCCAACACTCTGTGTCACACAGTGGCCAAAAATACCAGGTGGCCTCAGGAGGTCCAGAAGTGGGGCCAGAACTCCAGAAGCCCTCCCACTGTTGCCCCCCCAGCACCAAGAATACAGAGCATCACTTTCCCCAGACAGAATGTTCCATATATAAGTAAAGGTAAAAGTTTCCCTTGCTCGAAAGCCAGTCGAATACTAATTGCTCTACCTACACCTTAACATTGCAAACCTGCCTGTGTAACAATGAGGACTAAGCTGGTGTGAGAGAATAGCCATCCAACCATCACCCAAGTCACATCATAAAGAACTGTTATTACTTCATGTGTTTCAGCATTTTGTAGGTTTAAAATGATTGTTCATTTTAAGTTATTTAAATGCTGCTGATGTTTTTAACTGTATTTGTACTTTATGAACATTGTAAGCTGCTCTGAGCCTGCCTCGGTGGGGAGGGTGGGATATAAATCAAAACAATCAAAGACGTCTCCGTGGTCATGTGGCCAGCATGACTAGACGCGGAACGCTGTTACTTTCCCATTGAAGCGGTACCTATTTGTCTCCTTGCAATTTCTTGCTTTCGAACTGCTAGGATGGCAGGAGCTGGGTCCAGAGACGGGAGCTCGCTCCGTCACGAGGTACTTGGGTCTCGAACTGCTGAACTACCACCCTTCTGGTCTGCAGTTCAGTGTCTTAACCACTTGAGCTACCGCAGCCCCTATCTATGCCTCGTGGCTAATAGCTTGTTGTCTCCTTTGAGCACTTAGAGACAGAGAGTCGCCTCCCAGGAAATAGGCCCCTTAATCCTCCCCACATCTGCTTAGCCATCCTAGTTTGAGGCTCTCAGTAAAACCCTTCATGTTCCGTCAGTGATTTTTGTTATGGCCATTGCAGGGGGAGGAGGAGGAGATTAGATTTATATCCCGCCCTTCACTCACTTGGAGTCTCAGAGCGGCTTACAAACTCCTTTCCCTTCCCCTCCCCACAACAGGCACCCTGTGAGGTAGGTGGGGCTGAGAGAGCTCTTTCCCAAGCTGTCCTTGAGAGAACAGCTGGTACAGAGCTATGGCTTGCCCAAGGTCATCCAGCCAGGTGCAAGTGGAGGAGTGGGGAATCAAACCCGGTTCTCCCAGATTAGAGTCCGCGCACTTAACCACTACACCAAACTGGCTCTCAAACGGGGGTGTGGGGGTGTGGGGGGGTTGCTATGTTATAACATTTCCGTTGCTACGAGGGCTTTTTGTTGGGGGGGGGGTTGTAAACATAATTGCTGTTTTCCCATGATTCCAGGTGACTGTGAGTTTAACTCACTTAATTGTATGTGAGTTTAATTGATGGGTTAATTCCATTCGGTGCCATGGAAGCTTCGGCTAAGCAGTCGCAGAGTATAAATTTTAAAAGAGTAAATAAATGGGGGCTGGGTTGCTGTTTCAGCGGTATGCATAGACCGGGCTTTTCGACACGAAGCTAAACTGCAGAGCAAGCTTTGCATATACATCCAATGAAACTTAGTTTGCACCGTTCAATTTAATTACAAAAACCATGTGTAATTTGGCTCCATCCGTTTACAGAATGAGGGATTTATGGGACCCTAAGCACAGTTTCCACAGCACAATGTCTGAAGCACCCAAACAGATTCTTAAATGGTTCGGGACAAAACCTGGTCTAATATGCTGTCGAAGGCTTTCATGGCTGGAGTTCATTCGCTATTGTAGATTTTCCGGGCTCTGTGGCCGTGGCCTTGGCATTGTAGTGCAGAAAAAAGCAACTAGAATGATAAAAGGGTTGGAACACTTTCCTTGTGAAGAAAAGTTAAAGCACTTGGGGCTCTTCAGCTTGGAGAAATGACAGCTGAGGGGTGACATGATCGAGCTTTATAAGATTATGCATGGGATAGAGCAGGCAGAGAAAGGTGTACTTTTCTCCCTTTCTCACAATACAAGAATTCATGGGCACTCCATGAAATTGCTGAGCAGTCGGGTTAGAACAGACAAAAAGAAGTACTTCTTCACCCTAAGAGTGATTAACACGTGGAATTCACTGCCACAGGAGGTGGCGGCAGCTACAAGCATGGATGGCTTCAAGAGGGAATTGGATAAACATATGGAGCAGAAGTCCACCAGTGGCTATTAGCCATAGGAACTCTCAGTCTGGGGCAAGTGACGCTCTGTATTCTTGGTGCTTGATGGGGGGAGCAACAGTGGGAGGGCTTCTAGTGTCCTGGCCCCACTGCTGGACCTCCTGAGGGCACCTGGTGTTTTTGGCCACTGTGTGACAGAGTGTTGGACTGGATGGGCCACTGGCCTGATCCAACATTGGCTTCACTTATGTTCTTAATGTTTTTATGTTCTTAGTACCGGACGTTTCGCCAGCAGCTGTGACCGGCATCCTCAGAGGTATAACACAGAAAGATGGAGTACTCTCTGTGTCAATGTGAGAAGAAAAATGGTAGGCAGGTAATTTATATCTACTCAGGAAGGTGGGGTAGGGCTGAGTCATTATCTTGTAGGCGTTTCCCAGGCTGTGTCACTCTGGGATTCAGAGGATTAGTTCCGCTGAATATGGAGGTTCCTTTCAGCCACCATGGCTAGTAGCCATTGACAGACTTGTCCTCCATGAATCTGTCTCATCCCCTTTTAAAACTGTTTATTCCTGTGGCCATCACTCCATCCCCTGGCAGAGAATCCCACATTTTCGTCACTCTCCATGTCAAGTAGCATTTCCTTTTGTCCATCCCGAACCCACTGCCCATCAGTTTCCTTTATATCCCACCTTTCCTTGTCCAAGGCGGCTCACAACAATAGTCAAAAGCCTTTTCAGTTTAAAACAAAATAGCAAACCCCAAATCTCTCCCCTTAAAAGAGGCCTGCCAGTCCAGACTCCCTCAAAAACACTGGCAAACAAGCAGGCCATGCCGAGCCTCCTGAAGATCTCCAAGAAGGGCCCCTCCCTCACCTCTTCAGGGAGCCCCTGTCACAGAGCTGGAGCCACGATGGAAAAGGCCCCAGGCTCTGGTCAGTGCCAAGCAGGCTACCCTAGGTGGTGGGTGAGCCAACGGATGGCTGCCTGTGGACCGCATCTGGCGCACAGTGACTTACTAAGGGGCTGATGGGCTTCTCCAGATCCTGGCTGTGCAGCGCGCACACGGAACACTCGGCAGCACAGTCTGTAGAGGCGGCGGGCACCAAGCCGAGGCAGAGAGCCAGTCCCAGAAGGTGCCACTCCATCCTCACCAGCAAGGCCCTGCAGGGATGGGAAGAGAGATCAGTACAGGGAAAGGCAATTGATTCGGGGATTTGGAGAGGGGAGCAGAGACGCATGGGGAAAAGCAGTGCTGCTGTGAGCCAGCTCCCTGGAACCTCTGGAGAGCTGTGATCGTCCACTCCGGAGGCTTTTGTTCGAAGTTTTAGGTGTGATGTCCCTGCCTCAGCCTCCAGACCTTGTGGCAAGAGAGAGTAGATAGCTAGATAGACACCCTGACCTTTCCGTCCTGTGTTTACTCTTCTGCCACTGTGTTGCCCTGCAAGGCATCTATCGCGCTCTTATGGACTTATGATCTATAAGTGTTAAAATAGACTGTGCAAGCAGTGTGCAAAAAGGGACTGAACTGTGTGGTAACTAGCGATGTACAATTTCTGGAAATTTTGAAGCTCGGGAAAAAAACCTGGTTTTTCCTGGTTTTTTTTTTTTTTAAGGAAATTTTTGAAAAAATTGAACATTACATTAGCCCTTCTTTTTTCTTTTCCAGATGGAAAGTCATTCTGTTACTTTAGGAACATAAAATATGACTATGGACAATTTTACTTGGCATGAAATGATCACAACTAGCATATTAAAAATATAGTGTATCCAAACAATCATTACAAACCGAATTTACTTTTGAAATAATATTTATTTGTAATTGTAACAAATGGAGCAACAATCTCCTGAACTGTTTACTAGTTTATGTGGAACAGACCAAAAAAAAAACCTCCACAAAACAATTTTTAAAAATCCAGAAGTAACAATTATTCATATTTCCTCTCCACAGTATTAAATAAAAATAAAAACCCATTCTCATAAAAAGGATTGAAGAGGGGGGAAGTGTATGGAAGGGAGTGTGGGACTAAGTTTCAATGAATGGGCATGAAATTTAGTCAGAATCATTTTCTGAGCTGTAATTCTCAGTTTCAGTTTCAGTCTCTGCTTCTGCAGCTACTCTGTTGTGTCTGTCATTATCTCAGTTATTATGGACCTCTAAAAACTGAAGGTTTGCCTGGATTGAAACAGAAATTAGATTAAGAAGAAAAAGAAGAAGAGAAGAGATTGGATTTATACCCCGCCCTTCACTCACTTGGCATCTCGGAGCGGCTTACAAACTCCTTCCCCTTCCCCTCCCCACAACAGACACCCTGTGAGGTGGGTGGGGCTGAGAGAGCTTTGAGACAACTGTCCTTGAGAGAACAGCTGATACAGAGCTATGGCTTGCCCAAGGTCATCCAGCAGGTGCAAGTGGAGGAGTGGGAATCAAACCCGGTGCTCCCAGATTAGAGTCCGTGTACTTAACCACTACACCAAACTGGCTCTCAATTAATCTGATACAATACATATTTTTTAGAAATGATTTGGAAAATATTTGAACACCTTATCTTAAAATACTTTATTTATCATGTTAAAATAAAATGTTCCATAATCAATTTCTTTTCTTTTCTTTTTTCAATTTTTCCAATTTTTCGGGAAAAAAACCAAAAAAGGCTTCAGGAAATTTTTTTTGTTTTTTCCCGGATCTTCACATCTTTAGTGGTAATCAAATGCAAAGCCAGCTGTAGACACATGCTAGCAGAGGAAAAACTGTTCTCCGGAGATGATGTGCCAATGGTTCCTGTACCTCTAGTAAGATGTACCAGCTCCCTAGCCACATGAAGCACCCAGAAGCTAACAACACCGCAGTTTAAACTGACACCATGCCAACGTGAGAATACCAGAGACTTGGAATCCAAACTCCCTTCCTTGTCACGCAGGCAGCCCCCCCCAATCCAACATCGTCTAACAAAGGACTTCCCATTCATACGTTAATGTAGAAACCGACATGAACCAGCTCTACATTCCATAACAAACATGATTTCTCTCTGAAGGGGAAGGAATATAATGATATTATAGACTATCAATGTTAGATCATTCTATTGTTAGGATGGTTGAAGATACAAAAAATGTAACCACCAAGTATTATTAGCACCTTTAAGAGCTTAAATGTATGCCTACCTACTATTGATTTTCATTGTAAGGCAACTTGTTAAAAAATAAAAAGTATTTAAAAAGGAAAGGAAAGGAAAGAAACCGACATGAACCAGCTCTACTGTCCATAACACTGGACTCTGGCCGCATGAGTCATAATCCTTTCAGGCGTCACTGCACACAGAGTAAGTAGAGTTCAATATCACCCAGTTCCTTAGCCCCATCCCCCAGAAACCAGTTTCAGGTAGCATGCTTTGGGGACGGACTAGAAGGAGGGCAGGCCAGGGGTTGTGGCTAGTAAAGCCCACCTCCAAAGCCAGTTTTTAAAAGAGGATACCTGGCCATGGGCTCTCTCGCTCTCTCTCTCTCCTGACCTCCAGCATTACCCTATCCTCATGGCTCTCGGTTTGCGCAGCCAGCCTCTCCATGTGTTCTGCTGGTTCAGCACACAACCCCTCGTTCCCTCTAGCCTCCTCTGTTTTTCCAGTGGAACACTTCATCCTGCCGAGGACAGGTAGATATTGCCCCTCAGCGGAACGTCCTGCTAATGCAAACGCCTCTGTCTTTTTCTCTCTCATTTTCCTAGATCTGTGTAATTGTGGGTGTGTGAGAGTTATTGTATGCTTGTGAAGAATCATCAGCAAAGACGCCATTTCGTTCTGAAGTTGGTCTCTGCGTCTGTTTCTGATGCTTCTGGAAGAAGCGGGACCTCTGTATACATAGGGGATCGCTCCCATATTTGCCTATTGCCCTTTTATAATATCTCAATTCCCCAAAATTATTAATAACTTGAGGCAACCTGGCTAACAACTGTCCCCTTTGAAATGTAGATTGTGTCCTCAGGCATAGGCGTCAACTACGGGGGGGCTCGAGGGCTTGAGCCACCCCCGAAATATTCCGGGGGGGCTCAGCCACCCCCGGGAAAATGGAGCGCCCAGGCCGGCCGGCTGGCTGGCTGCCGCCGCCACCGCCTCTCCCCCTGCTCCATTCCTCCCTCCTCCAGGAACCAGCTGGGCAAAGGAACAGAGGCAGGAGCAGGCGGCGGGGCAGGCGGCAAGAACCAGGAGCCTGACTTCGACTTTGCTGGCCCCCGGTGGGGGCGGGCGAGCAGGGTTGGCGCAGCGGGGTTCGAGAGCGCCTCGCGCCCCAGGAAGGGGGGGTCGGGCTCATCCCCGACCACCTCCGCAGGCGCCCCGGCAGCCTTCACTTTCCCACCCCTCCCGCGGGGTTCCAGCCGCCAGGCTCCCTCCCCCCCCGCACACGAGCGGCCTGGAAGTGGCGCACCCGGGGCTCCTGGTTCTTGCCGCCGCCGCCAGCCAGCCAGCCCCAAGAGCGGACCAACCGCCCGCCGCGCCACGGACTAAGCGGCCGGCGGGACCCTCCAGCCAGCGGCCCCCGGAGCGGTGGCCGAGAGGCGGAGGAATGACCGGCACTGTCGCTGCCGCCCCTCGGGACTGAGCCCCGCGGCCGCTGCCCGGGGGGAGGCGGCGGGGCAGGCGCAGGCTGCCGCCTCGTTTGCCCGCCCGCCTGCTGCTGCTGCTGCCTCCCCCCCCCCCCCGGGCCTGACCTGGCACGGGCCTGACCTGGCCCCATGGAGGCAGGAGTGGCCAGGCTAGGCCAGTCCGGGGAGGGGACATGGTCCCAGCGCGTGCGTGCGCACAACAGCCCCCGCCCCTCCCGGGGATTTTAAAAGTCAATGCCTCTGTCCTCAGGGACCATTTCCTTCCTTCCATTCTCTCTCGCTCAGACGAAGCCCTCCCTTCTCCCTCCACACACCAAGAGGGACGACACGCTGTCCTCTCTTGGAGCCACGAGGCAGACGGCCCTCTTGCCATCTGCCTCCATCCTTCACTTGTAATTTAGAACTCTATCCTGTCCCTACTCTTTCCGATCCAAAAGTATGCTTCTCAAATAAAGAGAAGTATTTCTCTGTTAAACTTGCAACGTGGCTGTGTGTAAACTGGGTAACCTGGTAAAGTGAAGCTCCTGCGTCCGTAGCTTTATTTACGCCTTCTGCTAACCGGTGGGAACTGGACTAACCACACCAGTTAACCCCGAACAGTTTTCAAAGCCCCAAATGTAGAAGTACAAACTAGAAGGGTATTGCCCACAGAGGAAGGGGCGGAGCGGGAGGAGGAGAAAGAGGAGGAGAAGAAGAGTTGGCTTTTATACCTTGTTTTCCTCTACCTTAAGGAGTCTCAAAGCAGCTTACAATTGCCTTCCCTTCGTCTCCCCACAACAATCACCTTGTGAGGCAGGTGGGGCTGAGAGCATTCTGAGAGAACTGTGACTGGCCCAAGGTCACCCAGCAAGCTTCATGTGGAGGAGGAGTGGGGAATAGAACCCGGGTCTCCGGATTAGAGTCTCCTGCTCCTAACCACTATACCACATGGGCTCTCTGGAGAAGGAGGCACAGCTCCGAAAGAGGGACGGCATTCTTCTCAGATTCCTATCCGTTTTGGGGGAGAGGGGGAATGCGTTTGAGGCCAAGTGCGTCATGGTGTCTCCCGAGTCCCTCTCCCCATCAGGAAATCTCAAGAATGCCTCACAATGCTGCTGCAGTAGAACTCTGCAAGGCAGACTAAGCGAAAGAGGGTGTAGCCTAGTGGTTAGAGTCCTAGTTTCTGACTGGGGAGATCAGGGATCGAGCCCCTAAGAACATAAGAGACGCCAATGTTGGATCAGGCCAGTGGCCCATCCAGTCCAACACTCTGTGTCACACAGTGGCCAAAAACACCAGGTGCCCTCAGGAGGTCCAGCAGTGGGGCCAGGACACTAGAAGCCCTCCCACTGTTCCCCGCCCCAAGCACCAAGAATACAGAGCATCACTTGCCCCAGACTGAGGGATCCTATCTATACCTTGTGGCTAAGAGCCACTGATGGACCTCTGCTCCGGATGTTTATCCAATCCCCTCTTGAAGCCGCCCATGCTTGTAGCCGCCACCACCTCCTGTGGCAGTGAATTCCATGTGTAGTGGTTAAGTGCGCGGACTCTAATCTGGGAGAACCGGGTTTGATTCCCCACTCCTCCACTTGCACCTGCTGGATGACCTTGGGCAAACCATAGTTCTGGCACAGCTGTCCTTAAAAAAGAGCAATTTCTGTCAGAGCTCTCTCAGCCCCACCTACGTCACAGGGTGTCAGTTGTGGGGAGGGGAAGGGAGAGGAGTTTGTAAGCCACTCTGAGACTCCCTTGGGTAGTGAAGGGCTTCTAGTGTCCTGCCCCCACTGCTGGACCTCCTGAGGGCACCTGGTGTTTTTGGCCACTGTGTGACAGAGTGTTGGACTGGATGGGCCACTGGCCTGATCCAATATTGGCTTCTCTTATGTTCTTATGTTCTTAAGGACGGGGTATAAATCCAATCTCTTCTTCTTCTTCTTAATCTTGGTCATGAGGTTCACTGGCTAACCTAGAAGGGTCAGTCACAGACACCCCAGTCTTACCAACCTCACAGAGTCGTTATGGGGATAATAACAGGGGAAGGGCAAACCTTATAGACCATCCGGAGCTCCTTGGTGGGATCAGGGCAAGGTGGAATCAAAAATGTGACAAAATTCCTTTCCGTTCTAAATGGGGAGGGGTTTCCCCATTTTAATTAATAGCATATTAACCGGTACGGTGATTGGGCTGATCCAGGTTCAAATCCCCACACAGACATGACAGACGGAGCGTAATGGCAGGGTCTCAGTTGATGACTCTCAGCATTCAATAATTAATTCAATATTAATGACTCTCAGCATTCAATAATTAAGGACACATCTGCCCATCAATCTCCAGTTCTGACATATTTATTTCCTTCACTATCTCTCCCCCCCCCCCCCAGAATTTAACCATATAAACTAGGCTGAGAGCCAGTTAGGAGCATGGACTCTAATCTGGGAGAACCGGGTTTGAGTCCCCACTCCTCCACATGCAGCTGCTGGGGTGACCTTGGGTCAGTCACAAGTTCCCTCGGAGCTGTTCTCTCACGGGCAGTCCTGGAAAGAGCTCTCTCGGTCCTACCTACCTTGTCCCCGGGTTTCATCTCCAAGTCTCCAGGAGTTTCCCAACCTATCCTCCCATTCCCCCACTGGTGGCCGAGAGGGACCTGTCAAACCTATCTGGAGATCAGATGTCATTGGACATTTTCAGGCCTCACCTGGAGGCAGGCAAGCCTATCCCCCCACCGGTCATTATTTGACTCTGCGGTGCCATTTTCCTTTATCATGCAAAGTCAGGACGGCGACATTTGTGCAGGGATGAAGCCCACAAATCAAAGAAGCTTGCTCGAATGTACATGGGACCCTTTCTGTTTGGTCCCTCACCCTGCCCCCTTATGGGGTCTCTCTCACCTTCCAAGGTAGGAGAGCCATCCACAGGTCCCCCCCCAGGGGGGCGGGAAGGATCGCTTTATCTGTGGCTTGCTTTCTCAGCTCCACGCTCAGGCCGACTCCCTGCCTAATGTCCTTTAATTGTGCCTGATGGAGGAATATGCTAATGTTTCCATATTCATTTGTGCTAAATTAAGATGTAATTTAAATGATATACATTATCGTACATCGAATTATCGGCGTTAGCGGAACATAAATTCCACGGAGCTTCTGGCTGCCGCTCAGAAGCGTGAATCACGGGCTGATAACAATACTTAGTAATCATTTGGCACCTTTCATCTGCCGATCTCCAATTACCTTAAGAGCATTAATTAATCAAGCCACCCGACGTGACGGAGGGATCAGAGTGCGGCGCTAAGGAGAAAGGGGTGAACCGATAGATTTATGTTCCCCCGCGGGGGGGGAGGGAATGGCCAAGGAGCAAACATTGGAGAGGCATTGTAGTGTGGTGGTTAGAGGCACAGGTTCAAGTCCCCACTGGGCCAAAAGGTGGGACATCAGTGAACTAAATGCATAAATAAAAAATTAACCCCAGGGTTCCTAGGTATGAAGAAGAAGGAGGGGGAGTGGATTTATACCCTGCCCTTCACTACCCGAAGGCGTCTCAGAGCAGCTTACAATCTCCCTTCCCAGGATACTTCCCACATATATGAAAGTTTGTTTTTAAGTAAGGCTTTCCTTTTGCCCCGGCTTGAATCTACTGCCCATCAACTTAGAACCATAGAACCATAGAGTTGGAAGGAACCTCCAGGGTCATCTAGTCCAACCCCCTGCACAATGCAGGAAATTCACAACTACCTCCTCCTCCACACACGCCCAGTGACCAGTGTTCCCCCTAAGCTGAGTTAGTGTGAGCAAGCTCACAGTTTTTTAGAAGAAGAAGAAGTAACAAAAGAGATTGGATTTATACCCTGCCCTTCACGGCCCAAGGGAGTCTCAGAGCAGCTTACAAACTCCTCTCCCTTCCCCTCCCCACAACAGACACCCTGTGACGTAGGTGGGGCTGAGAGAGCTCTGACAGAAACTGCTCTTTTTCAAGAACAGCTGTGCCAGAACTATGGCTTGCCCAAGGTCATCCAGCAGGTACAAGTGGAGGAGTGGGGAATCAAACCCGGTTCTCCCAGATTAGAGTCCGCGCACTTAACCACTACACCAAACTGGCTCTGGCTCACACATTTAGCTTCCGGCTCACACATTTTTGTCTTAGCTCAGGAAGGATGGCTCCAGAGAAAACTAATTTATGCAGGAGCCAAATCGCTCGCTCACAGCTTTAATGCCAGGAGCTCTCAAAGTAGAATTTCATAAGAACATCAGAAGAGCCCTGCTGGATCAGACCAGTGGTCCATCTAGTCCAGCATCCTGTCTCACACAGTGGCCAACCAGTTCCTCTGGAGGGCCAACAACAGGGCAGAGAGGCCGAGGCCTTCATGAGAACATCAGAAGAGCCCTGCAGGATCAGACCAGTGGTCCACCTAGTCCAGCATCCTGTCTCACACAGAGGCCAACCAGTTCCTCTGGAGGGCCAACAACAGGGCATGGAGGCTGAGGCCTTCCCCTGAAAAGAACACCAGAAGAGCCCCGCTGGATCAGACCAGTGGTCCACCTAGTCCAGCATCCTGTCTCACACAGAGGCCAACCAGTTCCTCTGGAGGGCCAACAACAGGGCAGAGAGGCCGAGGCCTTCGTAAGAACATCAGAAGAGCCCTACTGGATCAGACCAGTGGTCCGTCTAGTCCAGCATCCCGTCTCACACAGTGGCCACCTGGTTACCCTGAAGGTCACTGTGTGAGATGGGATCACGTTCTCCAAGCCCGGCTGACCCCCTTGGCCAGAGCTACCTCCTACCCCCATCAAGTTGATACCTACAATAGTTCAGATGCAATACCCTTCCTTTTGTCACGTAGGCTTGTATGATCCACAGTAACCAATGGAAAATACGAGGTATATGATAAAATACATGACAGCCGGCTCCCAATAAATACATGTTGAGAACGTTGTTTCTTTTCCGGTAGACATTTCTGAGATGCAAGGTTCTCCAGAAGCATAACAAGCCAGCTGTTACATAATCATAAATCAGTACTTCGTACATTTCCGTGTCCAACAGTGTGCTATAAATATTCTAGAGGCAACAAACCAGATATTTTTTTAAATGCCTATGTTCTATTTTAGCCTCATTATGAACATCCCCTAAGAGATCAGGTGCACTATTTCAGCTCGCTAGGATTTCCAAATCCCCTGGAATTACAACTGATTTCTAGATTACAGAGATCAGTTCCCTCGGAGAAAATGGTTGTTTTGGAGGGTGGACTCTCTTGCTGAGGTCCTACCGCTCCCCAAACCCCAGCATCTCCAGGCTTCTCTTCAAATCTCCAGGAGTTTCCCTACCTTGAGTTGGCAACCCAGCCTCACACCTTTAAAAATGCTCTACCAGAAATCTTTCAACATTATGGCATTGCCACCACCTATGAAAACAGTGACCCAAGCTGTTTATTACATCTCCAACAAACATCAGAAACGGTAGATGTCATTGTAGCGATTCTAGTCAGAGTATAGGGGCCGTGGTGGCTCAGAGGTTAAGACGCTGAGCTGTGAACCAGAAGGTCGGTAGCTCGGCAGTTCGAGACCCGAGTGTTGCGTGACGGAGTGAGCTCCCGTCTCTGGCCCCAGCTCCTGCCAACCTAGCAGTTCGAAAGCAAGACATAGCAAGTAGATTAATAGGTACCACTTTGGTGGGAAGGGAACAGCGTTCCGTGCGCCTCGGCATTTAGTCATGCCGGCCACATGACCATGGAAAAGTCTTCTGACAGCGCTGGCTCTTCAGCTTGGAAACGGAGATGAGCACCGCCCCCTCAAGTCAGATTTGACCAGCTTTCAAGCAAGGGAAACCTTTACCTTTACCTTTTAGTCAGAGTATAATACGAAAATCCCAGCGCATTTTCTCTCATCCCTGCATTCAGAGACAATTGGAAGGAGAAATTTTGACATGTCTATTATATGCAGCCCCATAGCCAGCCTTCTGTGGCTTGTGGGGCAATTTTTTTTCATGTGGCACTAAAGCCTAGGAACCGGAAGCTACTAGATGCACTGCCGACATCTTCTATAGCAATACTATAGGATACTGTGCCCACAACCATTCCAAACCTTATTGAGAAAAAGACAATTCACAAAAATGGTCTTCATTCCTGGAGAAGAATCCTGTAATAACAGCTGACGTTGGTGAGGTTGGTTACAGACTTTTATAAAATGTTTTAAAATAATTTTTAGAAATAGTTTTTAAAAAAAATTCGTAGAATCGTAGAATTATAGAACTGGAGGGACCTTGCAGGTCATCTAGTCCAGCCCCTCTGCAGGAGCGTAGCCGGAAGATAGCCCTACAACATGCCCAAAAGATGGCCGTCCAGCCTCCGCTTGAAAACGTCCAGCGAAGGAGCACCCACCACCTCCCGAGGCAGTCCGTTCCACTGCTCAACCACTCTGACAGTGAGGAAGTTCCTCCTGATATTTAGCCAGTATTGGTTCCCTTGTAATTTCCACTCATTTGATCTAGTCTTGCAATCCAGAGCAAGAGAGAATAGATCTGCTCCATCTCCTACATGACAGCCCTTCAGATATCTGAAGACTGCAATCATGTCCCCTCTAAACCTTCTCTTTCCCAGGCTAAACATACCCGACTCTTTCAGCCTTGGATTCCAACCCTCTCACCATCCTGGTTGCCCTCTTCTGGGCACGCTCGAGCTTGTCAACATCCTTCCTAAAATAGGGTGCCCAAAACTGGACACAGGACTCCAGGTGAGGCCTGACCATAGCAGAATAGAGCGGAACGTCCACCTCCCGTGATCTGGACACAATGCTTCTGTTAATGCATTCAGAAGGGAATCTTGTGGGGCTGGCCCTTTAAGGAAGGGGGCGGAGTCCCCCATAGCCCCACCGCAGCTACGGGCTAGACAATATGATATGGTGTTTGTTGGTAGTTGGATGTTTTGATTAATGTGCTCACATCTTTTATTAATGTTAAAAAGAGTACTTTCCATTAGATCACGAGTCCCCAGCTCCATGGCCACTGGTACCATGACACCCGCCAGTACCTTTTTTGGGTGCCCGCCACTGTTCCCTCTAAGCTGAGCTAGTGTGCGCCAGCTCACAATTTTTTAGCCTCTGGCTCACCGATTTTCGTCTTTGCTCAGGAAGGGATGGCTCCAAAGCAAACTAATTGATGCAGCAGCCAAATCGCTCGCTCACAACTTTAATGCCAGTGGCTCACAAAGTAGAATTTCTGCTCACAAGACTCCACCGCTTGGAGGGAACATTGGTGCCCGCCCGTTGTTTTTAAAAGCAGTACCCAGGTGGGTCCCCTGCTCAGCAGGACTTCTGATGAGTATTGGAGAACTGATTGGCTGTGCAGATTAAAAATGACATTCTTCCAGCCTGAGCTGCCACCAAAGTGTTCATTTTGTGCTCTCTCTCTCTCTCTCTCTCTCTCTCCTCTTTCCCAGTGCATTTTTTCAAAATTACTTTTCTTGTCCCCTGTATTTGGGTTTCCTGTGTGTCTACATGCACGTCGGCCTCCCGCAGTGGCCATTTTAAGGTTTTGTCCACCACCCTTGGGTCAGGCTCAGAACTTACTAGGCTTCCATAGACTCAAAAAGGTTGGGGACCCCTGCACTAGATTATAGAATCATAGAGTTGGAAGGGACCTCTAGTCCAACCCCCTGCACAATGCAGGGGATTCACAAATACTCTTTCTCTCTCACACACACACACACACACACAGACCAATTTCCCACGAGGCGCTGCTCCGGCATCGTTCTTCCCTTTGCCCCGATTGCATGCTTGAATTTCCCACTATTTGCCCCACACCGCATTTTGACCTGCGGCTTTGCCCGAATTCCCCCGCAGCTTTTTGAAGATCACTGAATGGGGCCAATAGTGGGAAATTCAAGCATGCAATCGGGGCAAAGGGAAGAATGATGCCAACGCAGCGCCTCGTGGGAAATTGGTCACAGTGACCCCTGCTCCATGCCCAGAAGATGGCAAAGAACCTCTTGTGTTCTTATGTACAACTCCTCTCCAGACTACAGAGATCAGTTCCCCTGGAGAAAAGGGGTACTTTGGAGGGTGGACCGTATGGCGTCGTACCCCACTGAGGTCCCTGTCCTCCCCAGGCTCCGTCCCCAAAGGTCCAGGAGTTTCCCACCCTGGATCTGGCAACCCTACCCTCCATCCCCTGCCAGTGGCCGGGGGGGGGGGGGGATCTGGCAGCCCAAGGTGCAAAAGGCGCCAGGGTTTCTCCAGTGCCCTGGGAGGCATGAGATCCAATAGGCTCCTAGATCATCTCTGTCATTCTTCCAAATCAGCATCTTTGCATCGATTTCTCTCTCGGGTGATTTAAACACTCTTTTAAAATACGAGGGCAGGGAAGTAAATCCCTCATGCGCTGCCGCCAGGTTGCCGAGTGCAGAGATGTGCTCAAAGCATTTGGCAAGGGCTTATTCGGACGCAAGGGAGAAAACAAGCTACACGATATAGCCAAGAACATTATGGCACGGGGATTTTTTAAAAGAAATATCAACATTTATTCGGGTGTACAGGTAAAGAAAACATCATAAAATTAAAAGAGACAGTCTAAATATCCGACAACTAAAACTTGGTTCATTAGGACCTGAGTGCAGTACATACCAAACTGATGGATAAAACTTTTGACCTAAGGACCATATGCGTTCCTTCCTTTCTTTCTTTTTAAAGTGTTTATTGGGTTTTTATATAAACATTAACAGATTTAAATATTGTAGCAAAGCATATTACTAAAACAAAAGGTGTTATAAACAGTAACAAGAAGAACAGCTTTAACAGACTTTCACTGTAAGAAACAAACTTTATACCAGTAATATCAGGACAGCTCAAAAGAGTTCCAGTTGCAAAGTCCCTGGAAGGTGAGAGAGACAGAGGCACCCAATAAATGAAAGAAAATTAAATATAGTAGTTATACAATATTTCTTTGTATCTTGCAGGGACTTGACCTTGTCGGCTGGAACATTGTGGGTATTTTATTTCTTTTTATTTCTTTTTGATTATTTATTTATTTATTATTTATTTATTATTCAGACCATACATGTTTCAGCCCCTATGGGCCTTCCTCAGTGGTCAATATTCCTTATTATACAATGACACACATCCAAAAATACATGCATTCCGAATTTTGTATATAGATATATAAATGAGACCAGCAGGGCCGATTTCGCTCTATCATTTGCCCCAGGTTTGCCCTCATGCTTGCACCGGAGCTTCTGGTCGATTTCACACCAGTTGCTCCGGGCTCACGTTTTGCTCTGGAGTATCGCCCTGCTGCACCGGAGTTTCTCTGGAGCAAACAAATCCTGTTTTTAGAGGATTTTCCAGTTTGCTCCGGGGGAGAACCCAGAATGAAAACACGCCCACTCGCCCGCCTTTCATCAGGGCCGCCCCATTTTGGGAGTTTCTAATTTTTTGTGGAGAAAACCCTTCGTCACGCTATATTGAAAGGGCTGAGGTTCCAAGTGGGAAAATGAAGAAAATACTCCGGAGGAAACTGGGAGGGGAAATTCTGGAGAGAAAGAGAGGCAACTGGCCAGTGTGAAATCGGCCCAGGTGTTGCTTACTTAAATGCTATGTATTTGCTACAACTAGTAGAATGAGCCTGTGGTAGCTGTGCAAATTCTCCAAATTAGTCTGGTATCAAATGTCCCGTTCGTCAGGATGTGTGTCACTTCCATCAAGAGTAATAGTCACCTGACCATTAAGAAAGCAGAAACGTGTATGGTCCTTAGATCAAAAGTTTTATCCATCAGTTTGATATGTACTGTACCCAGTTCCTAATGAACCAAGTTTTAATTTTCTGATAGTCAGACTGTCTCTTTTAATTTTATTATGTTTTATTTGTGTGTACACCCAAATAAATGTTGATATTTCTTATAATAATTTTTTTTGTTAGCTTGACCCTTTTGGTTTGCAGCTATTTTGGGGGTTGAGTCCCCCCACACACACACTTTTTCCCGATTTTTTAAAAAGAAACAGAGATTGAGTAATGTAACACAGTGGAAGGATTTTTGTACACCACTTCCAGTCCTCTCTCATGCACAAAGAGAGAGTTTGCATTTTTCAGTTGCCAATGCAATATTTTAAGTCTAACCTGCAGAACACCCCCCCCCCCAAAGGAGGTAATGTATTTTTATTGGGATTCTGTATAAGATTGAATCGGTGTGATATAGTGGGTACAGAACGTCAGAGTAGGATCTAGTCCAGTGGCACCTTTAACAAAGGTTTATCCAAGGTATGAGCTTTTGTGTGTGTACATGTGCACTTTTCAAACCCAATGGAATGGAAGGTAGAGTTCAAACTTATAGGCGGAGGACAGACTGGCAGAATGAAGTGCAAGGGAAGTGGGGCAAAAAGATTCGGGCCAAGTTGTCGCAGGGCTTTCCAGTCGCACTGCGTGGACTGATGTGGGACCTTACTGGGGAGGAGGCGGAATGGAGTGCACTGTGGGGCAGCCCCTGGTAGCGCTGCCCCGGTTGCATGCGGCTTTGGTCCATTTTGCCAAACTGCGCATAGGCGCATAAGCACAGCAGCAATTGGGGCAGGATCCTGCGGCTGGGAGCTTTAACTCCACGAGACAGAAGCGTCCCCATGGGCGGTTGTGCACTCAAGCGCACAGCACTCATGGGTAGTTATGCCAGATCAGCGGGGTCACATTACCAGCGCTGCTTGATTGCGGCTTATTTGCATCCACACTTCCAGGAAGCAGGATCAACGCACACCCAAATAGCTTGCCCCGGCTTTCACCTGGTACTTTTAAAAAGCGGGATCAAAACGCTTTGGGACAGGGTGAGTACGGCACGGGAATGTCAGGCAGATGTGGTTGTGTGAACCGGCCCACTTAATCCACTTGAGAAACGTGCCCATATCGGGCCCAACTGCCAGTCTGAACTCAGCCATAGACGGGCTGAACAGCAAATTTACATGCCACATGACAAAGATGTTTCAAGTTATGCAGAAACAAAACTAAAGCTGCGTTCAGGCTGGCAGTTTGACCTGATATAGGCACCTTTCACAAACGGATTAAATGGGCCCCTTCACACAGCCACAGCTGTCCAGCATTCCCCGGGCATACTCACCCCATCAGAGGACAATTTGGAGCCGGGTTAAAAAGCCACCGACTCCAAAGTGGTGCATTTGTTTCCTGGCGCGTTCATCGCACATGGCAGCTGTCTGAACACGGGGGAGTGCCCGCAGAATGGATTTGGCAGTCTGAAACTGCAGATCCATTCTGCCGCTAGGGAAGCGGCTTTTTTAAAAAAATCACTCCGTGGCTAATGCGCTACAATAATGTAGATGCTTTCCCACAGGATATCTCTGTGGGTAACCCACAGGAGGGTGGGCTGTGTGGCTGATACGTCCCACAACATTTTAAACTGGGTCAGTTAGAGGTGGCACTATATCGCTGGCAAGCTGTCCGCAGCCTAAATAAGCTAAGGTCAACAGTTGTTGTTTGGATTTAATTAAGGGGGGGGGGGGGGGAAGGACACCAAAGCAATAAAAATGTCAAACCAGGGGATAAATGTGTAAAGGCATCTTTTCTACTTGTGAGAAGTAAATTGAGACTCACCAATTGAGACCTCAGAGAAAGTCCAGGGTTGCTACGCAAAGGCAGGCAATAGGAAACCAACTCTGTTGGTCTCTTGTTGATGGGGTCCGAACTGGCGGAGACTGACCAAGAGAGAGATCTTGGAGTCGTAGTAGATAACGCAATGAAAATGTCGAGACAGGGTGCGACTGCAATGAAAAAGGCCAACGCTATGCTGGGTGGGGGTTATTAGGAAGGGAACTGAAAACAAATCAGCCAGTATCATAATGCCCCTGTATAAATAGATGGTGCGACCTCATTTGGAGTACCGTGTACAGTTCTGGTCGCCACACCTCAAAAAAGACATTATAGCATTCGGAAAAGTGCAGAAAAGGGCAACTAGAATGATAAAAGGGTTGGAACACTTTCCCTATGAAGAAAGGTTAAAGAAGTACGTGGGGCTCTTTAGCTTGGAGAAATGACGGCTGAGGGGTGACATGATCAAGGTTTATAAGATTATGCGTGGGATAGAGCAGGTCGAGAAAGAGGTACTTTTCTCCCTTTCTCACAAGACAAGAACTCGGGGGCACTCCGTGAAACTGCTGAGCAGTCGGGTTAGAAAGGATTAAAGGAAGTCCTTCTTCACCCAAAGAGTGATGAACACGTGGAATTCACTGCCACAGGAGGTGGTGGTGGCTACAAGCATGGACGGCTTCAAGAGGGCATTGGATAAACATACGGAGCAGAGGTCCATCAGTGGCTATTAGCCACAAGGTATAGATAGGAACTCTCCATCTAGGGCAAGAGATGCTCTGTATTCTTGGTGCTTGACGGGGGACAACAGTGGGAATGCTTCTAGTGCCCTGGACCTCCTGAAGGCACCTGGTGTTTGCCACTGTGACAGAGTGTTGGACTGGATGGGCCATTGGCCTGGTCCAACACTGGCTTCTCTTATGTTCTTATGTCTGGAAAGCCCTGGTGGGGTTGCCATAAATCTGCTGTCCCTTTACACACACAATAGCTGTTGACAGAGTACTCCTCTAGCATGCTGTAGTGGTTAAGCCCGGTGTAGTCGTTCAAGAGCAGCAGACTCTAATCTGGAGAGCCGGGTTTGATTCCCCACTCCTCCCCACGATGGGCCAGTCCCAGCCCTCTCCGAACTCTCTCAGCCCCACCTGCCTCACAAGGTGCCTGTTGTGGCTCAAGGTCTCCCAGCATGCTCCCGTGGCACGAGTGAGGATTCGAACCCAGCACCCTCAACCACTACACCGGTTCGCTGGCAAGGCGGGATGCAAATATAATAAATAAATAAACAATACACCGCATTAGCTCGAGGGGACTCTTCCCAGTATTTAAAACCCTTCTTGCGGATCTGCCGCTGAGCTGACATGACCACGGATTTGTCGCTGGAGTCCACGAGCGAGATCGATTTTCTGCTCGCTGCTCTTTGCACATAAAGATATGTGCGTGTGGGCGGCGAGGACACAGAGCATGTAAATAGTCACAGTAAAGGGAAAAGCAAAAAGCCAGGGAAGGTGTAAGTTGGAAAGCGGTGCTGCTATGAATACCGTATCTCAGTGGGGTGGGAAAGGGTGAAGGAAGCATTTTACATTTCCAAAGGGTGTTGAAGTTGGCTGATGGGAGAGGCTACGGAGGGCATGATTCAGCCGTGCATCCTGCCCTCCCACAGGCATCACACTAGAATGCAGAGGTAATTTCAGTGGGGCTCGTGTCCAATGCTCCCTCTAAGCTATGGAGTCCTGTGAGCAAAACTTCTACTTTGTGAGCTACTGGCATTAGAAGAAGAAGAAGAAGAAGAGAGAAGAGATTGGATTTATACCCCGCCCTCCACTCCCCAAGGGAGTCTCAGAGCGGCCTACAAACTCCTTTCCCTTCCCCTCCCCACAACAGACACCCTGGGAGGTGGGTGGGGCTGAGAGCTCTTTCCCAAGCTGTCCTTGAGGGAACAGCTGGTACAGAGCTATGGCTTGCCCAAGGTCATCCAGCCAGGTGCAAGTGGAGGAGTGGGGAATCAAACCCGGTTCTCCCAGATTAGAGTCCGCGCACTTAACCACTACACCAAACTGGCTCATTAAAGTTGTGAGAGGGCGATTTGGCGACTGCGTCAAGTCAGTTTGCTCTGGAGCCGTCCTGCCTGAGCAGAGACAAAAAAGTGTCAGCCGGAGGCTAAAAATCTGTGAGCTAGCTCACACTCACTCAGCGTAGAGGGAACACTGCTCGTGTCAGAGTGGTACGCCCCAATATGCCCCCCGGTATGATGTTCGGTTTTGTGAACAGACTGCGTGGCACTGCAGCCGGGAAAGCCAGCTGGTGGTGGTTTTCTCTTTTCTGGAATTCCACTCTAAATGTGTTTTGTTCACTGGGGACGTGTTCTCCCGGACTTCTGTGTCTGCCTGCCGGCGGTTTTCAAACCAGCGGTTCCAATCTGGGTTATATCAAAAGAGTCCCCACCAATAAACAGCAGAACGTCTACAGGGAATTACACCCTTGTCCTCCCCTTTCTCTTTGGTTTGGTGTAGTGGTTAAGTGCGCGGACTCTAATCTGGGAGAACCGGGTTTGATTCCCCACTCCTCCACTTGCACCTGGCTGGATGACCTTGGGCAAGCCATAGCTCTGTACCAGCTGTTCCCTCAAGGACAGCTTGGGAAAGAGCTCTCTCAGCCCCACCCACCTGACAGGGTGTCTGTTGTGGGGAGGGGAAGGGAAAAGGAGTTTGTAAACCGCTCTGAAACTCCAAGGCTGCGGTCACACGGCCCTTTAATGCGGGAGGAAGGGCTGCTTCCTCCCGCATTTAAAGGGACCGTCTAAAAAGGCCGGGGCTAGTCCCGCGCCGAAGCGGGCTCAAATACGGGTTCCTCCCGCATTTTTTGACCCCGGGAAAATCAACTGTTTTCCTGGGAGTCGCGGGAGGAACCCGCATTTGAGCCATCTGGCCAGCCCTCTCTCGCAATCATTGTGAGAGCAGGGCTGTCCAGATGGTCCCACCCGCCATTTCCCCCCCCCTTTTACACTTGGGCACTTGGCCACCTCCTTTGCTGCCTCCTCCGTCTGCCACCGTCGACTGTTGCCTCCGCCACCGCCGCCCACCGCCATCCACCACCACAGGGGTAAAAAAATGCGGCCTCTTTAATCCGGGAGGGCTCCCGGATTTAAAGGGGCCGTGTGACCGCAGCCTAAGTGAGCGAAGGGCGGGATATAAATCCAATATCTTCTCTTTTTCGTCTTCTTCTCTAGCCTTTTCAAATGAAACTGTGCAGAGGGCACGATCAATGCTCCCGCTAAGCTGTGGAATCCTGTGAGCAAAAATTCTATTTTGTGAGCTACTAGAATTAAAGTGGTGAGTGAGCGATTTGGCTACTGCATCAGTTAGTTTGCTCTGGAATTATCCTTCCTGGGCTAAGACAAAAATGTGTCAGCCGGAGGCTAAAAAACTGAGCTAGCTCACACCAACTCAGCTTAGGGGGAACACTGGGCACGATCCACCACAAAGCTCTTCCGTAGCTCCTGTTCATTGAGGGGGGGCTTGTGGAGGAGAATTCCCCGGTGGATCACACCCAAAGAATTCCCCTTATTTCCCCTTTCCTTGAAAATAGTTTCAGTGCTGTCATGTCACAGTAGAGTTAAAACTCTCCCCCTCGGATTCCAGAATGAACTTTATCCTCCCAGCCTAGAGGGAGTGCTTTAAAGTTCTTTCGGTTTCCAAAGGTGCATGCCTGAAATCGGGGAGGGGGGGGGGGATTTTTTAAATGCTGAATTCTCATTATTAGTCAGTTCAGCAGAAATACACAGAGAGAAAGAGTGTCTCACGAAAACTCATGCCCTGCAACAGTCTTTTTTGGTCTTTAAGGCGTTACTGGACTCTTACAGAAGAAGAAGAAGAAGAAGAATGGATTTATACCCCACCCTTCACTCGGAGTCTCAGAGCAGCTTACAAACTCCTTTCCCTTCCCCTCCCCACAACAGACACCCTGTGAGGTAACTGCTCTTTTTCAAGGACAGCTCTGACAGAACTATGGCTTGCCCAAGGTCATCCAGCCAGGTGCAAGTGGAGGAGTGGGGAATCAAACCCGGTTCTCCCAGATTAGAGTCCGCGCACTTAGCCACTGCACCAAACTACACTTGTCCATGGGATTCAGTAACTCACGCACATCTTGAGCAGTATTGCACACTTAACCACTACACCAAATTGGCTCTCAAACACACACACAAACACACACACACAGAGCTGGTATCCATAAGCAATGTCCAGAATCTATCTGGCTGTCTGGCTGTCTGTCTATCATCTATCTTTCTATCTATCATCTATCATCTATCATCTACATCTTTCTTTCTTTCTTTCTTCTTTGAATTTGGCCTCGAGAGATTTAGGGGGAAAGAGCTTTTGCCATCAAGAAGAACTGCTTTTTAAAATTTAAAAAGCTTCTCAGTTTGGATTTTTGTAAACCCCGTTTGAAAGCTTCCTATATATTGTGCAAGAGAAGTACTTGAGCTACGAACGTCTTTGCTTAGCTTAGCTGGCTCATAAATTCTCCACCGAGAGCTGCCGAGAAATGAATTGCCGTGAATCCACTACCTCCAGGCAGCTTTCAACTGACAACCTCATTGGTAGGAAATAGCAAAAAAAAAAAAAATCTTCGGTACGTTTTTCCAATTTTATTTTCTCTTCCCCGGTTTATACCTGAGATGTATCACGGACAGCGCAAGCATGGGAGTGCGCTCGAGAGGTTGCCGCTAATGACACGGAATTGATCCTGGAGCCGTGGGGAGTAGACGGGCAGGAAAAGACATCAATCAAGGAAATGAAAAGGGAAGATTTCAGGACAAAGAATTGCCTAGCAGTAACACGACAAGAATGAAGAGGGCCCACGAAAGGATGCCTTTGCACACACACTGGGAGAAAAGAGTTAAGAGGTTACCTGCAGAGTCCTTTCCAGACCTCAAGAGAATTCCTGACTTGCCTGGCGAAGTCTCGAAAAAGTTGCAGTTTCCTTCTCCTCCTCCAGGTCCTTGGGCGGGGAAGGCTTCCTGGTTTGCTTCTGAAGCCCCTTCCCTTTGGCACCCAGGAAGCGGCAATCAGCCAGCTCAAGTTCTTTCCCCGGTGGAACTGAAGCCCTGATTCCTCATTGCCCCTCTTTTATTGACATCCAGCCGCCACCTGTCTCCGAGCCCCAGCTCAGCACAAGCTCTCTGGAGCCAATAGGGGAAAGACGGAAGCTCTGAATAATGAGCGAAGCATCACCAAGGCTCTTAACTCCAAAAGGGTGGGGAGGGGGGTGGGTGGATTCCAACCTCTAGCAGATCTTGGCAAGAGGAAGACTTTTTTTGCGCCGGAGAAAAAAGAGGGAGACCTTCTGAAGTGCCGACTCCAGCCTCAGACCCCATAAATATTCCAGATTCGAGTCCAGTTTGGTGTAGTGGTTAAGTGTGCGGACTCTAATCTGGGAGAACCGGGTTTGATTCCCCACTCCTCCACTTGCACCTGGCTGGATGACCTTGGGCAAGCCGTAGCTCTGTACCAGCTGTTCTCTCAAGGACAGCTTGGGAAAGAGCTCTCTCAGCCCCACCTACCTCACAGGGTGTCTGTTGTGGGGAGGGGAAGGGAAAAGGAGTTTGTAAGCCGCTCTGAGACTCTTAAGTGAGTGAAGGGCGGGATATAAATCTAATCTCTTCTTCTTCTTCTTCTTCTTCTTCTTCTAGGAGGGCCTTAGAGGCCCACAAGGTTCTCAGGGTTATAAGCAAGCGCCTTTCGGCAGATGCTTTGACACTCTGACCGATTTCGCACTAGCGTTTGCCGCGGGTTTGCCCTCGCGCTTGCCCCGGATCGTCAATTTCACACCAGTTGATCCGGGCTCACGTTTTGCTCCAGAGTATCACCCTCCCCCCCCCCCGGCCCTGGTTTTCCCCGGAGCAAACAGATCCTGTTTTTAGAGGATTTTCCTGTTTGCTCCGGGGAGAAGCCGAAATGAAAGCACGCCCACTCGCCCGCCTTCCATCTGGCACGCGGCGGTCGGTGCTGTGTGAAATGAAACATGCGGGGCAGATGCCGGGCTGCGGCTTCAAGTGCGAAATTGATGAAAATGCTCCGGGGAAATCTTGGAGGGGAGACTCCGGAGAGAATGAGAGAGAAGTGGCCTGTGCGAAGAAGAAGAAGAGAGGAGGAGGGGGGATATTGGATTTATACCCTGCCCTTCACTCACTTGGAGTCTCAGAGCAGCTTACAAACTCCTTTCCCTCCCCCTCCCCACGACAGACACCCTGTGAGGTAGGTGGGGCCGAGAGAGCTCTCTCGAGAACTGCCCTTGAGAGAACAGCTCTGAGAGAACTTATGACTGACCCAATGTCCCCCCCCCAGCAGCTGCATGTGGAGGAGTGGGGAATCAAATCCAAGATTAGAGTCCACGCTCTTAACCACTACACGAACCTGCCAATGCTTCTCAACAAATAGCGGTTTCTAAAATCAGATGGGACAATGACAGTCAGTTAGGGTTGTGAGGTCCGGGGATGGAGGCGTTGGGTTGCCAGATCCAGGCTGGGAAACTCCTGGAGATTTGGGGCTGGAGCCTGGAGAGGACAGGGGCCACAGTGGGGTACAGTGCCACAGAGTCCACCCTCCAAAGCAGCCATTTTCTCCAGGGGGGAACTGATCTCTGCAGTCTGCAGATGAGTTGTAATTCCAGGGGATTCCCAGGTCCCACCTGGAGCCTGGCATCCCTATTAAGTCAGTACACAACACAGTTAACAAAAAAGCTCCAGACCATGGCTTGAACCCCCGGCTGAATGCCACCCAACATACCTTAACTTGTTAGAACATCCATTTTGATTTATTATTTACTTACTGACTTAATTCAGACTCCTCCTTTCTCCCCCAAGGATGGCTTCTCTGTTAGAGCCACACAACAACCTTAGAAGGGAGGTCAGAGTGAAAGCATGTGGCTGGCCCGAGGCTGCCCAGCGAGCTTCCGTGGCAAGGTGAGGATTTGAACTTGGGTCTCTTGGATCCTAGTCCAACATGCTAATGACTATACCACACTGCGACTCTCAGTTTGGTGTAGTGGCTAAGTGCGCGGACTCTAATCTGGGAGAGCCGGGTTTGATTCCCCACTCCTCCACTTGCAGCCAGCTGGATGGCCCTGGGTCAGTCACAAGTTCTCTCCGAGCTGTTCTCTCAGGAGCAGTCCTCGAAAGAGCTCTCTCGGCCCCACCTACCTCACAGGGTGTCTGTTGTGGGGAGGGAAAGGGAAAAGGAGTTTGTAAGCCACTCTGAGACTCCCCCGGGTAGTGAAGGGTGGGGTAGAAATCCAATCTCTTCTTCTGGCAATGCAAATAACAGGGTTTTTATTGTGTCTGAATGCAATACCTTAATTCCGGAATGGGTACTGCCTCTCTCTTAAGGCAGCAGATTTTAACCACTTTATACCTGCCAGGATAGGCTTAGCTTTCACCTCTCTGCCAAACGGCTTTATATACCCTCACGTAACACTTTTCCCAAGTTCTACTAACATTACCTTCCTGAAAGACAGTGAAACCTGCCTAGGGTTACCAGCTCCAGGTAAACAGAAGATTATAAAGAGCCAGTTTGGTGTAGTGGTTAAGTGGCGGACTCTAATCTGGGAGAACCGGGTTTGATTCCCCGCTCCTCCCCATGCAGCTGCTGGTGTGACCTTGGGTCAGTCACAAGTTCTCTCAGAGCTGTTCTCTCAAGGGCAGTCCTCAAGAGAACTCTCTCAGCCCCGCCTGCCTCACAGGGTGTCTGTTGTGGGGAGGGGAAGGAAAAGGAATTCGTAAGCTGCTCTGAGACTCCATTTGGTAGTGAAGGGGGGCTGGGGTATAAATCCAATCTCCTCTTCTTCAGAACCTGGGCACAGAGCCTGGACAGAACAGAGTTTGGGGAGGGGAGAGACCTCAGCAGGTTATAATGCCAGTGGCCAACGCCCCCCCCCCTTAAAAGCAGCCATTTTTCTCCATGAGAACTAATGTGTGTAATTCCAGATCTCCAGGCTCCACCTGGAGGTTGGCAAATCTAGCTCCGGCTTTGTGCACTGCCACAAAACCAGAAAGAAGCAGACGTTCCTACTCTGGCACTTTAGAATCATTTGCGGAGCGAGCAAAGAAGGTTTCTGCCTCACAACCGCTCCGCGTATTGCGCTAAGCAGCACAGTATTAATGTGACTTCTGTCCTTGGAAAATAAAAACGAAAGCCCAGCGGCACCTGAAAAGACTCACAACATTTATTTCAATGCGAGCGTTCATGAGTCACGGCTCGCTTCCATAGATGTGGGGAAGGAGATCGAACCGGGAATTTTATTTAAACGGAAGATTATGAAGGGGAGCTCATGAAGGGGGACAGATAAAAGGAAGTACTTCTTCTTAGAACGCATAAAAGGAAGTCCTTCTTCACCCGAAGAGTGATGAACATGTGGAATTCACTGCCACAGGAGGTGGTGGCGGCTACACGCATGGACAGGAGTTGGATCAACATCTGGAGCAGAGGTCCATCAATGGCTAATAGCCACAAGGTGTAGATAGGAACTCTCCGTCTGGGGCAAGTGATGCTCTGTATTCTTGGTGCGTGGGGGGACGACAGTGGGAGGGCTTCTAGTGTCCTGGCCCCACTGCTGGACCTCCTGAGGGCACCTGGTGTTTTTGGCCACTGTGTGACACAGAGTGTTGGACTGGATGGGCCACTGGCCTGATCCAACATCGGCTTCTCTTATGTTCTTATGAGAAGGGGTTGGCTAGGGTTCAGGGTTCCCAGCTCCAGGTTGGGAAATACCTGGAGATTTGGGGGGGGGGGTGGAGCCTGAGGAGGGCGTGGCTTGGGGAGGGGAGGGAGCTTGGCAGGATGTAACACCAGAGAGTCCACCCTCCAGAGCAGCCATTTTCTCCAGGGGAACCGATCTCTGTCGTCTGGAAATGAGCTGTGATTTTTTTGGAGCTCTCTGGCCACCACTCTGTGTGGTTGTTGTTATCATGTGGGTGGGTGGGTGGGTGTATGCGTATACATACACTCAGGGCGATTTTGCACTTGCTGTTTGCCTCTCATTTCCCTCCAGGGTTTTTTCCTCCAGAGTATATTCTTCATGCTCACACTTGGAGCCGAAGCCCCTCATCTGCCCCGCAGTGTCCATTTCGCACATACCGACTGCCGTGTGGCTTCCATTCCCATTCCCCTCCCATCTCCCCACTCGCTCTTCCCCCCTTCCCTCCTCCCTCATTTTTTTTTTTAAAAACGCATGCACAATTGCGTTATTTCGTTATGATGAAATGAGCCTTCCAGTCCCCCCTCCCATCATCCCAATCACTCCTCCCCCCTCCCTTGAATTTTTTTTTTTAAATGCAGGCACGATTGCGTTATTCCGTTATCATGCAAAGACGGTGGACATGGATAGCGTGAGCAGTGGTCATGCGAGTTGTAGAGGGAACGCTATTTGCTACTGAAATTTAAACTATTTTGCTGTTGCGAGCTGCTATGCACCTCATGGTGTCTGGATTAAGATGTCCGTAGTGGCCTTCCTCTTCCCAGAATTCAATACTTCCCTCCTTCCTATTCAAATTTTCCCACCGCTGTTGCTTGCCGCACAATGATTGGTCGACCATATGGCCTGGCCCTGTGATTGGTGGCGTGTCTGCTCTATCATCAAAGTGTTGGGCACAAAATGGTGGATAAAGCCTTGACAGCCATGGTGCCCTATATGCATTGCAATTTTGTTATAACGAAATGTGGCCCATTTGCAAGATAAAATACCGGCGCCAGTAAGAGGGTTTCCCCTTGTTTATTTGTATGCGTTACTGCATTACTTTACGGATCAAAACAATCTTTCGCCACGCTGCTTGAAGGAACCCATTCGTGCAGTTCCCTCCACCGAGGATACTTCCTCTGCAATTTTATTTTAAAATTGTGTTATGAAACTTAGGAAGGTTTTTTTGCCGGAAAAACTTCCTTGGCGGAGCTCCCCAGCCACGGAGCAGCATGTGGACTGGCCTCCCGTCTCCGTCCCACACGCTCTGGCTGCCGTCCTCCATCCATCCTGCCGCTGGCTGCAGGAACAGCAGCACTTGGGATGCTGGATGCGAGCGCAAGCCGGGGCGGGGAGTCGCGGTTCCTTCAGGGCTTCTTCTCCAGTGGTGGTGGCAGCGGCGGCAGCTGAGGAGGAGCGACAGCAACGGCAGCCCAGTCTCCCCACTCCGCACGCTGAATTGGAGCCCCGAAGAAAAAGTTCCCCCCACAATAAATAAATGTGAGCGTGTGTGTATTATACAAAGAAAACAATGGTGTGGTCTTCCCTCGCTGTCTCGTTATTTCGAAATAACGAAATTAGGGGGTCTTTTTTTAAAAAGAGGAGACAGTCTAGCCTCAGGCCCAGAGGAGTGCACCCAGAGAGCGGGGCGGAAGAGTCGCGTCCCTGGCCCGCCCGCCCACTCGCCGCCGCTCCTCCGCGGGTTTCTGGAGGGAAGCGCCCCACGCCTGCTCTGCAGGGCTGCAGCTGGGGCACCCCAGACACAGGGCAGCGGTCATCCGTGAGCCCGGGGGTTCTCGGGCCAATGGCACCGGCTCCTGCTTCCAAAAAGCCCAGCAAATCCTCCTCGTCGACGCAGTCCTGTGGTGGGTTCTTGTCTCGCTGCCTCATCATTTCGATATAACATTAGGAGGGCTCGTTTCAAAAAAAAAAAAATTGAAGAAACGCCCACCACAGTGCGGGCCAGATGGAGGGCGGGCGAGTGGGCGTGTTTTCGTCTCAGCTTCTCCACCAGAGCGAACAGGAAAATCCTCTAAAAGAGGATTTTCTTGCTCCGGGGAAGCTCCGGAGCAGTGCCGCGATACTCCTGATCAAACCGTGAGCCCGGAGCAACTGGTGGGAAATCGACCAGAAGCTCTTGAGCAAGCATCAGGGCAAACCCAGGGCAGACGCTAGTGCAAAATCGCCCTCATTGTGCTGTGGCTATTGACTTCCTAAATTTATTCTATAATATATTGAACACGAAGAGTGCTGTTGCTGTTGTTGTGGTTTACTGTATGGTTACACATGGTGTTTTTTTGTACTTTTGGACTCCTTGTTGATAGACTCCTAGAATTACAGAGCTAGAAGGGACCCTACAGGCCATCTAGTCCAACCCCCTGCTCAATGCAGGACCAGCCTAGAGCATCCCTGACAAGTGTTTGTCCAGCCGCTGCTTGAAGACGACCAGGGAGGGTGTTATGTATTGACCACGTGGTCGCCATGTGCTCCAGTAATGGCGACTGCCATGTGGCCAGAGCACATGGCCAAGAAACTACCTGAGCTTCAGCCAGGTAGAACAAAGGCCAGGTGGATTCAAACCGGCCACCAATCATGTACCTAGGTTTCTCCCAGGGAACCTATGAAATGTAAATAGACTGATAAGAGCCTATCAGGCCAGTTGGGTGAGATCAGGGGATTGTCCCTGACCAGCATAAAAGGAGGGCTTGGAGCCCTGGGTTGTATGCTTCATCCGGACCAGCAATAAAGATCTAGCTGTTTCACTATTCCATGGACTCCCGACTCCAATACTTATCAGAGGGGGAGCTCAACCCCCCCTTCCAAGACAGCCGATTCCACTTTTGCACAATTCTGACTGCCAAAAAGTTGTTCCTAATATCCACCCGGTCCCTTCCCACCCTTCATTTAAACCCATTCTTGCGAGTCCTCTCCTCTGCTGCCACCAGGAACCGCTCCCTGCCTTCCTCTGAGTGACAGCCCTTCCCATACTTCAAGAGAGAGCAATCCTGTGCCCCCTCAACCTCCTCTTCTCCAGACTGAAGACAGCAGGACTAGGACATCTTGTGATTGATTGATTGATTGATTGATTGATTGATTATTTGCATTTCTACCCTGCCTTTCCAGACAAGCTGGCTCAAGGCGGCTTCCAGCAGTTAAAATACCGTAAAAACAATGGTTTACAAACTTAAAAAGCATAACATAATTGACAAATACAACAACAGACACTGGCAGCAAACAGAGTCACTGGGTGACAAAAGAGGCGGCGGCCAAATTAAGCCGTCTCCGGCAGGGGCTCGGCCAGCAGGTTCCAGGGGCGAAGTTGTCCTTAATCCCCCGGTGGCGGCTCCTATTCGAAAGCCTGGCGGAAGAGCTCTGTCTTGCAGGCCTTGCAGAACTGTAATAGGTCCCACGGGGCCCTGATGTCGATCGGGAGCTCATTCCACCAGTATGGGGCCACCACCGAGAAAGCCCTGGTTCTAGTACTGGCCAGCCAGACTTCTTTCAGACCGGGGAGAGTCAAGCGATGTTGTGAGCTTGACCTCAGTGCCCTCTGGGGCACGTAGGGGGAAAGGCGGTCCCTCAAGTAGGCAGGCCCCAGACCATATAGGGCTTTAAAGGTCAACACCAGCACCTTGAACCAGATCCGGTATGCTATAGGCAGCCAGTGCAGTGTCCTCAGCACAGGCTGGATGTGGTCCCTCACAGAGAGACCCATCAGTAGCCTGGCTGCGGCATTCTGCCCTAGCTGCAGCTTCTGGATCTGAGACAAGGGCAGCCCCATGTAGAGAGCATTACAGTAGTCTAATCTCGAGGTGACCATTGCACGGACCACTGTTGTTAGGTCATCGCGTTCGAGGAAGGGAACCAACTGCCTAGATGATGAAAGGCTGCCTTGGCAGTGGCTGCTACCTGGGCCTCCATTGTTAAGGACATCTTGCGATCCCCACGATCCCTTTTGCTATAGACCCACCTAAGGGCTGACATCTCTATGCGGGGATCTCCTGAAATCCCTGTTAATTCCCCAGACTATAGAGATCTGTTCCCCTGTTCACCTGGCTGCTTTGGAGGATGGGCTCTACGAAATTATACCCTGCTGAGGTCTCTTCCCAAACCCCACTCTCTCCTGGAGATTTGGGGGTGGAGTCTGGGCAGTTTCGGGGTTTGGGGAGGGGCGGAACCTCCGCGGGGTGAAATGGCAGCGAGTCCACCCTCCAAAGCAGCCAATTTCTCCAGGGGGACTTGATCTTGGTCATCTGAAGATCCATTATGATAGCAGGAGGGCTCCAGGTGCTACCTGGAGGCTGGCAACCGTCTCCCCCACTCCTCCCCAAGCTAGAAAACAAGGGGCGAGTTTGTAAAAAAAGAACACCGTTGCTAATCCCACAGTGGGAGGCCGGCAGAGCAGTGATTAGAACCGCCGGGGTTCATGCCTTTAATATCAAACGCCTTTATTTTTAATGCCGCCGATGAATTTAGTCATGGAATTAGGAATTCTAAGCATCTTCTCGGCAGAGAGACAAGAGGCGGGCAAAGTCTGCCCGACATCCGACTATCCTAAGAACATAAGGACATAAGAGAAGCCTGTGTTGGATCAGGCCAGTGGCCCATCCAGTCCAACACTCTGTGTCACACAGTGGCCAAAAACACCAGGTGCCCTCAGGAGGTCCAGCAGTGGGGCCAGGACACTAGAAGCCCTCCCACAGTTGCCCCCTCCCCCAAGCACCAAGAATACAGAGCATCACTTGCCCCAGACCGAGAGTTCCTATCTATACCTGGTGGCTAATAGCCACTGATGGACCTCTGCTCAGGGGTCATTCCGTAGAAAAAGAGGTGCAGGAGCTCATTAGCATAACTCATTTGCATAACTCATTTGCATATGCCACACCCCCGAACATACCGGAAGTGTGTCAGAAGGCAACACCCACCCCTCAGGCTCCACTCCACAGGTGAGTGAAACTGACCTGCTCTTCCTCCATTCCCTTCCCCATCCAATACTTCGTGCAGTAAAAATAATCGTAAAGAACACACCCTCATTCTCTTCCTGCTCCCTTGAAACCACCAGGTTTCAAGTAGACTTGAGATACCCAGGACATGTGCACCACCCATCCCTTTCCCTTCCCCTCCCCACAACAAGACACCCTGTGAGGTAGGTGGGGCTGAGAGAGGTCTTTTGAGAACTGCTCATGAGAGAACTTGTGACTGGCCCAAGGTCACACCAGCAGCTGCACGTGGAGGAGTGGGGAATCAAACCCAGTTCTCCCAGATTAGAGTCCAACTCCTGACCACTACACCAAACTGATGGGGTGGAAGCTGCTGAAGGGTTGGTGGAATTTCTCCAGTACTTATGTGCCATGTGCCAAGATAAAAAATGGTATACTTAGAAAATGTATATGCCACCTTGAGCAAGTCTCTGGAAAAGCAGCACACAGTCATAAAAGGAACAATGATAAAACTATCAATAGTAAAACAAAACATTAAAAACAATAACGACCCTAGCAGGGCTTTCCCCGGGGCGCTCCGCCTCTGCACTGCTCGGGGAAGCCGAGGAGGGGGCGGGGCTTGGTCATGTGCCCGCCCCCTGGGCTCCTCACTCCCGGAGCTGCGCTCCTGTGCGCTCCTGCTCCAACGGACCCCTGCCTCTGCTCCAGATGTTGATCCAATTCCCTCTTGAAGCCGACCGTGCTTGTAGCCACCGCCACCTCCTGTGGCAGTGAATTCCACCTCTTGCATTTCCTCCTGCATTTCGGGGCAGCAAGGAAACGAGGGCAGCATGAAAAAGGCGGTAGCAGGAAGGAATGGAAGTTTTCTCGTCTCTTCTCTTTCAGAAAGAGCCGTTTGGGGCCTTTGAATGGCCCTGACCTCCCTTCAAACCCTTCCACCCACTCGCTGGATTTTTCAGAATGTTTGTCTTTCATTATATACAGTTATAGAAATGCTGATGTGCTACCAGGGCTGGCCGTTTCCTCACCCACATGCAACCACAGATACATACACCTCACGCCCACGTCCATCTCTGTCCCTTCCTTCCTTCCACCTTCCCACCCATCTCTACCATCGGTATCTTGTTAGCTGAGACGAAGACCAATTAAATGGAACTCTGTCTCTTGCGGAGGAAGAAGAAGAAGAAGAAGAAGAGGGGAGGAGGAGGAGGAGATTGGATTTATACCCCGCCCTTCACTACCCAAAGGAGTCTCAAAGCAGCTTACAATCTCCTCTCCCTTCCCCTCCCCACAACAGACACGCTGTGAGGTCGGTGGAGCTGAGAGAGCTCTGACAGAGACTGCTCTTGTTCAAGGACAGCTGAACCAGAACTACGGCTTGCCCAAGGCCATCCAGCAGCTGCAAGTGGAGGAGTGGGGAATCAAACCCGGTTCTCCCAGATTAGAGTCCGCGCACTTCACCACTACACCATACTGGAACATAAACCCTGCTTCTGGGGTTGCCAGCTTCCAGAAGGAGCCTGGAAATCTCCTGGAGTTACAATGGATCTCTGGGCTACTGAGATCAGTTCCCTTGGAGGAAATGGCTGCTTCGAGGCTGGACTGTACAGCAGGATACCCAGCTGAGGTCTCTCCCTCCCCCAAACCCCGCCCTCCCCAGGCTCCACCCCCAAATCTCCAAGAAATTCCCAACCTAGAGTTGGCAACTCAAGATAGGTCTGATTTGCACTGTATGTTTTTCGTTGGGGCCAGAGCGAAGTTCCGCCAGCTCAGGAGTGGCCACTAGGGCAGCCACGGCCGAATTAGATTCTGTAATCTGATTCAGCCCGCCGCCGAATTGCCGCCAAAATTCGGTGGCAAATTTAAAAGCCACTGGAGGGGAGGGGGTTTGAGGGAGAGGCTCCAAACTTGCTGGGTAGCTGCTGGGGCCTCTTCTTGAAATGCCCACCAAGTTTCAAGAAGATTGGACCAGGGGGTCCAATTCTACGGGCCCCCAAACAGGTTGCCCCCATTCCCTCCATTGTTCTCTATGGGAGGAAAAAAGTTAACATTTTTTCCCACCATAGAGAACAATAGAGGGCCTGGGACAACCTGTTTGGGGGCCCATAGAATTGGACCCCCTGGTCCAGTCTTCTTGAAACTTGGTGGGTATTTTGAGGAGAGGCCCAAGCAGCTACCCTGCAAGTTTGGAGCCTCTCCCTCAAACCCCCTTTCCTCCAGCCCCTCATATACCCTATGAGTTTTTGCCATTGATTTCAATGGCCCATAGGGTATAATGGGGCTGAAACTGACATTCCCTTTCTGACACACTTCTGGTGATGTCAGGGGACGTGGCATATGCTAATGAGTTATGCTAATGATTTATGCTAATGAGCTCCTGCACCTCTTTCTACGAAAGGACCCCTGTACATGTGCAAGATGTACTTATAAAAATATGGTGTGTGAATTAGGGTAGCCAGCTCCAGGCCCGTAGCTGGGATTTTGTGGCTTGTGGGGCAAATTTTGTCCGCGTGGGGATGAAGTTTTCAGTGCAGAAAGAAAAGCAAGAGTTCTGAGGGTTAGGACTCAGCCAATGCTCCCGCTAAACTGTGGAGTCTTGGGATCAAAACTTCTACTTCATGAGCTACTGGCATTAAAGTGGTGAGCAAGCGATTTGGTAACTGCATAAATCAGTTTGCTCTGGAGCCCTCCTTCCTGAACGCAGACAAAAATGTGTGAGCTGGAGGCTAAAAAACTGTGAGGTGGATCACACTCACTCAGCTTAGAGGGAACACTGGACTCAGCTGATGTGGAATCAAGCCTTTTAAAATCAAAGCATAGTTGAAGAGAGCTTCAAAGCTGTCTCTTCTCTCTCTGAGTCTTCTCAAGCGGTCCATTCTAAATAGGTGTTCTTATGCTAGTAATCACCCTTTGCCTATTAACCATTTAGCCAAAAGAAAGCTGTTATCAAGATAGATCTCTGAACTGCAAACTGTCAGCCACTCTAGATAACAGTTCACAGCTGCTGCAAGTTAATCACTTCTGCCAGCCTAAGCAACAATTCTGAGAACAGCTGTGCCAGAGCTATGGCTTGCCCAAGGTCATCCAGCAGGTGCAAGTTGAGAAGTGGGGAATCAAACTGGGTTCTCCCAGATTAGAGTCCGCACACTTAACCACTACACCAACTTGGATCTCTCCTCTGTGAATATATCAGTAGGAACACTGGCTTGGCACTATCACACCGAGGCTTGCCAACCTCCAGGTAGTGGGTGGAGATCTCCCAGTATTCCAACTGCTCTCCAGGAGGCAGAGATTAGCTCACCTAGAGGAAATGGCCGTTCTGGAAGGTGGATGCTATGGCATTATACCCCATTGAAGTCCCTTCCCAGGCTCCACCCCACAAATCTCCAGGTACTTCCCAACCCAGAGCTGGCCAGGCCCGTAGCTACAGTGGGGCTTTTGGGGGCTCAACCCCCTTAAAGGCACAGCCTCACAAGAATTTCTCCTGGAAATGCTTTTTTTCAGTCATTTAAAAACTCCTTTAAGCAGAGTGGGGTGCTGTAGATGACTAATTCCCACACTGAGCAAGGGGGTTAGAGTAGGTGACCTCTAGGATCCCTTCTGTGTCAAGAAACTGGTCACCTTTAAGCAGGGTTGGCCCCAGGTTTTTTTGCACACTAGGCAATGCTACCTCTTGCCCCCCCCCCCCCCCGCCCACAATTTTTCAAACATAAATGCATTTTAGGAAGAATGAAAAACACAAAATTTGAAATTGCTAATTTCTGTTTTCTTTAATTGTGAGAAAATGGATCCATGCTAAGGATGCCTCAAGGCTCAACCACTGTAATGTCATTTCCCATCGGTAAGCCAGTTACAAGCACAACAATGTCTAAATGTAACTGCAAAAAAGATTCCTTGTAAAAGCTATTCCATCGATCAGCAAGTGCTGATGGCTCAGTGGTAGAGTCTCTGCTTGGCAGGCAGAAGGTCCCAGGTTCAATCCCCGGCATCTCCAGTTAAAAGGACCAGGCAGCAGGTGATGGGAAAGACCTCCGCCTGAGACCCTGGAGAGCTGTTAGGAGGGGCTGTGGCTCAGGGGTAGAGTGTCTGCTTGGCATGCAGAAGGTCCCAGGTTCAACCCCCGGCATCTCCAGTTAAAAGGACCAGGCAGGAGGTGATGGGAAAGACTTCAGCCTGAGATAAGGTTTACTACTGCAGGTGCAAGATGTGTGTGTGGGGGGGTGTCTGCTGCCGGCTAAAAGCATTATAAGGAAGCAAACTGTTGGTTCATTGGAGCCCCAGAACTAGCTGCTTGGAGATCAACCATGTGTGTTAATGTTTATATAGGAGGAGGAGGAAGAGCAGATTGGATTTATACCCCACTCTTCATTCGGGGTTTCAGAGCAGCTTACAATCTCCTTTCCCTTCTCCTCCCCACAACAGACACCCTGTGAGGTAGGTGGGGCTGAGAGAGCTCTTCCAAGAACTGTCCTTGAGAGAACAGCTCTGAGAGAACTTGTGACTGACCCAAGGTCACACCAGCAGCTGCATGTAGAGGAGTGGGGAATCAAACCTGGTTCTCCCAGATTAGAGTCCACTCAGTGGCAGAGAAGGAGGAGGAGGAGGAGGAGCAGATTGGATTTATACCCCACTCTTCATTCGGGGTCTCAGAGCGGCTTACAATCTCCGTTCCCTTCCCCTGCAGGGTCACCCTAAACTGGCTGCAACTTGACGGCACTTTCCGCCAGAGTTAGGATAGACCCGAGAAAGTTACTCCTTCGCACAGCGTGTGACGAATCGATGAAATCTGCTGCCTCGAGACGGAGAGGCAGCAAGAGGTCATTCGGCGTTCCAACAGAAGAACGCTTTCCTACATGACCTCCGAAGATGGTGGGAATGATCTGACTGAGTGGGAAGTTCTTGCACATAGTAGTAACAGCTGGTATCGTAGCCCCGGGCCCGGCACACTGGATGGGTGACAAGACACGCCTCCGACGTTTCCAGAATAAGTGCGAGCGTGGGAAGCGGGGCATCAGTCATGCTTTACTCACCAAAGGTTGAAGGTGTCATACTGGTGCTGAGACCTGCCAATCCACAGAGGTCGAGGCCTTCATGAGAAGCCTTTGTGACCTGTTGATGGATCTCCAGAGAAACTGGTTGGCCACTGTGTGAGACAGGAGGCTGGACTAGATGGACCTCTGGTCTGATCCAGCAGGGCTCTTCTTAGGTTCGATGGATCACTGGTCTGATCCAGCAGGGCTCTTCTGATGTTCTTATGAAAGCCTTGGTCTCTCTGCCCTGTTGTTGGCCCCCCAGGGGAACTGGTTGGCCACTGTGTGAGGCAGGAGGCTGGACTAGATGGACCCTCACTGGTCTGATCCAGCAGGGCTCTTCTGATGTTCTTATGAAGGCCTCGGCCTCTCTGCCCTGTTGTGGGCACTTCAAAGGAACTGGTTGGCCACTGTGTGAGACAGGAGGCTGGACTAGATGGACCACTGGTCTGATCCAGCAGGGCTCTTCTGATGTTCTTATGAAGGCCTCGGCCTCTCTGCCCTGTTGTGGGCACTTCAAAGGAACTGGTTGGCCACTGTGTGAGACAGGAGGCTGGACTAGATGGACCTCTGGTCTATCCAGCAGGGCTCTTCTTAGGTTCGATGGATCACTGGTCTGATCCAGCAGGGCTCTTCCGATGTTCTTATAACGGCCTTGGTCTCTCTGCCCTGTTGTTGGCCCCCCAGGGGAACTGGTTGGCCACTGTGTGAGGCAGGAGGCTGGACTAGATGGACCCTCACTGGTCTGATCCAGCAGGGCTCTTCTGATGTTCTTATGAAGGCCTCGGCCTCTCTGCCCTGTTGTGGGCACTTCAAAGGAACTGGTTGGCCACTGTGTGAGAAAGGAGGCTGGACTAGATGGACCACTGGTCTGATCCAGCAGGGCTCTTCTGATGTTCTTATGAAGGCCTCAGCCTCTCTGCCCTGTTGTGGGCACTTCAAAGGAACTGGTTGGCCACTGTGTGAGACAGGAGGCTGGACTAGATGGACCACGGGTCTGATCCAGCAGGGCTCTTCTGATGTTCTTATGAAGGCCTCGGCCTCTCTGCCCTGTTTCTGGCCCTCCAGAGGAACTGGTTGGCCACTGTGTGAGACGGGATGCTGGACTGGATGGACCCTCACTGGTCTGATTCAGCCGGGCTCTTCTGATGTTCTTATGTTCCCAAAGTAGTGATAGGAAAAAGTTTGAAAAGAAAGAAAAAAAATCCCCCCGTGCTCACAATGGGTAAGTCGAATGAATATTCATCCTAATGGAAGACTGTCTGTGACTCACACTGACATTTTCCTGGGACAACAATGGCAATTAAGCACCCAGGTAAGAAGATTAGAAGTGTACAGTAATGGGAAAGTTAACTTCTTAACTTGATCAGAGTTAAAAGCCTTTGGGGGGGAAGAGGGTGAGTGAGGAAGGCAGTGGGCGTTCAGTGAACAGAATGTCACACGGCTGCTCGTGTTATTAAAAAAAAAAAAAACCAACTCCATTTTGTAGAAAAACCATCTCCAAATGTCAGACCTCCAAACTGTCATGGCAGTTCTCAGAACCCCAGAGAATTTTCTATGAATTTCAGAGGACGGCCATGTCGGTCTCCAGCGGAGCCACGAGAATTGAGTCTGGAGGCCCCTTGGAGACCAGCCAGGTTTGTCGGGGGATGAGCTTTCAAGAGTCAAAGTGCCCTTTGTCTGACTTGTATCTGATGAAGGGAGCTTCGAGTCCCGAGCAATGCTCCCTCTAAGCTGGGGAGTCTTGTGAGCAAAAATCCTACTTTGTGAGCTACTGGCATGAAAGTTGTGAGTAAATTATTTGGCCGCTGCATAAATCAATTTGCTCTGGAGCCATCCTTCTTGAGCTGAGAGAAAAATGTGTGAGCCGGAGGCTAAAAACCTAACCATGTCTGCCCTTGCTTAGCTTTGAAGTCCTGATGAGCCTGAGAGGAAGAGAGGGATAGAAATGTTCAATAGCGGCCAGAAATGTCCAGTCCCTTCACTGTGTTTTGATCAGCACTGAGTTTTGGTTTGTACAAGGAGTGACGGAGCAGATAATCTTGCAAGGGGAAGGGAGCTCTTTTAGCATTATGCACCACTAGGTGGTGAGTTAGACTTGTTCTTAAGGCAAGAGACATTTCCAAGGTGGTTTACCATTGCCTGCCTCTGTGTCACGCCCCTGGTATTCCTTGGAGGTCACCCTTCCAAATGCTAGCCAAAAAGTCAATAAAATAAATAGACCTGAAGGTTATGTTTTAAAACATGAATAACAACGTAGTGCTTAGATGATACTTCTGGAGTATTCAAAGCACTTTAGAAGAAGAGGAGATTGGATTTATACCCCGCCCTTCACTACCCGAAGGAGTCTCAGAGCGGCTTACAATCTCCTTTCCCTTCCCCTCCCCACAACAGGTGGGGTAGGTGGAGCTGAGAGATGGACCTCACCTCCAGATGTTTATCTAATTCCCTCTTGAAGCCGTCCATGCTTGTAGCCGCCACCACCTCCTGTGGCAGTGAATTCCACGTCTTCATCACTCTTTGGGTGAAGAAGGACTTCCTTTGATCTGTTCTAATCTTGCGAGGGGAAGGGAGTACAACTTCAGATAGATGGTAGGGTGTTTCCTGATCAGTCCCCCATTTAAAAAATGCCGGGGGGGGAGTTTCTGATTTTCGGTGTATATTTTTATCTCAGGTTTATTGAGTAACGGTTTCTGTTGGCAGAGGTTTTTAATAACCAGCTGATTTGGAGTCAGATACTTCAGATATTACAAGATGGGTAGCTGTGTCAGTCAGACTGTAGTAGCAGAAAAGAGAAGATGAAGAAGAGATTGGATTTATACCCCGCCCTTCACTCACTTGTAGTTTCAGAGCCGCTTACAAACTCCTTTCCCTTCCCCTCCCCACAGCAAACACCCTGGGAGGTAGGTGGGGCTTAGAGAGCTCTGAGACATCTGTCCTTGAGAGAACAGCTGGTACAGAGCTATGCCTTGCCCAAGGTCATCCAGCAGGTGCAAGTGGAGGAGTGGGGAATCAAACCCGGTTCTCCCAGATTAGAGTCCGCGCACTTAACCACCACACCAAACTGGCTCTCCAAGCTCCAGAGCAAGAGTTCAGTAGCACTTTGAAGCCATTTATGGCAGGAGATGAGCTTTCGTGAGTCACTGCTCACATCGTCAGATCTGAAGAAGTGAGCGGTGACTCACAAAAGCTCCTCCCCAGCCACAAAGCTTGTTAGTCTAAAGTGCTCCTGGACTCTGGCTCTTTTCTCCTGCTACAGACAGACTACTACGGTGACCCATCTTGATCTGTCCCCATCTCCCTAAAGGCCTTGCTGAACAGGGAGGGGAAAAATCAGGTATTACAAGATGGGTAGCTGTGTCAGTCTGTAGCAGTAGAAAAGGGCAAGAGTCCCGGAGCACCTTAAAGACCAACATCTGTGGCAGGGATGAGGTTTCGTGAGTCACTGCTCACTTCGTCAGATACGAAAGAGCGAGAGCCCAGTAGCGCCTGAAAGACTAACACAATTTTGTGGCAGGGGTGGAGCTCTTGTGAGTCACTGCTCACTTTTTCAGATGTGAAGAAGTGAGTTGTAACCAGTGTTCCCTCTAAGCTGAGTTAGTGTGAGCTAGCTCACAATTTTTTAGCCTCCAGTTCATACCTTTTTATCGTAGCTCAGGAAGGATGGCTCCTGAGCAAACTAATTTATGCAGGAGCCAGATTGTTTGCTTACAATTTTAACGCCAGTAGCTCAGAAAGTAGAATTTTTGCTCACAAGACTCCACAGTTTAGAGGGAGCATTGTAACTCATGAAGCTTCTCCCCTACCACAAAGCTTGTTAGTTTTTAAGGTGCTACTGGACTCTTGCTCTTTGGTATCAGAAGAAGAAGAGGAGGAGGAAGAGGAGGAGAAGATTGGATTTATACCCCGCCCTTCAGTACCCAAGGGAGTCTCAGAGCGGCTTACAAACTCCTTTCCCTCCCCCTCCCCACAACAGACACCCTGGGAGGTAGGTGGGGCTGAGAGAGCTCTTTCCCAAGCTGTCCTTGAGGGAACAGCTGGTACAGAGCTATGGCTTGCCCAAGGTCATCCAGCAGGTGCAAGTGGAGGAGTGGGGAATCAAACCCGGCTCTCACAGATTAGAGTCCGCGCACTTAACCACTACACCAAAGTGGCTCCTGAAGAAGTGAGCAGCGACTCAGGAAAGCTCCTGCCCTGCCACAAATTTTGTTAGACCTTAAGGTGCTCCCGAACTCTCGCTCTTTTCTACTGCTACAGACAGACTAACATGGCAACCCATCTCAGTCTAGCTGGTTTGGATAACTGAAGTTCTGCTCACTAGAGACAGGCAGGGAAATCCTGTGGCGTCCTATTGCACTCGAGTTTCCAGATGTTTCAGGACCATGGATAGCAACAGAGACCTCAGCAGAAAGGTCCTGTCAGTTGTCTCAAGACTTTCACAGGCCAGTGCTCTGCTGTCGGACGGGTTTGAGGAGTCTCACAGGAGACAGCTGATGATATTAAATTGTGGCTTAGAACCCAAAATGAGCTGACATTGTTGACTGTGATGGTTGTCATTGGCTCTCCCTTTCTGCAGCGTCACAAGGAAAATACAAGCCAAGATGACGTGGAAGAGCTCTGAAAAAGGAAGCATTAGAGCACAGTTTATCATATTTTTCTTTTGCTGTCAAGTCCCAGCGTTCTGGTGACCCCGTAGGGTTTTCAGGACAAGAGATGTTCAGGGGTGGTTTGCCATTTTCCGGCCTCTGCGTAACAACCCTGGACCTTCCTTGTTGGTCTCCCATCCAAGTACTAACCAAGGCCAAACCTGCTTAGCTTCCCAGTTCTGACAAGATTGGGCTGACCTGGACTATGCAGGTCAGGGCCCGTCTATCCATTTGGTACATTTTTATTCTTCCCTTCCTCCAAGGGGCTTGGGGCAGCATACACGGCTCGCCCTTCCCCAGTATCTTCACAACAACCTTGTAAGGTGGGTAGGTTAGGCTGAGAGAACGGCTGGTTCGAGTTTACTTAGGAAACTTCACCGGGTGGTGGGGGGGGGGGGAGGCAATGTCTCCCAGATCCTAGCCTCACCACTGAATCACACCGGCTATCCTAAGGGAAAGAAGTCGTTTCCAGCTCAGACGGAAAGTGATTCCCCTCTTTTCTCTTTTTGTCATCAGAGAAATGTGAGCATGCATTTAGATGGCACAGCTGTAGCCGGAGCACCCCCAGAACTTCTCAGTAACCCGAACGGCAGCCTTATGCAAGGAACAGATGTGGAAAGAATTTTGGCTTCCCTGCTGGAGTGGATGGCTGAGATTCAGTTGAGACCGCTGACTTGACACATGGCGCATGACGCGGTCTGATACTGAATCAGACCCTTGGTCATTCAAAGACAGTCTTGTCTGCTCAGCTGCTCTCCAGGGTCTCAGGTTGAGGCCTTTCACATCCCCTACTTCCTGATCCTTTTAACTGGAGATGCCGGGGATTGAACCTGGGACCTTCTGCATGCCAAGCAGAGGCTCTGCCACTGAGCTACAGGATTCTTCCTCCTTTTCCTCCTCCTCCTCCTTCTTGTCAATGAACTTACCAGGATGAAACTTCGCTTAGCATTGTACTGTATTCACACCAAAGAACTGGGGAAATAAAGACCAACCTTGAAACCAAGAATGGATTGAGGGATGCGCTAGTCCACAACACAATCTAAAACAAAAGTTGTGCAATCCTTTTTATGAAGCAGAGGAACACAACACAGTGTGTGAGCTCTGGAGATCCCCAGAATCCTTCACCGAACTGAAAGTTTCGAGCCCTGGTAGCATTGAAGCATTTTCGGTTATTGTCTGGAACGATCGCTTATTCCATTGTTCCTTTTAAATGTGTTTCCATTGTACTGATGCCTGCTTCTTCTTTTTTTTTAATTGGTGGAGAGCAGCTGTTGCATTCATGTCCTATTTTCAACTTGTCATTCCTGGGTGAATTCAGATTTTGTATTTGTATGCAAAGTAAAAACAACAGAAAGTAAAAAAATAAACAAATATGTAGACAGACAGAATAAGAGGCCATAAACAGGGCTGTTGGGGGGGCACGATTGAGTTGCAGCTGAACTACGGCAACCTTGTCGGGCTGGGGTCTCCCCAGCATTTTGCCTGTGTGCCCCACCGGCTTTTCTCCTGCCACTCGCCAAGTGGATGGGGCCAGAGGAAACGTCAGATTGGCCCCTGGAGATCCGGTTTATTGTGCCGATTGAGATAACACTGTTCGGGGGGGGGGGGGCAGCCGCCAGTACAGTGGTCATTTCAGTCTCTTTCACATTCCCCTTTCCTAGTGCACTTTTTAAAATGACGGTTCTTATCCCCGGAGCTTGGGCCTCCACTATGTGTGGCTCCACCCCTTGAGCCGCCATTTTGTTGCCCACCGTGCTGAGCGATGGCTCGGATGTCTCAGATGAAGAGCTACCCGCTAGCCCTCGGCTGGTGACTGAACAGCCAGCTGCAGCGGACTCTGAGCAAGAAGGAGAGCAACAAGAGATCAGGGGACGGGCTGATCAGGACCCCTCCCCTTCTGGCATCCCTGGAATCAACCCCAGGAATGAGAGCGGCAGCTGCAGTCATGGGCACTCGTGGGCACTCCATGAAATTGCTGAGCAGTCGGGTTAGAACGGATCGAAGGAAGTCCTTCTTCACCCAAAAGAGTGAATAACACGTTGAAGCCACTGCCACAGGAGGTGGTGGCAGCTACAAGCATGGATGGCCTCAAGAGGGAACTGGAGAAACATATGGAGCAGAGGTATAGCCACAAGGTATAGATAGGATCTCTCAGACTGAGGCAGTGATGCTCTGTATTCTTGGTGCTGGGGGGGGGCAACAGTGGGAGGGCTTCTAGTGTCCTGGCCCCACTGCTGGACCTCCCTCCTGAGGGCACCTGGTGTTTTTGGCCACTGTGTGACTCAGAGTGTTGGACTGGATGAGCCACTGGCCTGATCCAACATTGGCTTCTCTTATGTTCTTATAAAGTCCAGACCAGGTGAGAGAGGCTCCTCCCAGTCATCGAAGGCATCCCACACCCCATTCTAACGGAGGAGGAGACCTCTCTTGAGATGTTGACAGGATCCAGGCCCCAGCTCTGGTTACAGAAACCAATGGGATTGTCAGCTTTCTATATAAGCCTTCGCCCCAATCTGAATAGTCCAGGGTAGCTTGATCTTGGCAGATCTTGGGAGCTAAGCTGGGTTGGCCCTGATCAGTACTTGGAGGGGAGACTAGCCAGGAAGTCCAGGGTTGCTATGCAGAGGCAGGCAATGGCCAACCACCTCTGTTTGTCTCTGCCCTGATCTGGATGTCCCAGGCTAGCCCAGTCTCATCAGATCTTGGAATCTAAGCAGGGTCAGCCCGGTTACAGCTCGAAGGGGAGACCACCGAGGAAGTCCAGGGTTGCCACGCAGAGGCAGGCAATGACAAATGTCCCTTGCCTTGAAAACCTTACAGGATCCCCATATGTGTGTCTGTACCTATATCTATACATATAGATATGTATATATGTACGTGTGTATCTATGTGTAGTAAAAAGCCCAGTAGCAACTTTAAGGCTAACCAACTTTACTGTAGCATAAGCTTTCGAGAAACACAGCTTTCTTCATCAGATGAGAGCTGTGTTTCTTGAAATCTTATGTTGCAATAAAGTTTATTAGTTTTAAAGGTGCTACGGGGCTTTTTACTGTGTTGCAGCAACAGATTAACACAGCTAACTCTTGTGTGTGTGTGTGTGTGAGAGAGAGAGAGAGAGAGAGAGAGAGAGATCAAGTCTTCCCACTTCAGAGGAGGCAAGATTGAACAGTGACCGCAGCCATGAAATTAAAAGACGCCTGCTCCTTGGGAGGAAAGCGATGGCAAACCTAGACAGCCTAATAAAAAGCAGAGATATCACCCTGCCAACAAAAGTCCATAGGGTCAAAGCAATGGTATTCCCAGTAGTCGGGGTCCTTTCGTAGAAAAAGAGGCGCAAGAGCTCATTAGCATAACTCATTAGCATAACTCATTAGCATATGCCACGTCCCCTGGCATCACCAGAAGTGTGTCAGAAAGGGAATGTCAGTTTCAGCCCCATTATACCCTATGGGCCATTGAAATCAATGGCAAAAACTCATAGGGTATATGAGGGGCTGGAGGAAAGGGGGTTTGAGGGAGAGGCTCCAAACTTGCAGGGTAGCTGCTGGGGCCTCTCCTCGAAATACCCACCAAGTTTCAAGAAGATTGGACCAGGGGGTCCAATTCTATGGGCCCCCAAACAGGTTGTCCCAGGCCCTCTATTGTTCTCTATGGTGGGAAAAAATGTTAACTTTTTTCCTCCCATAGAGAACAATGGAGGGAATGGGGGCAACCTGTTTGGGGGCCCGTAGAATTGGACCCCCTGGTCCAATCTTCTTGAAACTTGGTGGGTATTTTGAGAAGAGGCCTCAGCAGCTACCCTGCAAGTTTGGAGCCTCTCCCTCAAATCCCCTCCCCTCCACTTGCTTTTAAATTTGCCACCGAATTCGGCAGCGGGCTGAATCAGATTAGAGAATCTGATTCAGCCCGTGGCTGCCCTACTGGCCAATCCTGAGCTGGCGGAGCTTTGCTCCACCTCTCTCCAGCCCCAACGGACCCCTGCCAGTAGTGATGTACGGCTGCGAGAGCTGGACCGTAAGGAAGGCCGAGCGCCGAAGAATAGATGCTTTCGAATTATGGTGCTGAAGAAGACTCTTGAGACTCCCTTGGATGACAAGGAGATCAAATCAGTCAAGCCTAAAGGAAATCAACCCTGACTGTTCCCTGGGAGGCCAGATCCTGCAGCTGAAGCTCCAATACTTTGGCCACCCAATGAGAAGGGAGCACTCGCTGGAGAAGACCCTGATGCTGGGAAAGACTGAAGGTCAAAGAAGAAGGGGACGGCAAAGGATGAGATGGTTAGACAGTGTTATCTATGCAACGAACATGAAATTAAGCAAACTCCGGAGGACAGCAGAAGACAGGAGGGCCTGGCGTGATGTCGCGAAGAGGGGTCGCGAAGAGTCGGACTCGACTGTGCGACTGAACAACAGCAACAGGATTGAACGCCCATGAAGTTGCCTTACACTGAATCAGTCAATTGGTCCTTCACGTATTGCCTACTCAGAGTAGCAGAGGCTCCCCAGGGTTCCAGGCAGAGGAACCGGCAACCCCAGGGACTGAGCCTCGGACCTTCTGCATGCAAAGCCGATGCTCTACCCGAGCCACGACCCCTCCCCAATTGCTCACGGCTGCCACTCGTTCCCCTGATGTTCGAATGATGCCCAAGTGGTGGACTGGCCCAGGGAAAAACACACACACACCAGGAAAACCCCACGAGTGAGCTCAAATCTTTGCAGCTGCTCTTGACATTTGCTCTCTGGGGCCAGGCCCAGACGTGGGAGGGAGCTGAGAGAGCGAGAGAATAATCTTGCCTTATTCGGCACCTGAAAACATGCAGAGAAGCTTCGGCTCTGAGCACTCCGCCACCAAGCTGACAATTAAGGGTGCTGCTGAGTGTGATCGCCGAACACAAAAACGGCTTAGGAGCCATTGGGGGAAGAACATGATCCCTTGTAGAGGTGAGACTCGAACAGCAGGGGGAGCCAGCTGTTTGCAGAGAGCCCCCCCTCAAGCTTCCCAAGAGTGCCGGCCGGTGAATAGAAGCACTAAGAGGAGCTGTCTTCAGGGATATCTGAATCTTTCGCATGGGGATACAGTTGCTCCTGTCAAGCATTAACTCGACCACAATGCTCCTAAATCCCACCGTGGCCCAAACCCAGAGGGGACGCGGGGGATCGTGGCACAAAGCAATGCGGTAAATTATAGCTCCTGACAGCAGTCTGCTTATCTGATAATTGTAGGGGGCTGGCAAACAGGTTAATCCCCGATGACAAAAAAAAAAGAAATCCTTTGGCCGCCCTCGAGAACCTACCCTTGGGGAGCGAACAGAATAAAAAGCAAACGTGCCAGTTACGGAATTTAAAATGCGTTCTATGGAATCCTTTCAGAAGACTTTGCTTTTGAAAAAATAATGTTATTGTAGCCAGTTAGGGGGAACTCACCCCCGTTCCACAATTACACAAAGCATAGCCCAGGTTTTTAAAAAGGTTAAAGCGCTCGGGGCTCTCTGCCTTGGGGAAACGACGGCTGAGGGGTGACGTGATCGAGGTTTATAAGATTGTGCATGGGATAGAGCAGGTAGAGAAAGAAGTCCTTTTCTCCCTTTCTCACAAGAACTCGGGGGCACTCCATGAAATTGCGGAGCAGTCGGGTTAGAACGGATAACAGGAAGTCCTTCTTCACCCAAAGAGTGATGAACACGTGGAATTCACTGCCACAGGAGGTGGTGGTGGCTACAAGCATGGACGGCTTCAAGAGGAAATTAGGTAAACATATGGAGCAGAGGTCCATCAGTGGCTCTTAGCCACAAGGTATAGATAGGATCTCTCTGTCTGGGGCAAGTGATGCTCTGTCTTCTTGGTGCTTGACTGGGGGGGCAACAGTGGGAGAGCTTCTCTAGTGTCCTGGCCCCACTGCTGGACCTCCTGAGGGCACCTGGTGTTTTTGGCCCCTGTGTGACACAGAGCGTTGGACTGGATGGGCCACTGGCCTGATCTAACATTGGCTTCCCTTATGCTCTTATGTGAAATGAACATATCATTTTAACATGTTTTCTTGCATACAGACAGCTCGTCTCCAGACACGCCATGAAGATCCTTGTGCTGCGGCGGCAGCTGCTGCCCGAGCAACATTTTAAAAAATCCACCCGGCCAGTCAGATCTCCAATGGCCAATCAGAAGCCCTGCTGGGCAGAAGCCCAACTTGGCCCCGCCCACCTTCTAAGGTTGTTTTTACATCTGACTTTCCCGCTGGAATCATTCTAGTTCCAAAAAAACCTGCCCACACCTCTGTGCGGTGTGAAACCGTGCTGCTACTGAAATGTCCACATCTACTGATTGCCCTCCTGTGGTCAAGCTAGTATTCAATCGGCTTGATTCTGCTTTAAACAATTGCTGTTGATTAGTGCACTTAGACCCCCTGGAGTGAAATTTCACACCACTGTGAAATCAGCACAGGAAAAGACAGCAGTCAAACTACTTTAGAGGGGAGGTGTAAAATGACCCTAAGAATGCTTGCTAAGTGACAGAAAAGGGGCTGATGCGTAGTACCTTGTTGCGGACCCTTGAATTGAGTTACAGCCTAATTTTTTTCTTTGTGTGCATTGCTGAACACCTCTGTAATCCTAGTCTTGCTGCCCCATTTATTAGATTCAAGTTGGGCAGCCGTGTTAGTCCGAAGCAATAGAACAGAGTTCGAATCCACTGGCACCTTTCAGACCAACACAGTTTAATTCTGGGTGTAAGCTTTCGTGGGTGTGCCAGTTTGGTGTAGTGAGAGCCAGTTCGTGTAGTGGTTAAGTGCGCAGACTCTCATCTGGGAGAACCAGGTTTGATTTCCCACTCTTCCACTTGTACCTGCTGGGTGACCTTGGGCTAGCCACAGTTCCCTCAGAGCTGTTCTCTTGAGCAGTTTCTGTCAGAGCTCCCTCGGCCCCACCTACCTCACAGGGTGTCTGTTGATGGGAGAGGGAGGGAAAGGAGTTTGTGAGCCGCTCTGAGAGGAAGTTGAGAGGGGGGACACGATTGCTCTCTTGGAGTATTCGAAGGGCTGTCACTTAGAGGAGGGCTGGGAGCTGCTCTTCTTGGCAGCAGAGGAGAGGACTGGAAAGAAGGGGTTTAGATTTAGGGCAGGAGGGTATCGGCTGGATCTTAGGGAAAACTTGTTGACAGTGAGAGTTGTGCAACAGTGGAATCAGCTGCCTGGGGAGGTGGTGAGCTCCCCTCCTTGGTCGTCTTCAAGCAGCGGCTGGACAAACCCTTGTCAGGGATGCTCTAGGCCGGGGTGGGCAAACTTGCTCAGCGTCAGAGCCACCTAGAACAGGGGTGGCCAAACTTGCTTAACGTAAGAGCCACATAGAATAAACACCAGATGTTTGAGAGCCACAAGACACGAACAAATATGACCTGCTTTGATTGGAAAATAAGCACATTTGCTTTTTATTAACATTAAACGAGACTGCCAACAATAATAACAAAAGGGGTAAAAGCAGATATTGATAATGATATTAATTTGTCCAATGATATTTGTTTGCTAATGATATTTAGCTTCCCCAGCCGCCCTGCCGGGAGCCACATAATATATGGGAAAGAGCCGCATGCGGCTCCCGAGCCACAGTTTGCCCACCCCTGCTCTAGGCTGATCCAGCCTTGAGCAGGGGGTTGGACTAGATGTCCTGTAGGGCCCCTTCCGACTCTGCATGATTTTATGAGTCCTTGAGATTTTTGAACCTGCAGGCACCTTTGGAATTCTGACACAGCACAGTGAGCGCATCCACAAAACGAATGGCAGAGCCTCTGCTTGGCATGCAGAGGTCCCAGGCAGGGGTCCGTCGGAGCGGGAGCGCACAGGAGCGCAGCTCCGGGAGTGAGGAGCCCAGGGGGCGGGCACATGACCAAGCCCCACCCCCTCCTCGGCTTCCCCGAGCAGTGCAGAGGCGCAGCGCCCCGGGGAAAGCCCTGCTAGGGTCTTTATTGTTTTTTATGTTTTGTGTTAATATTGATAATTTTATCATTGTTCCTTTTATGACTGTGTGCTGCTTTTCCAGAGACTTGCTCAAGGTGGCATATACATTTTCTAAGTATACCATTTTTTATCTGGGCACATGGCACATAAGTACTGGAGAAATTCCACCAACCCTTCAGCAGCTTCCACCTTATCAGTTTGGTGTAGTGGTCAGGAGTTGGACTCTAATCTGGGAGAACCGGGTTGGATTCCCCACTCCTTCACATGCAGCTGCTGGTGTGACCTTGGGCCGGTCACAAGTTCTCTCAGAGCTGTTCTCTCATGAGCAGTTCTCAAAAGACTTCTCTCAGCCCCACCTACCTCACAGGGTGTCTTGTTGTGGGGAGGGGAAGGGGAAGGGATGGGTGGTGCACATGTCCTGGGTATCTCAAGACTACTTGAAACCTGGTGGTTTCAAGGGAGCAGGAAGAGAATGAGGGGGTGTTCTTTATGCTTATTTTTATTGCACAAAGTATTGGATGGGGAAGGGAATGGAGGAAGAGCAGGTCAGTTTCACTCACCTGTGGAGTGGAGCCTGAAGGGTGGGTGTTGCCTTCTGACACACTTCCGGTATGTTAGGGGGGGTGGCATATGCAAATGAGTTATGCTAATGAGTCATGCTAATGAGCTCCTGCACCTCTTTTTCTACGAAATGACCACTGGTCCCAGGTCCAGTCCCCGGAATCTCCAGTTCAAGGATCTGTCGGTAGGTGATGGAACAGACCTGCACCAAATTGGCGGCTATGTGTCATTACACACTACAGCAATCTACGGATCAGATTTAAAAGTTAAGTTGCTAGTCCCTTTTGTCGTGAAGGTATACCTTTCTCCTTATACTTCTACACAGGTAAAGGTAAAGGTCTCCCTTGCTCAAAAGCCAGTCGAATACGACTCTAGGGATGCGGTGCTCATCTCCGTTTCCAAGCCAAAGAGCTAGCGCTGTCCAAAGATGTTTCCATAGTCATGTGGCCGGCATGACTAGACGCCGAGGTGCACGGAACACCATTACCTGCCCACCGAAGCGGTACCTATTTATCTTCTTGCAGTTTCTTGCTTTCGAGCTGCTAGGCTGGCAGGAGCTGGACCCAGAGACGGGAGCTCACGCCATCACGCGGCACTCGGGGCTCGAACTGCTTCCGGTCGGCAGTTCAGCATCTTAACCACTTGAGCCGCTGCAGCCCCACTATACCTCTACATAGCAGGACTCAAACCCGGTTCTCCTTGATTAGAGTCCGTGTTAACCACTACACCAAACTGGCTCTCAGAGGGAACTCAGCAGGGTATAACAACATACAGCCTACAGTCCAAAGCAGCTGTGTTCTTCAGAGGGAATGGATCTTGGTTATCTGGACATCGGTTGTGATTCTGGGAGATCTCCGTGTGCCCCACCTGGGAAATGGCAAGAGAGCCAGTCTGGTGTAGTGGTTAAGTGTGCGGACTCTGATCTGGGAGAACCAGGTTTGATTCCCCACTCCTCCACTTGCAGCTGCTGGATGACCTTGGGCAAGCCATAGCTCTGCACCAGCTGTTCTCTCAAGTGTTGGAGAAATGAGTATGAAAGACAAGACCTGGGATTTCAGTCATTATAGGGTTAACCTATGCAACTTGTGTTTCCTAGTTTAACCTGGAAGTGATATCTGGCAGCTGGCCAATTAACTCTAAGCCCGGGAAACCTAAAGGTGTACTGTCTTGCTAATTGGTCAATGATATCAGGTGTTTCCTTTCAGGGGTCAAGAAGAAGGAGAGATCCTCCATTGTAATCTCTCCCACTCTGTAGCAGGATGTCTTAGTGTGCAGACGCAGCACAAGGCTGCTTAGGAAGCATGTTTTGTTTATTTGTAGCTAATCCCGTTTCCCTTTTCCCTTTAGTAATAAAGTTTCTTTTAAACTAAAAGAAGCCATCTCTTCTTTCCAGAAAAGCAAGATCCATGACTCTGAATTTTCTTGAATATTGGACAAAAGTCCTAACATCAAGGACAGTTGTCTCAGAGCTCTCTCAGCCCCACCTGCCTCCCAGGCAATGTTCCCTCTAAGCTGTGGAGTCTTGTGAGCAAAAATTCTACTTTGTGAGCTACTGGCATGAAAGTTGTGAGGGAGCAATTTGGCTGCTGCGTAAATTAGCTGGCTCTGGAGCCACCCTTCCTGAGCTGAGACAAAAATGTGTGAGCCGGAAGCTAAAAAACTGAGCTAGCTCACACTAACTCAGCTTAGAGGGAACACTGCTCCCAGGGTGTCTGTTGTGGGGAGGGGAAGGGAAAGGAGTTTGTAAGCCGCTCTGAGACTCCAAGTGAGTGAAGGGCGAGATATAAACCCAATCTCTTCTTCTTCTTCTTCTTCATTGTGATTCCGGGAGATCTCAGTGGGCCCCACCTGGAGAATGGCAACTCTATGCAAAATCCTAAACTTTCTCCACATGTTTCCCATGTGCTGGTTGTTCTTTGAACTCTTTCCAGGGCGAGATGGAGCGGTTTAATCTCGAAATGGTTTGCAGCAGAGCTCAAACAGATGAGCCCAGCCGAGCCCTCCGCTTGGCTGGCAATTGCAGCCCAATCCACTCGTTAATCAGGGAGCCCTTCATTAGTCCGGGCGGGTGCCGAGCGATCTATCACCAAAGAAGAACTTCACTCCTTCGTGTAAAATTAACTAGCCAGGGAGCTGCTGACTGGGCAGAGGGCTCGTCGTGGGCTTGTAATTACCCTCTCTTGCCTTCAGAAGTTTAAGGAAAGAAGAAGAAATCGCATTTATCTCAACAGGAGACTTATTAGCAGGCGTCTCCTTGCAAATAAAGTCTTCTGTTTTTGTCTAAGAGGGTCGCAGTGAAGAGCTTGCTGAAAATATCAATCGTTTGCAGTTGTCCAGAAAAATTAAAAATTCAGGGTTGGGAACCCGGAGGTTTCTGCTATTTAGCACTGGAATTCAGGCACTGGAATTTTTAGTCATTATGGCTTATAGCCACTGATAGACCTCTTTTGCATAAATCCGCCGTCATGGAGCCAGTGGTGAAGTGTGCGGACTCTAATCTGGGAGAAACGGGTTTGATTCCCCACTCCTCCACATGCAGCCAGCTGGGTGACCTTGGGTCAGTCACAGTTCTCTCAAAGCTGTTCTCTCAAGAGCAGTCCTCGAAAGAGCTCTCTCAGCCCCACCTATCTCACAGGGGGTCTGTTGTGGGGAGAGGAAGGGAAGAAGAAAAGGAGGAGGAGATTGGATTTATATCCCGCCCTTCACTACCCAAAGGAGTCTCAGAGCGGCTTACAATCTCCTTTCCCTTCCCCTCCCCTCCCTTCTCCACAACAGACACCCTGTGTGATAGGTGGGGCTCAGAGAGAACAGCTCTGAAGGAACTTGTGACTGACCCAAGGCCACACCGGCAGCTGCCTGTGGAGGAGTGGGGAATCAAACCCGGTTCTCCCAGATTAGAGTCTGCGCTCCTAACCACTACACCAAACTGGAAGGAGATTGTAAACCGCTCTAAGACTTCAAGTGAAGGGCGGGGTATAAATCTAATCTCTTCTTCTTCTTCTTCTTCTTCTTCTAATTCCCTTTCAAAGCCATCCGTGCTTGTGGCCACCACAACATCCTCTGGCGGTGAATTCCACATTTTAATCACTCGCTGTGTAAAGAGGGTGCCAGCAATAAAACTTGGGGTGACAGAGAATTCCCAGGGAATAAGCTTTCCTATGGGGAGAGAGGCTTTGGGCAGATGAGAGCTCTAAAAATTAAAAACTAACATGGCATTTCTGCCCCACCTGTATGCCCTTGATGGCAGATTTTGCCCACAAGCCACCGGGATGGGAGATGCTCTTCATTCCTGCCACAACAAAAATACAGAGACGCCAACAAGAATAAACATCATGTTACATAATGCCCTGAAGGCTTTTGTAAAAATATTTCTGTGTCGGAGACAGAAAGAGGAAGGGAGAGAAAGCACCATCCCTCGTCCCCTTTTTCCATATATTATTCTGAAAAGGCCTTCAACTGTACATGGAGGCAACCCCGGAGATCTAACGAACAAAAGTGGAGGGCTGTGGCTCAGTAGTAGAGCATCTGCTTGGGATGCAGGAGGTCCCAGGTTCCATCCCCGGCATCTCCAGTTAAAAGCACCAGGCGGCAGGTGATGGGAAAGACCTCCGCCTGAGACCCTGGAGAGCTGTAAAGAGGGGCTGTGGCTCAGTGGCAGAGCCTCTGCTTGGCATGCAGAAGGTCCCAGGTTCAATCCCCGGCATCTCCCGTTAAAAGCACCAGGCAGTGGGTGTTGTGGAAGACCTCAGCCTGAGACCCTGGAGAGCTGCTGCCAGTCTGAGTAGACAAGACTGTCCGTGACGGACCCAGTGCCTGATTCACAGAGCCAGTTTAGTGTAGTGGTTAGGAGCACGGACTCTAATCTGGGAGAACTGGGTTCGATTCCCCACTCTTCCACTTGTACCTGCTGGTGTGACCTTGGGTCAGTTACAGGTTCTTTCAGAGCTGTTCTCTCAGGGGCAGTTCTCGGAAGAGCTCTCTCAGCCCCGCCTACCTCACAGGGTGTCTGTGGCAGGGAGGGGAAGGGAAAAGAGCTTGTAAGCCACTTTAAGTCTCCTTTAGGTAAAGAGGAGGAAGATAAAAATCAAAAGGCGCTTTTGTCAGCACAGCAGTTGGGGAGGGAACGTATTTGGGTTCAATTGTGGGGATTTGGGACTTATTTCAGGCTGCCCGGAGCTTTGAAATACCAAATTGTACTTCGTCTCCTACAGAGATACACATTCTCCCCTTTGGAGTGATGCGCCTCACTCATCCGAGCTATAGACTGGTTTCGATGCAATTAAATATCTGATGCGCTCGTTTCTGGAAGTCATCCCACCGGGTTGTTATGAGAAGGGATGACATTTTCGGCACCGATTACTCGGATTATCTGTTTAAATAAAGGAGCGTGCGTATGAGCTGGTCAGAGGACACTTTTAAAAGAGTTGAAGTTTTCAGGACTGGATTTGGGAGAAGCCAAAAAGAACATGCCAGCGTTCTCTCAGACCCTCCGTTGATCGTCTTTGAGAAAGCCTGGAGGATCAATAAAGATCCAGGAGAAGAGATGGGGAGGGGCCCTGGCTCAGTGGAAGAGCCTCTGCTTTTCCTGCAGAAGGTCCCAGGTTCAGTTCCTGGCATCTCCAGTTAAAAGGACCAGGTGGGAGGTGGTGGGAAAGACCTCAGTCTGAGGCTCTGGATAGTTGTGGGGAAGAAGGTGTGGCTTAGGGGAAGAGCCTCTACTTGGCATGCAGAAGGTCCCCGGTTCAATCCCCGGCATCTCCAGTTAAAAGGACCAGGCAGGAGGTGATGGGAAAGACCTCAGTCTGAGGCTCTGGATAGTTGTGGGGAAGAAGGTGTGGCTTAGGGGAAGAGCCTCTACTTGGCATGCAGAAGGTCCCCGGTTCAATCCCCGACATCTCCAGTTAAAAGGACCAGGCAGGAGGTGATGGGAAAGACCTCAGTCTGAGGCTCTGGATAGTTGTGGAGAGGAGGGTGTGGCTCAGTGGAAGAGCCTCTGCTTGGCATGCAGAAGGTCCCCGGTTCAATCCCCGGCATCTCCAGTTAAAAGGACCAGGTGGGAGGTGATGGGAAAGACCTCAGTCTGAGGCTCTGGATAGTTGTGGGGAAGAAGGTGTGGCTTAGGGGAAGAGCCTCTACTTGGCATGCAGAAGGTCCCCGGTTCAATCCCCGGCATCTCCAGTTAAAAGGACCAGGCAGGAGGTGATGGGAAAGACCTCAGTCTGAGGCTCTGGATAGTTGTGGAGAGGAGGGTGTGGCTCAGTGGAAGAGCCTCTGCTTGGCATGCAGAAGGTCCCCGGTTCAATCCCCGGCATCTCCAGTTAAAAGGACCAGGCAGTGGGTGATGTGAAAGATTTCCACCTGAGACCCTGGAGAGCTGTAAAGAGCGGCTGTGGCTCAGTGGAAGAGCCTCTGCTTGGCATGCAGAAGGTCCCCGGTTCAATCCCCGGCATCTCCAGTTGAAAGGACCAGGTGGAAGGTGATGGGAAAGACCTCTACCTGAGACCCTGGAGAGCCGCTGCCAATCTGAGTAGACAATACTGACTTTGATGTCCCAATAGTCTGATTCAGTAAAAGGAAGAGGAGGAGGAGGAGGAGAAGATTGGATTTATACTCTGCCCTTCACTACCTGAAGGAGTCTAAGGGTGTGGTCACACAGCAAGCTCATCCCGATTTGTTCTCGCTACAGATTTGATGGGGAGTACTTTTTTCCGGGCTGGGATGACCACACATCCCTCCCCAAACCACTTGCATTGCGCAACAACGCTCCAGGCACCATCCAGATAGTTGCGCCACCCACGTGGCGGTGTGGCTTGTTTTTTTTAAAAAAAAAAATTGGCTTTGCACGTGCGCATATGCACGTGGCTGAATCACCGCTCCCCATTGGGATTCGCCATACTCCCTTGTTTTTGCAGAGAGGCCCATCAGCAGCCTGGCTGCCGCATTTTGTACTAGCTGCAGCTTCCAGATTTGGGACAAGGGCAGCCCCACGTAGAAAGTGTTGCAGTAGTCCAGTCTCAAGGTGCCCATAGCATGGATCACCGTAGCCAGGTCATTATGTTCGAGGAAGGGAACCAACTGCCTCATCAGCCATATTGTTCATTAATATCATAATTCCCCAATCTATTATTAAGAAATAGAGCAATCTGGCTAACAGTGTCCTCAGAGATGCAGGGACAGATGGCATCGGGTGTCCCATGACTCCGCGTCTGGTCTAACATGCTGCTTCAGTGCAAGGCTTCCCTTGGCTAGGCGCATGTCTTCTGTCCAGTATGTTGGCACTGCCTCCTGGTCACCACTCCTGGCAGAAAATCTGATCCCTAGATGGCTGTATTACATGAAAGAACATAAGAGAAGCCAATGTTGGATCAGGCCAGTGGCCCCTCCAGTCCAACACTCTGTCACACAGTGGCCAAAAACACCAGGTGCCCTCAGGAGGTCCACCAGTGGGGCCAGGACACTAAAGAAGCCCTCCCACGGTTGCCCCGCCCCAAACACCAAGAAGACAGAGCATCCCTTGCCCCAGACCATCTATCTATACCTTGGGGCTAATAGCCACTAATGGATCTCCACCCCAGATGTTTATCTAATTCCCTCTTGAAGCCGTCCATGCTTGTAGCCGCCACCACCTCCTGTGGCAGTGAATTCCACGCGTTCATCACTCTGTGGGTGCAGAAGGACTTCTTTTATCCATTCTAACCCGACAGCTCATTGATTTCATGGAGTGCCCACGAGTTCTTGTCTTGTGAGAAAGGGAGAAAAGGACCTATTTCTCTACCTGCTCTGTCTCATGCATAATCTTATAAACCTCGATCATGTTGCCCCTCAGCCATCGTTTCTCCAAGCTAAAGAAGAAGAGAAGAGTAGAGAAGAAGAGAAGAAGAAGAGATTGGATTTATACCCCGCCCTTCACTCACTTGGAGTCTCAGAGCGGCTTACAAACTCCTTTTCCCTTCCCCTCCCCACAACAGTCACCCTGTGAGGTAGGCGGGGCTGAGAGAGCTCTTTCCCAAGCTGTCCTTGAGAGAACAGCTGGTACAGAGCTATGGCTTGCCCAAGGTCATCCAGCCAGGTGCAAGTGGAGGAGCGGGGAATCAAACCCGGTTCTCCCAGATTAGAGTCCGCGCACTTAACCACGACACCAGACTGGCTCTCAAAGAGCCCCAAGCGCTTCCTTAACCTTTCTTCATAGGGAAAGTGTCCCAACCCTTTTATCATTCTAGTTGCCCTTTTCTGCACTTTTTTCCAATGCTAGACTATCTTTAATGTGGCTTAAAGCCGTATCTCATGTCCATACTTCGTAAGGCACAAACTGATATCTGCTATCAAGATGTAAATCCAGAATGTCTCCAGGCCCCACCTGGAAGTTCACAACCCTAACTGCCCCATGTGACACGCTTGTTTGCAATTCCTGTTTCGGGGGGGGGGCAAAAAACAGACGTTTGAATTTCCTTGCAACAACGCCTTGCAACAACTTCCTTGCAACAACTTGTTTTTAGAATGGGGAAATTTCTAGGGTACGAATAATCAGCGGTGACAGGGGGACATCTTAAGGCCTGCTCACACACGCGGAGAAATTAGGCGGCGGAGCCCTGAGACGATTGACTGGACAGCTCTGGACAGCAGGTGGTGGACTTCAGCTCTGAACATTCCTTCTCATTTTTAAAAAAAATGGCATTGTGCCCCACTGCTTGAGTTACTGGATTTCTACCTGCGGGGGATTTTGTATTCCACATGGGGGAACATTCCAAAACCGTGAGCTTTCGCCTGCCATCAGTGCCAGCCGTTTGGCTAGAATTCGCTGTTCTAGCAATTCATTCCCACCCCTTTCCCCTGCATGTATGGATATTACTACGTGAGATCTAATGGGTTTTGTTTTAACGAGTTGCTTGTATTCACTTAGATGTGAAATGGAGTCTCTCAGAAGACACCTACTGGTCTAAAAAGAAAGCGCAGCTCTTGGGGAACAGGAGATCCTCAAAACTCTGTCGCTATTCACCCCGGGGATAGGTTTTCAGAGGGAAATATGAAAAACCTTTTTGGTCGCCTGACTAATGCTGAAAATTCAGCTTGTATTCTTCCCAGGTGGCTTAAGACTGCTCGAAATCTATACAGTCTTGGTAGCAAAAATCCACAAGTAAGATGGGGCCCCGTGTGTTCCCGTGTCTGAAGTGTTATGTTATCTGAGCCAAAATTCAGTTATCCATAGCACAGGATTTAGGGATACCAACAGGCTTGGTGGGGGACATCCCACCCTTTAATGGAGGTTTAAGGTTCAGAAATGGGCAGCTAAGGTTGCCAGCTGATTGGGTTAGGACTAGATCAGCGGCGGCCAGACTTGCTTAATGTAAGAGCCATGTAGAATAAATGTCAGATGTTTGAGGGCCACAAGACATGAACAAATACTTGGCTGGGAAGGCAGAATTGAAATATGAAGTAAATAAATAAATACGACGCACATATTTTTATTGGGAAATGTGCAGATTTGCTTTTTATTAACATTAAATGAGACTGCCAAAAATGAAAACGTAAGGGGTAAAAATAGACAATGATATTTATTGGTTCAATTATATTTATTTGTTTGCTAATGATATTTATTTGTCTAAGGGAGGGAGGGAGGGAGGAAGAGAGAAAAGAAAAAAGAAAAAAGAAAGAAGGAAGGAAGGAAGGAAGGAAGGAAGGAAGGAAGGAAGGAAGGAAGAAAGAAAGAAAGAAAGAAAGAAAGAAAGAAAGAAAGAAAGAAAGAAAGAAAGAAAGAAAGAAAGAAAGAAAGAAGATGGGATGGGAAAGGAAGGAAGAGAGAGAGGAAGGGAGGGAGAAAGAAAAAGAAAGGTATAAAGATGGAGAGGGAGGGGGAGGAAGGAAGGAAGGAAGGAAGGAAGGAAGGAAGACAAAAAGTGGCAAGTGAAAATAGTGAAAGAGGTGGAAAGAATGGAGAGAGAGAAAGAGAGAAACAGAAACAAAGGAAACAAGTAGATGGGGGGAAGGTGGAAAGAAAGCAACTTTAACTTGTACTTTTAAGTACATCTTCCAAGTCCCCACCACCACCAGTTGGCTTGGCTTGGAGAAGGGATTTAAAGAGACAAATGCCTTTTCCAAGCCAGGAAGGGGGGGAGGGGCTTTGAGAACACATTTAAAGTTAAAGGTTTCCTTCTTCCTCTGCTCCCCCCACCTCAAGCCTACTCAGGAAGGGGAACACTGCCTGGGGAAGGGAAGACTGATCGGAGAGGCATGCCACCCTGCCGGGAGCCGCACAATGTGTGTGAAAGAGCCGCATGTGGCTCCCGAGCCGCAGTTTGGCCACCCCTGGACTAGATGGCCTGTAGGGTCCCCTCCAACTCTGGGATTCTGGGATTCTAACATTTGTGGCAGGACACGAGCTTTCGTGAGTCACTGCTCAATTCCTCAGATACAGATGGAATGTGAATCTATGTGTCCTTATATCTTGGAGAGGGAAGTGATTTCAGATGCCGAATGACATTAGCAGGCAAATGACAATAGCAGGCATGGATGGATTAGGTGCGATATACGGAGGGGTAGGAGGCGTGGAGAAATCAGCGCTGGCGAAGTACACCTCTGTCTTTTTTTCCCTCTGTGCTGATGCGCATAACTCCTTGAACCCTGAGTCGCTGTTGATGATCGCTGCTGCTTCCTGGAACCGAAGAAAAGGTTCTCTCGGTAAATGGCAGACTGATCAGCACGGAGCACTCACCACGGCAAGATGCGGTAACATTTATGCGAATGAAATCGTCACGGTGATGGAAATCGCTGCCAAAAATAATCGTACCAAATGTTACACGGACCTAACTAAAAGCAGGTAAATTGAAGACGTATGAACTACAGGGCCAGTTGCAGATCATTTTCGGGCTCTGGTCTGGGCAGTAGCCAGGACAAAATTTGCACTCCTTGCAGGTTAACTCTGCTGCCGTTGTGGCTTTCGACAAGAGAGCTGAAAGTCTTTCCCCCCTCTGCTCCACCACATGAAGTTCTCTCAGAGATGTTCTCTCAAGGGCAGTCCTCGAGAGAGCTCTCTCAGCCCCACCTACCTCCCAGGGTGTCTGTTGTGGGGAGGGGAAGGGAAAGGAGTTTGTAAGCCTCTCTGAGACTACTTCGGGTAGTGAAGGGCGGGATATAAATCCAATCTCTGCTTCTATCGTGTATCAGGGCTTGCAGTGGCTCTCCAGGGTCTCAGGCGGAGGTCTTTCCCATCCCCTCCTGCCTGACCTTTTAAAACTGGAGGTGCCAGGGATTGAACCTGGGACCTTCTGCATGCCAAGCAGAGGCTCTCCCACTGAGCCACAGCCTCTCCCCACGATAGTATCACTCATCTGAGCAGTAGGTCTTTTGCAGGTGCCAACTTGCAAATGGGCAAAATCAACAACTGCCCGTAGACAGGGCCTTCTCCATGGTGGCCCCCGCCTTGTGGAATGGCCTGCCTGAGGAGGCCAGGAAGGCTTCCTCTCTCCTGGCTTTCCACAAGCTATGCAAAGCTGAATGATTCAAGAGGGGTTTTTCTACGCAGGCAGTAGACTTGTGCTGTACTAAATGATTCACAAAGTTACTTGGAAACATCGGTTCAGGTGGGTAGCCATGTTGGTCTGGAGCAACAGAACAAAGTTTGAGTCCAGTGGCACCATTCAGACCCAAAAAGTTTAGTTCTGGGGGGAAGAAGAAGAGAAGAGATTGGATTTATACCCCACCCTTCACTACCCGAAGGAGTCTCAGAGTGGTTTACAAACTCCTTTCCCTTCCCCTCCCCACAAAAGACAGACACCCTGGGAGGTAGGTGGGGCCGAGAGAGCTCCGAGAGAACTGCTCATGAGAGAACAGCTCTGAGAGAACTTGGGACTGACCCAAGGTCACCCAGCTGGCTGCACATGGAGGAGTGGGGAATCAAATCCGGCTCTCCCAGATTAGAGTCTGCACCCGAAACCACTACACCAAACTGCAAGTACACAAAAGTAATACTTTGTTAAACTGTGGTGTATACTACTCTGTATAGCTTGTTGACATTATAAACCGACTATGGAATTTTGCATCATTTAATACGTCACGTTAATATTTACGCTTTGCTTCAGTTCTGTTTTTAGACTTCCGGTTGGTTCTACAACCCTAATTCTATTGCATGGTTTGTTGAATGCCCCATGTATGTAATCCACCTTGAGTCCAAGTGAGGACGCTGGACTACAAACAGTGTGAATAAATTGTTCACTACTGTAAGGAAAATCCTGTTCTTGGTTACTGGGGCTCTGTGGGGTATGCAGTCCAACCATGACTAATCGGAACGGGATACCTTCTGTTCTTTCATATAATGATTACAAGAAATGCAAATTAGGAAGAAAGAATGATGGCAATAGAATAGAGTTGGATCTGTCTGGTATTCTTGTCTGTGGATGTTTGGCTTTGAGTTTTAAAAGAGGAAAGTCAGGGACACAGTGCGATTCCGGAGATATATAACTGACAGGGATATTTACCAGTTAACAGAGCTGCACACAGAACTTGTCGTCAGAGAGGGCTGCCCTGAATCACAGAATCATGGAGTTGGAGGGGACCTCCAGGGTCATCTAGTCCAACCCCCTGTACAATGCAGGAAATTCAAAAATACCTCCTCCACACACACACACACACACACACACATATCCAGTGACCCCTGCTCCAGGCCCAGGAGATGACAAAAAACCCTCCAGGATCTCCAGCCAAACTGGCCTGGAGAAAAAAGGCTTCCTGACCCCAAAGTGGTGATTAGAATTTCCCTGGGTGTGAAAGAAAGGGCCACAAGAACTAAGCGCTGAGGCAACCCTTCCTGCCCTCCCTGCCTAAATTCAAACAATCTGCTCTGCTGTAATGATGGCCATCTAGCCTCTGCTTAAAAACCTCCAAAGAAGGGGAGCCCACCACCTCCCAAGGAAGCCTGTTCCACTGAGGAACCGCTCTGTCAGGAAGTTCTTCCTCATGTTTAGCCGAAAACTCTTCTGATTTAATTTCAACCCATTGGTTCTTGTTCGACCTTCTGGGGCAACAGAAAACAACTCCAGAGGAACTGGCTAGCCACGGTGTGAGACAGGAGGCTGGACTAGACGGACCACTGGTCTGATCCAGCGGGGCTCTTCCTATGAAGGCCTCGGCCACTCTGCCCTGTAGTTGGCTGTCCAGAGGAAATTATTGGCCCCTGTGTGAGACAGGATGCTGGACTAGATGGACCACTGGTCTGATCCAGCAGGGCTCTTCTGATGTTCTTATGAAGGCCTCGGCCTCTCTGCCCTGTTGTTGGCCCTCCAGAGGAACTGGTTGGCCACTGTGTGAGACAGGATGCTGGACTAGATGGACCCCTGGTCTGATCCAGCAGGGCTCTTCTGATGTTCTTCTGAAGGCCTCGGCCTCTATGCCCTGTTGTTGGCCCTCCAGAGGAACTGGTTGGCCACTGTGTGAGACAGGATGCTGGACTAGATGGACCCCTGGTCTGATCCAGCAGGGCTCTTCTGATGTTCTTCTGAAGGCCTCGGCCTCTATGCCCTGTTGTTGGCCCTCCAGAGGAACTGATTGGCCACGGTGTGGGACAGGAGGCTGGACTAGATGGACCACTGGTCTGATCCAGCAGGGCTCTTCTGGCGTTCTTATGCAGCAGTTTGTAAGGCCAATGCTGGAAGTAACTTCGAATGGAGATTAATTGTGGCCTCCCACTCTTATATAATTGCCCTACTTTGGTTTTGCAATATAGAACCCAACCGGCAGCCATCTCTTTTCTCACCAAGGCGCCCCCAGGTATACAAAGGAGTGGTTCTGCTAACTTGGCCAATCTATCGCTAAACAAACATGTCAGGTCAATTTACTCGTCCGCCTTGCCTCTTAATCTTCATGCACTAAGCGCCTTTGGACCAGCGTTGTCCCCTCTGGCATGGAATGCAATAAACAGGGGCGTTGATTTAACGGGAGTTTCTCTTCCACGGTGCTGATTTGACAGCCAGCAAATGCACATCCTTGTTTATCCCCAAACGAGAACGCAGAAACACTGGAACAAGCCGGCTATGAAAGGATTCAGTGGCGTTCAAGCTTTGCGGTCTTGATTCCCTACGTCCCTGTCGAACGAGCGCTTTGCAGAACAATTCTTTTTTTGATTTCCCAGCAAAACAGAATACCAGCAGCTTTCAGGCCTCACAAGCTCTCTGTCCATGGGAGATCAACAAGATTTAGGGGGTTATGAGCTTTCGAGAATCACAGCTTTCTGAGTTTTGACTCTCAGAAGCTTATACCCTGGAAATTTTGTGGGTCTCTAAGGCGCGACTGGACTTGAATCAGACCAACACATAGGATCATAGAGTTGGAAGGGGCCTCCAGGGTCATCTAGTCCAACCCCCTGCACAATGCAGGGAATTCACAAATACCTCCCCCCACACACACACACCCAGTGACCCCTGTTCCGTGCCCAGAAGATGACAAAAAAATCCTTCAGGATCCGTGGCCAAACTGACATGGAAAAATATTGCTTCTTGACCCCAAAGTGGCGATCGTCATTTCCCTGGGCGTGTAAGAAAGGGTCGCAACAACTAAGCACTGATGCAACCCTTGCTACCAGTGTTCCCTCTAAGCTGAGTTAGTGTGAGCTAGCTCACAGTTTTTTAGCCTCCAGCTCAAAGATTTTTGTCTTGGCTCAGGAAGGATGGCTCCAGAGCAAACTAAGTTATGCAGTAGCCAAATCATGTGCTCACAACTTTAATGCCAGTAGCTCACAAAGTAAAATTTTTGCTCACAAGACTCCACAGCTTAGAGGGAGCATTGCTTGCTACCCTCCCTTCTCATGATCTGCCCAAGATCACAGAATCAGCATTGAACATAAGAACATAAGAGAAGCCAATGTTGGATCAGGCCAGTGGCCCATCCAGTCCAACACTCTGTGTCACACAGTGGCCAAAAATACCAGGTGCCCTCAGGAGGTCCAGCAGTGGGGCCAGGACACTAGAAGCCCTCCCTCTGTTGCCCCCCCCCCAAACACCAAGAATATAGAGCATCACTTGCCCCAGACTGAGAGTTCCTATCTATACTTGTGGCTAATAGCCACTGATGGACCTCTGCTCCATATATTTCACTAATTCCCTCTTGAAGCCGTCCATGCTTGTAGCCGCCACCACCTCCTGTGGCAGTGAATTCCACGTGTTAATCACTCTTTGGGTGAAGAAGGACTTCCTTTTATCTGTTCTAACCTGACTGCTCAGCAATTGCTGTCAGATGGCCATCTAGCCTGTGCTTGAAAACTCTCCAGAGAAGGAGAGCCCATCCCCTCCCGAGGAGGCCTGTTCCACTGAGGAACCTGCTCTGTCAGGAAGTTCTTCCTCATGTTTTGCTGAAAACTCTTCCGATTTAATTTCAACCCGTCAGTTCTGGTCCGACCTTCTGGGGCGACAGAAAACAACTCTGGGTGTTAATGTTAATTGCCATCGTGTCACTTCTGAATTAAAGCGACCCTATGAATGAAGGTCCACAACCTCGCTTGGGTCTTGCAAACTGAGGGTTGTGGCTTCTTTGACGAGAGCCGCTCCATCTCACGTTGGAAGGGACTCCTGCACCCCAAATGTGTCTACATCAGCAAGTTATCCACACAAAAGGATTCACACCAGCACCATTTCAAGCGCGGCTGAAAAGCTATCCTCAGACAATTCGTATCCTTAGACAATTTAGAGAGCCAGTTTGGTGTCGTGGTTAGGAGCGCGGACTCTAATCTGGGAGAACCGGGTTTGATTCCCTGCTCCTCCACTTGCAGCTGCTGGATGACCTTGGGCAAGCCATAGTTCTGTTAGAGCTGTTCTCTCAAGAGCACTTATCTCAGAGCTCTCTCAGCCCCACCTACCTCACAAGGTGTCTGTTGTGGGGAGAGGGAGGGGAAGGAGATTGTAAGCTGCTCTGAGACTCCTTCGGGTAGTGAAGGGTGGGGTATAAATCCAATCTCCTCTTCTTCTTCCTCCACATGCAGCTGCTGGCATAACCCAGGGTCAGTCACAAGTTCTCTCTGAGCTGTTCTCTCAAGGGCAGTCCTCGAGAGAGCTCTCTCAGCCCCACCTACCTCCCAGGGTGTCTGTTGCGGGGAGGGGAAGGGAATGGAGGTTGTAAGCCGCTCTGAGACTACAAGTGAAGGGCGGGATATAAATCCAATCTCTCCTCCTCCTCCTCGGATCTTCAAAGAACCCCAGAAACGTTGCTTGTGCTTTTAAAACAATCCATTTTCTGGTCCTCAAGCTTCTCACAGAGAGACAAGTGAGGACCGAGTACGGTATAGTGGTTCAAGTGTCGGCTTACAATCTGGAGGACCCGGGTTCAGATCCCCACTCAGTGATGGAAGCTTGCTCGGTAAACCTCAGCCGGTCCTTCTCTCCCAGTCTAACCTACCTCGCAGGGCCGGGGTTGTGATGATGAAATGTTTGAAGGGAGAATTATGTCGTTGGGTCTGAGCCCCCTTCGGGGACAAAGGCAAGGTCTCCCTAGCTGAATCCGACGAAGACAGAGGTCCTGTGCTTGAGCCGGGGCGGCCCAAGGGCGGGATTCTGCTCCTGGCCTCTGGCAGGGCACCGTTGGTGTCGCTGCCAGAGGTTAGGAGCTTGGGGGTGCTCCTGGATACCTCCTTAACAATGGAGGCCCAGGTGGCAGCCACTGCTGGGTCAGCCTTTTATCATCCACCAACAGCTGGCCGAGGAGTCTCCTTTCCCTTCCCCTCCCTTACAGTCTCCTTTCCCTTCCCCTCCCCACAACAGACACCCTGTGAGGTAGGTGGGGCTGGGAGAGCCCTCTTGAGAACTGCTCTGAGAGAACTTGTGACTGGCCCAAGGTCACCCAGCTGGCTGCATGTGGAAGAGTGGGGAATCAAACCCGGTTCTCCGGATTAGAGTCCGCTGCTCTTAACCACTACACCAAACTGCTGAAAATACCAGAGCGTCGCTGCGGAAGCGACATCCTCACACCAGGGATCTCATGCATGGTGATGTCACCCCATCCCCCGCACTCCTAGAGAGCTCCCCCCCCACCTCCCGCGGGCAAGCAAAGAGGTCCTGGCAAACCAATCCTGCAGCAGCCTTCTCGACACTGTGCCCGCCGCCATGTGTCAAAATTCCAAAGGGGTCCACAGGCTCAAAAACACCGGGGACCAGTGTTCCCTCTAAGCTGAGTTGGTGTGAGCTAGCTCACAGTTTTTTAGTCTCCGGCTCACACATTTTTGTCTTAACTCAGGAAGGGTGGCTCCAGAGCAAACTAGTTTATGCAGTAGCCAAACTGCTTGCTCACAACTTTAACACCAGTCACTCACAAAGTAGAATTTTTGCTCACAAGACTCCACAGCTTAGAGGGAACATTGCCAGGGACTCCAGCAAGCTCTTCACAGGTTCGTGTGAATCCCCACTGGTCTGGGGAAGCTGACTGGGGGGCTTTGGAGCGATCCCACACTCTCAGCCTGACCTACCTCACAGAGGGTGGGATGTTAGGACAAAATGAAGAGCGAGGGGTGATACTGTACATAAGCCACCCTGGCTCCCTGTTTGGTACAGTTCTCCCAAACGGCAGGCCGAGATCTCTTCCCAGACTTGACGGGCGATGCATGTGCTATTATATAATCGTCCCTGCCTGCCATCCCAGCGTTATTATCTCTGGTTGTAAACATTGGGGCTGGCACAGGGGCGGAAGGACGGGCGGGCTGAAAGGAGGATTACCGCCAGAGCATCTTTCAGTGCTGGGAAAACACGTCAAAAGGGCTCAGTGCAGGGATGTGTTTCTTTTGGCCCTGGTGCCCAGACGCGGGGTGGGGCGGGGGAGATAATCTGTTCAAGTCTCAGCAGCCGGTCCGTTTGCATCCTTCGCACGATGTGCATTATTTGGGCAAACACAGGAGTTCTGCTCAGTTTTGTGGCCCCTGGCTAACGCAGCCAGCCCTCTGGAATTATTACGACGAAACTAAGAAAAACGCAAGATGGAGGGAATCGTATCTATTCCTTAGGAAGAGGAAAGATTTTTAAATGTTCGTCACAAAGCTCAAAACTGAAAGCACTTCTACACTGAGAGCCAGTTTGGTGCAGTGGTTACGAGCACAGACTCCAGTCTAGGAAAACCGAGTTTGATTCCCCGCTCCTCCACATACAGCTAGCTGGGCGACCTTGGGTCAGTCACAAGTTCTCTCAGAGCTGTTCTTTCAAGAGCAGTTTCCGGAAGAGCTCTCCCAGCCTCACCTTCCTCGTGGGGTGGCTGTTGTGGGGAGGGGAAGGGAAAGGAGATTGTAAACCACTCTGTGTGAAGGGCAGGGTATAAATCCAATCTCTTCTCTTCTCTTCTAGAAGTAACAGCGTCGCAGGATTTTGATTACATCACAAGTTCTTTGGCTAATCATGTATGTTTTTATATGGAAGTGAGCTCCTATCAGGTTCATCTACTGGTCAAGCTGAGGGCAGAAGAGAGGGGACCCAAATATATTGGCCGGGGGCACTATGGCGCCCGCCAAGACCTTTCCTGGTGCCAGCCAAAGACTTTCAGAACATGGGTGGAGTAAGGTGGGACTTTTGCTCAGTAGGGCTTCTGATTGGCTGTGCACATTAAAAGGTGATGAGTTATCATTAGACTTATACACAGGGGTCCGTTGGAGCGGGAGCGCACAGGAGCGCAGCTCCGGGAGTGAGGAGCCCAGGGGGCGGGCACATGACCAAGCCCCGCCCCCTCCTCGGCTTCCCCGAGCAGTGCAGAGGCGCAGCGCCCCGGGGAAAGCCCTGCTTGGGTCTTTATTGTTTTTAATGTTTTGTTTTAATATTGATAATTTTATCATTGTTCCCTTTATGACTGTGTGCTGCTTTTCCAGAGACTTGCTCACGGTGGCATATACATTTTCTAAGTATACCATTTTTTATCTGGGCACATGGCACATAAGTACTGGAGAAATTTCACCAACCCTTCAGCAGCTTCCCCCCCATCACTTTGGTGTAGTGGTCAGGAGTTGGGCTCTAATCTGGGAGAACCGGGTTTGATTCCCCACTCCTCCACATGCAGCTGCTGGTGCGACCTTGGGCCATTCACAAGTTCTCTCAGAGCTGTTCTCTCATGAGCAGTTCTCAAAAGACCTCTCTCAGCCCCACCTACCTCACAGGGTGTCTTGTTGTGGGGAGGGGAAGGGGAAGGGATGGGTGGGGCACATGTCCTGGGTCTCTCAAGTCTACTTGAAACCTGGTGGTTTCAAGGGAGCAGGAAGAGAATGAGGGTGTGTTCTTGACGCTTATTTTTATTGCCCAAAGTATTGGCTGGGGAAGGGACTGGAGGAAGAGCAGGTCAGTTTCACTCCCCTGTGGAGTGGAGCCTGAGGGGTGGGTGTGGCCTTCTGACACACTTCTGGTATGTTAGGGGGTGTGGCATATGCAAATGAGTTGTGCAAATGAGTTATGCTAATGAGCTCCTGCACTTCTTTTTCTACGAAACGACCCCTGATTAGACTTATACAAGAGGCAGGACCCACGATACTCGCAGGGGGTGAGAGATGGAGCTCCATGTGGAGGAGGAGGAGGAAGCCCCCGCAGGTGAGCCTTCTCCCCTGCCCCCTTGGAACCAACACCAAGCTGCCTCCCTCCTCCCCACCCCCAGCACTGGTGCTGAGGCCTGAGCTTGGCCTGCCAAGACGTCCCATCCCCCCTGCGGTAGCAATGGCGGCAAGGCAGTTCTCAGAGAGTTCTCTGCGCACATGCAGGGAGCGCTCTTTAACTTTGGGGGGGATTTAAGTATCCCCCCCCCTACAGGTTTTTGTAGATTTCAGATTTTTCTGCACATCTGGGGATTGCCCCAAATGCGCAGGAAAATGTTTTTGCCCCCCAGGTGCCCCCTCCGCGTGGATTTAGATTAGGGCTGCCAACTCCCCCGGTAGGGCGGGGGAAACACCGATTTTTCATGCTTCCCCCCCCCCCGCTTTTTCAAAACTGGCCACCGGGGGGAGGCAATGGCTGCCAACAGGAGGGGAACGTCGGAGCCTGCCGGGCCCTCTCCCTTCCAGGCCTCTTAAAGGGAAATGTCTGAAGAGCCTGCAGTGAAAAGCCTCACCAGACATTTCCCCTTTAAGAGTTAGCAAGAGAGCCCCGCCCAGAGATTAAGGAGGGACTAAGCTCTTACTGAAGGGCCTGCTTTTGCATGCGGCTGGTGTAAGATTGAAAGGTTGCTGCTGCTGGGCCTGGGGTAAGTCCATCTGCCAGCTCTTTTCCTTCTCTCTCTCTCCCCCTCCCCCTTTCTTTCTTTTTTCTGTCTCTCTCTCTCTCTCTGTCCCCATCCAGCAGAGGTCTATCAGTGGCTATTATTAGCCGCAAGGTCTAAATGGAAGTAAGTGCCTGTGCCAGCTCTTTTCCTTCTCTCTCTCTCCTTCTTTCTTTTTTCTGTCTGTCTGTCTGTCTGTCTGTCTCTCTCTCTCTGTCCCCATCCAGCAGAGGTCTGTCAGTGGCTATTATTAGCCACAAGGTCTAAATGGAGCCCTTTGTCTGGGGCAGTGATGCTCTGCATTCTTGGTGCTTGGGGGGCAACAGTGGGAGGGCTTCTGGAGTTCTGGCCCCGCTGCTGGACCTCCTGAGGGCACCTGGTATTTTTGGCCACTGTTGTGACACAGAGTGTTGTACTGGATGGGCTGTTGGCCCGATCCACTGTGGCTTCTCTCCTGTTCTTATGATATGAAAATCATATTCTGCCGAGATGAGGAAGGATTCAGTAGGGCCGTTGCTCAGTGATAGAGCATCTGTTTGACATGCAGGAGGTATCAGCCTCTTCAGCTAAAAAAGGATCAGGTAATAGGTGACATTAAAGATCTCAGCCTGAGACCCTGGAGAGCCACTACCAGTCTGAGTAGTCAATACTGACCTTGATGGACCAATGGCCTGATTCAGTATTAGGAAACTTCATGAGTTCATGTGGAAGCATGTGGAAGCAACATCACAGGATGTGACTTCACAAAATGATGTCACTTCCTTTCTCCTGGCTCCACCCCCAAAGTCTCCTGGCTCCACCCCCAGAGTCCCCAGATATTTCCCAAGTTGGACTTGGCAGCCCTAATTTAGATATCCGCACACAGGGGGCACCTTGGCTATTAGTATATAGACAAGGGGGGGCCGCGATATTCACGGGGGGTGAGAAGCTGACAGCTGCTCCTCCTTCCTCCGCCCCCTTCCCCCCCTTCCTCCGCCCCCTTCCCCCCCCCCAGAGACTCTCGGCGGCTCTCGCTGGGCCCGCCGCTCTCCCCCTTCCCCCTCCTCCACGGGCTCTCGGCTGGCCTCGGCAACTCTCGCCGGGCCGCTGCCGTTCCAAGAGCGTTCCCCGCGCATGCGCAGGGGACGCTCTTTTACTTTTCGGGAGATTTAAAGATCCCCCGAAAAGTTTTTGATAGATTTCGGATTTTTCTGCAAGCGGGGGGGTTACCCCCCACCTGCAGAACCCCCCCTCTGCCCTCCAAGTGCCCCCCCCACGCGGATTTAAGTATCCGCACGCGGGGGGGCACTTGGGGATTAGATAGATAGATAGAACTTTGCTCCCTGACATTGTGTAGGTTGGCTCCACCTCCTCTGGAAGGGTTGCTAGCCCTCAGATGGGAGCGGGGTAGCCCCCAATTTGGGGGGCTCCTGCCTGCTGCTGACCAGCTGGCCATGAGAAGAAGAAGGAGAATCATAGAGTTGGAAGGGACCAGCTGGCCACCAAGGGAAGCCCCACCCCCGGAAGAAGAATCACAGAATCATAGAGTTGGAAGGGACATCCAGGGTCATCTAGTCCAACCCCCTGCACAATGCAGGAAATTCACAAATAGCTCCCCCTCCATACCCCCAGTGACACCTGTTCCACACCCAGAAGATGACAAAAAACCTCCAGGATCCCCGGCCAAACTGGCATGGAGAAAAATTCCTTCCTGACTCCAAAGTAGCGATCAGCATTTCCCTGGGCGTGTAAGAAAGGGCCACGAGAACTAAGCACAAAGGAAAAGGAGAAAAAGAAGGAGGAGGAGGAGATTGGATTTATACCTCGCCCTTCACTCGGCGTCTCAGGGCAGCTTACAGTCTCCTTTCCCTTCCTCTCCCCACAACAGGCACCCTGTGAGGTAGGTGGGGCTGGGAGAGCCCTCTCGAGAACTGCTCTGAGAGAACTTGTGACTGGCCCAAGGTCGCCCAGCTGGCTGCATGTGGAAGAGTGGGGAATCAAACCCGGTTCTCTGGATTAGAGTCCGCTGCTCTTAACCACTACACCAAACTGCTGAAAATACCAGAGCGTCGCTGCGGAAGCGACATCCTCACACCAGGGATCTCATGCATAGTGATGTCACCCCATCCCCCGCACTCCTAGAGAGCTCCCCCCCCCCCACCTCCCGCGGGCAAGCAAAGAGGTCCTGGCAATCCAATCCTGCAGCAGCCTTCTCGTGACTGTGCCCGCCGCCAGGCGTCAAAATTCCAAAGAGGTCCACAGGCTCAAAAACACTGGGGACCCCAGCAAACTCTTTCAGTGTATCTTTGACAGCTAATGAAAACAGTCACATACAAGATTTATTGCCTTTTGGTGTAGTGGTTAAGCCACTTTGGTGTTGGGAGCCAGTTCAGTGTTGGGAGCCAGTTTGGTGTAGTGGTTAAGTGCGTGGAGTCTAATCTGGGAGAACTGGGTTTGATTCTCCACTCCTCCACTTGCACCTGCTGGACGACCTCGGGCAAGCCATAGCTCTGGCACAGCTGTTCTCTCAAGGACAGCTTGGGAAAGAGCTCTCTCAGCCCCACCTACCTCACAGGGTGTCTGTTGTGGGGAGGGGAAGGGAAAGGAGTTTGTAAGCTGCTCTGAGACTCCAAGTGAGTGGAGGGCGGGATATAAATCCAATTTCTTCTCTTCTTTTTCTTTTTCAGTTTGGCCTCCTAATCTAGTTTGGAAAAAATATAACGAGCACGTATCAGACATATTTCTAGATGCGCTGGTTTGATCATCTCACCGGGAGTTCAGAACCAGTCTGTCATTTAGATGGTGATCATATGTTTAAGTTAGAAAGGATTTCGCGTAAGATAATGTTGCTATTTTTTCCGTAAAACTGACCTTTATGTCAGATCTAGCCCTCGTAACAAATGAGTTCCACCCCACTGCTTTATGGAGTTGGTGGTTCATATTGTGTTAAATATACTTGTAATTCCTTGCGGAATCTTCGTAATGCTTTAGAATATTCATGTTCGAAATGCTTTAGAATATTTAGAACATGCGATTGTTGTGATCCTTTGCTTCAGTTAGACTGTATTTTTCGTGCATTATTTTTGTCTCACGGGAGTTATTCTTGGATCTAGGTTCAGGCATAATATGGGGTGCCGACTCTGCTTCTGGGGCAGCTGAGGAATACGTATCTCCAGAGGCCCCCCTCCTACCCCCAACTTCTCAAGTTCAGCAGGGACTGGGCAAGCATCATAAGCCACATCCACACCAATGGATTGAAGCTTCCAAGCGTGAAATGTGTTTGTCCTACACATCCACGTGATCATTAGTTCCCAGACATAGGAAGCACTCACCATAGAGATCAAGACACATGGCAGGGGATGAGTTCACGTATAAAATACGTGGCAGGGGATGAGCTTTCGTGAGTCACCGCTCACTTCTTCGGTATCTGAAGAAGTGAGCGGTGACTCACGAAAGCTCATCCCCTGCCACGTATTTTATTAGTCTTTGAGGTGCTCCTGGACTCGGGCTCTTTTCTACAGCAGAGATCAGACTGACGGCCAGTCATTTATTTCATTTTCTTCATTAATTTCCCACGTTTCTCCCTCACGGGGAATCCAGAGCAGCTTACCTTCCTTTGTTCTCCTCTCCTTTTTTATCCTCACAACAACCCCATGAGGTAGGTTAAGCCGAGAGTGCGTGACTTGCCCAAGGTCTCCCAGCAAGTTTCCGCAGCAGAGTGGGGGAATTCAAACCTGGGTGTCAGATTCTCTAGTAATCAGCACACAACAACATTCCTTAAGCAGGATCAGTTTATTGCAGTCAGTTTACTATATGTCTCTAAACACTAGCTGTGTCAAGACTGAAGAGAGAAAGCGGGAATGGGATTTTATACGGGGTTCACACTTGGGAGTCAGATGGTTACAAGCCAATAAATGCCAGGTTGCCCTCGTGTGGAAAATAACGGCTCTCAGTTCTCAGTGGGGAACTCACAGGAGAAACCCAAGATCTTAACAAAACAGAGACAAATGGTAGAGGAGAATCAAAAGTAACATTCTAGTGTCAGCAACCTTCCCCCCCCCTTTTTCTTTATGGCGACCAGTCTCTTTACCCCCACCTTTTATTTATGACAGCCTAGCTGACACTGGGTCTTCCATCATCTTAGTCTGACACTGTAACCACTCCATGTGTGCAGATAGGTAGAGAAGATTTGGGCACAGCCCCCTCTTTCTTTTCCTGCCCACTCCCCAAACTGTGGTGCCCCCAAAATCGTTACGCCTGCCCCTCTTTCCTTCATGGCAAATAGCCATGATAGACGTACCTGCTAGACTTAACTGAAGCCTGTTCGTGGGGAGGGCGGGGTATAAATTTAATTAATAAATAAGAGAGCAATGATTCATGAAAGGTCATACCCAGCAACAGATTTTGTAAGTCTTTAAGGTGCTCCTGCTCTTTTCTACTGCTACAGACAGATTAACACAAATACCCATCTTGATCAGAAAGATCAGAAAGGGAAACGGCTGAATTGCAACTGATGAGGAAGTTCAGGATAATGCCTCCCTCCAGGACTGAGTCGAGACCCGGGTTTGCTGTCTCATTACCAATGCCAATTTCTCCACGCCTGCAGAGGTCCAACAACAGGATAATGAAGTTCAGGATAATACATCCCTCCTGGACTGAACTGAGACTTGGGTTTCCTGCCTAATTACCAATGCTGATTTCTCCACGCCTGCTAGCCTTCTGCATATCACACCTAATCCAATCATACTTGCTGTTGTCACGTGCCTGCTAATGTCATTGGGCATCTGAAATCACTCCACTTTCCAATAATGAGGACAGATGGACTCCCATTCTAGCTGCATCTGAAGAAGTGAGCAGCAACTCAGGAAAGCTCCTCCCCTGCCACAGATTTTGTTAGTCTTTAAGGTGCTCCTGGACTCGTGCTCTTTTCTACTGCTACAGACAGATTAACACAAATACCCATCTTGATCAGAAAGATTAGAAAGGGAGACGGCTGAATTGCAACTGATAAGGAAGTTCAGGATAAGGCATCCCTCCTGGACTGAATCGAGACCTGGGCTTCCTGTCTCATTACCAATGCCGGTTTCTCCACGCCTGCTACCCCTCTGCATATCACGCCTAAATCCAGTCACTGCCTGCTATTGTCGTTCACCTGCTATTATCATTCGCCTGCTAATGTCATTCAGCACCTGGAGTGAGTCCACTTTCCAATAATTAGGACATATGGACTCCATTCTAGCTGCGTCCGAAGAAGTGGGCAGTGACCCATGAAAGCTCATCCCTTTTGGTGTAGTGGTTAAGTGTGCCAGTTTGGTGTCATGGTTAAGTGCGTGGACTTAATTTGATTCCCGGGTTTGATTCCCCACTCCTCCACTTGCACCTGCTGGATGACCTTGGGCAAGCCATAGCTCCGTACCAGCTGTCCTCTCAAGGACAGTTGTCTCAGAGCTCTCTCAGCCCCACCTACCTCGCAGGGTGTCTGTTGTGGGGAGGGGAAGGGAAAGGGGTTTGTAAGCCGCTCTGAGACTCCCTTGGGTAGCGAAGGGTGGGGTATAAATCCAATCTCTTCCTCTTCTTCATCCCTCGCCCACAGGTTTCATTAGCCTTTAAGGCAGGGGTGGGCAAATGGCGGCCCGGGGGCCACATGCGGCCCGCCACAGTGTTTTTTGTGGCCTGCCAAGACAGTTGGCCACTGTCAGCACCTGAGGAGCTGCAGCTTGAACTTATTGACATGCAGTCAGATCTAGGGCTGCCAAGTCTTGAAAACTCACCGGCGGGGGGGAGTTCTCCTCTCACTGGGAGTTTCTTCTGGCGCGCGCGCTTTGCACGTGCACCCATCAACATCACCGGAAGTGACGCAGCACGTTGGGGGCGTTGCCAGGGTGACGCTCTGGCAATTGCCCCAAAACTCTATGATATCATAGTGTTTTGGGGCAATTGCCAGAGCGTCGCCCTAGCAACGCCCCCAACATGCTGCATCACTTCCGGGGCCGTCGTTACGTAGTCCTCGCTGGACGACGTCGGGGGGTGGGGTTCCCCCCGCCGGCCAAATGCTGGCCAGCGGATCGGGAACCCCTTTAGCGGGGGATCCCCCACCCCCCGGGCTGACTTGGCAGCCCTAGTCAGCTCACACTGTGAAAGAAATGTTTCATGCTGTGAAATTAGTTGACTTTTACAAATCTTTGTCTGCTGAAAAGTTTCCATGTATGAAGAAATTTGCTGGGAAAATGTTCTCTGTATTTGGGCCTACATATATTTGTGAGCAAAGTTTTTCTTGCACGAAGATCAACAAGAGTAAATATGGACATTAACAGACATTTGACAGACATTAACTTGCAGGCTGTGATGAGAATCTCAACAAGCCATCTGATTTTAAAAAAAACTGTAGAAAAGTGTGATAGGGTACATTTGTCTCATTAAACTGATCCTAACATTAAATGTGCTTGCAGCTACAGAGGATATGAAATTAGCACCATAAATAAATTGAATAAAACCACCACTATTTTATTTAATGTATATTTATTGCTTTTTAGGATACAATGTATACCTTTTCTGAAAGGCAAAGTTAACTAACGGATGCAGTCGTTTTAAAAGGGGCGGCCCTCCGCTAACCCTCCGCTCCCACAAAGCGGCCCCCCGAGCCAAAACAATTGCCCACCCCTGCTTTAAGGTGCTCCTGGACTCTTGCTCCTTTCTACTCTTTCCCCCCGGTTCTGCCTCGAATTGCCAGCTCCAGGTTGGAAAACACTAGGGAGGGCGGGACCTCCGTGGGGCTCACCCGCCTGGAGGTGAGTTGTAATCCCGGGAGCTCTCCAGGCCCCACCTGGAGGCTGGCAAGCCTAGTTCAACCGGTCTGCCTCCAGATGCCGCCCAGACATGCCTCCCTGCTCGCGTGCGTGTCCCGCCCTCTCCGGAGATGGCCAGTTGCTATTGCATAAGGGGCTTATGTAATAACACCCCCCACCCCCCGGCGCGCCACCCTCCCCTTTGCTCATATCCCAACGATAGCATCAGTTCAGCGCTCAGTGTCTCCGCGTCCATTCACAGAATCAGAGTCTCTCTCTCCTTAGACTTGGAACAAGCTACTCCGACCATAAAAGGGAGGGGTGGCCCAAAGGCAGGTCCATCTCACCACGCAGGTAAGCCACACCAAAAAAAAACCTTGCAAAGATTTAATTGCTTTTTCAAATAAAAGTTAAATGTGTTTTTACAGAAGCGGCTGGAATGGAGTGGGGGGGGGGGGGGAGAGGGGACGGCCTCTGCAGTCCTTTGGTTTTCTGCACCCCCTTTCCCCAGCGCCGAATGGACTCTCCCAACCTCCCGGGCGCGATGAATGAAATGTTTACAGTCCGCGGGGGGAAACCATTCCTAAAGGGTGCGCGGGGGGGGAAGCTATATAGAAACGGGAGAATCTGGGTTCTTGAGGGAGTTGGCGCATCGATTCCGATTTTTAAAGAACAAGAAAACAAGCCTCGGGATATTAAGTTCGTTTCCCAGGCGGCGACTCGGGGAGGTCTTTCGGAACGAGTCGCTCCAGTTCCCGTCCACCCCCCCCCTTCTTCGGAATGAAATAGCCCGGCCCGGCCCCGCCTCCCCCCGGGTCCCCGAGCCGCTGATTGGCCGCGTCCTTTTTAAAGGGGCAGGCAGGGCGCGCTTTTCCTATCCTCCCTCAGCGGCGGCGGCGGCTTCTTCCTCCTCACGCCCACTCTGAGGCCTGTTCTTCTTCTCCTCCTCCTCGCCCTTTCCCCCCGCAGCCCCGGCGAGAGCGGCGGAGACCCGAGCGGCCGGCGCGAGAAGGCCCCGTCCCGGAGCGGCCGGGCGGGCGGGATGAAGAGGGGGGCCCCACGACGGCGGCGACGGCGGCGGCGGCAGCAGCAGGCGAAGCCCCAGCAGCTAGGCCGCGCCGCGGCGCTGCCATGGAAACGGGCCACGACGACGACGGCGGCCGACGAGGGACACAAAGGGTGCCGGAGCGGCGCTTGAGGCGCGCCCCGCCGCTTCCGAGGAGGGCCGCCGCCGCCATGGAGGCCGGAGGCGGCCCGGGCGCCGCGGCCGGCCTGGCGGCGGCGGCGGCACCAACCACAATCTCTCCCTTCTCCTCCTCCTCCTCGCCGCCGGCCGCGCCTCCCCCCCGCTACCGGCTGCTGACGGAGATCGGGCGCGGCGCCTACGGGGTGGTCTACGAGGCGGTGTCCGGGCGCAGCGGGGCCCGCCTGGCCGTCAAGCGCATCCGCTGCGACGCGCCCGAGAACGTGGAGCTGGCCCTGGCCGAGTTCTGGGCCCTGACCAGCCTCCGCCGCCGCCACCCCAACGTCGTCCGCTTCGAGGAGTGCGTCCTCCAGCGCGACGGCCTCGGGCAGCGCATGAGCCACGGCAACAAGCAGAGCGCCCTCTACCTCCGCCTCGTCGAGACCTCCCTCAAGGGTGAGCCGGGAGGGGGCGGGAGGAGCTCCCGCCGCGCCCGGGAGGGGGCTCCGTGGTCCCCGGGAGGGGGGAGCCACCACCACCACCACCCCGACCCACGGAGATCGGCGCCGGAAATGGATCCTGCTTTGGAGGGCGGGCTCTTAAGTATTGCTAACTTCCCAGCTGGGGCCTGGGGATCTACTAGAGTTAGAACTGAGCTCTAGGATACAAGTATCACTTCCCTGATTATAGGTGACAGACATCACTTCCCCCGGAGAGGAAATGGGCTGCTTTGGAGGGTGGGCTCCTCTAAGTATTGTTAACCTTCAGGTGGGGCCTGGAGATATTCTGCTGTTACAGTTGATCTCTAGGATGCAGGTATGAGTTCCCGCAGAGGTAATGGATCCTGTGGAAGGCGGGCTCTTAAGTATTGCTAACTTCCCAGCTGGGGCCTGGGGATCTACTAGAGTTAGAACTGAGCTCTAGGATACAAGTATCACTTCCCCCGGAGAGGAAATGGCTCCTTTGGAGGGTGGGCTCTAGCACTGCCAGCCTCCAGGTGGGGCCTGGAGATCTCCTGGAATTATAGGTGACAGACATCACTTCTCCTGGAGAGGAAATGGCTGCTTTGGAGGGTGGGCTCTAGCACTGCCAGCCTCCAGGTGGGGCCTGGAGATCTCCTGGAATTATAGGTGACAGACATCACTTCTCCTGGAGGAAACGGCTGCTTTGGAGGGTGGGCTCTAGCACTGCCAGCCTCCAGGTGGGGCCTGGAGATCTCCTGGAATTATAGGTGACAGACATCACTTCTTCTGGAGGAAACGGCTGCTTTGGAGGGTGGGCTCTAGCACTGCCAGCCTCCAGGTGGGGCCTGGAGATCTCCTGGAATTATAGGTGACAGACATCACTTCTCCTGGAGGAAATGGCTGCTTTGGAGGGTGGGCTCTAGCACTGCCAGCCTCCAGGTGGGGCCTGGAGATCTCCTGGAATTATAGGTGACAGACATCACTTCCCCCGGAGAGGAAACGGCTGCTTTGGAGGGTGGACTCCTCTTAAGTATTGTTAACCTTCAGGTGGGGCCTGGAGATATTCTGCTGTTACAGTTGATCTCTAGGATACAGGTATGAGTTCCCGCAGAGGTAATGGATCCTGTGGAAGGCGGGCTCTTAAGTATTGCTAACTTCCCAGCTGGGGCCTGGGGATCTACTAGAGTTAGAACTGAGCTCTAGGATACAAGTATCACTTCCCCCGGAGAGAAAATGGCTCCTTTGGAGGGTGGGCTCTAGCACTGCTAGCCTCCAGGTGGGGCCTGGAGATCTCCTGGAATTATAGGTGACAGACATCACTTCTCCTGGAGAGGAAATGGCTGCTTTGGAGGGTGGGCTTCTAGCACTGCCGGCCTCCAGGTGGGGCCTGGAGATCTCCTGGAATTATAGGTGACAGACATCACTTCTCCTGGAGGAAACGGCTGCTTTGGAGAGCGGACTCCTCTAAGTATTGCTGACCTTCAGGTGGGGCCTGGAGATATTTTGCTATTACAGTTGATCTCTAGGCTACAGGTATAACTTTCCCTGGGAGAGGAAATGGCTATTTTGGAGGGCAGAATCCTAAGTATTGCTAACTTCCGCCTGGGGATCTCCTGGAATTAGAACTGATTTCTAGGCTATGGGTATAAGATCCCCCGGAAAGGAAATGGCTCCTTTGGAGGGCGGGCTCTAGCACTGCCAATCTTCATGTGGGGCCTGGATATCTCCTGGAATTATAGGTGACAGATATCACTTCTCCTGGAATTAGAACTGATTTCTAGACTATGGGTATAAGTTCCCCCGGAAAGGAAATGGCTCCTTTGGAGGGCGGGCTCTAGCACTGCTAACCTCCAGGTGGGGCCTGGAGATATTTTGCTAGGCCACAGGTATGACTTCTCATGGAGGAAATGGCTGCTTTGGAGCACTGCTAGCCTCCAGGTGGGGCCTGGAGATCTCCTGGAATTATAGGTAACGGATATCACTTCTGGAGAAAATGGCTGCTTTGGAGGGTGGACTCTTAAGTATTGCTAACCTTCAGGTGGGGCCTGGAGATATTCTGCTCCTATAGTTGATCTCTAAGCTGCAGGTATCATCCCCCCCCCCCCCCCCGGAGGAAATGGTTGTTTTGGAAGGGTGGACTCCGGCACTGCTAGTCTCCAGGAGGGGCCTGGAGATCTCCTGGAATTGGAACTGATTTGTCGGTCACAGATGTCACTTCACCTGGAGAAAATGGTTGCTGTGGAGGGTGGACTCTTGTATTATACTCTACCAAGGGCCCTCCCCAAAGGACTCAGATTGCCATTTCTAGCCATGTCCGGCAAAGGGGGGGGCTTTGACTCTTGAGTGCCTGTCCACTGAAACTCTTGTTGGTCTCGAAGGTGCTAGTGGGCTTGACTCTAACTGATCCCCAAATGATGGAGATCAGACCCCTCAAGGAAATAGCCGCTTTTGAGGATGAGCTCCGTGGCATTATACCCAGCTGAGATGCTTCCTAAACCCCGCCCTCCCTAGGTTTGCATGTCTAAATCTCCAGGAATTTTTCTGCTGGCGCTTGGCAGCCATAGGCTTCCTCCTCTCCCCCAAATGCCTTCCCTCCCAAATATGGTTGCCGGGCCAGGCTTGAGAAATTCCTGATACTTTCTCAGGGAGGTGGCGTTACCCGGAGGGGAGGAATGTGGCGCGAAAGAGTCCATCCTCCAGAGTTGTCATTTCCTCCAGGGAGAACGGATCTTTCTCTCTCTAGCTTGGCTCCTAGGCTCAGTATCTCTGGAAAGTAAGAAGGATTTGTCAGTGGAGTTCCTCGTACACCCACTGGCTCCCTGTATTTCCCTTGAGATGCACTTCAGGAGAAAATGAGGGTAGTGCGGCTGTGCAAGGAGTGAGAGTGTGGTGTGATGTGTGGCGGGACTGTGTAATATGGTGTGATGTCTCAAGTGCCCAACTTTGACCACCGACAGAGAGCCAGGTTCAAATCTCTACCCCTTCCACATGATCTTGGGCCATCACTGTTCTCTTAGCCTCACTGGCTCCTTGCAAAGGAAAGGAAAAAAAATCTACGCATTTTAGAAGAGTGGCAAGATAAAAATGCTTGCCTTGTTTTTTGTTTGTTTTAAGCTAAGAACGTAAGAGAAGCCATTTTTGTGCAGTATTTTTTATTTTATTATTATTTGTTTAATCTGTTACATCGAATATTTATTAATTTTTACAATTCCATCCCTTCCTTCCTTCCCTCCCTCCCTTTCTTTTATTCGTAGTCTTTTCCCCCCAGCCAAGGGCACAAAGTCTTAATCTTCCACTGAATGTCCTTCCTTCCTTCAGTCAGTATCCAATCTAGGTAGGTCTTCCATCTGGTCTTGATTTCCGTGGATTTTTCTCCCCATGATATTCCCTTATTGATTGATGCCACGATATCTGACTGTACAAAATCAAACAGATAGTTCTGCCAGATTTCTGTTGACCATTTACTTTACTTTTGTCTTTCCACCCCAGAGCAATGATTGCCTTTCCCGCCAGTATCATAGCTTTAATTAGATTTTGATTAGTCGTATTCAATAATGGGCTACCCATTGTACTTAACAACATTAGTTTAAAGTCTATAGTTAATGATATATTGCATACTTTTCTAATATTTTCAATGATTTCCCCCCCAAACTTCTTTACTTCTACACATTCCTATAGTTGATCTCTAAGCTTCAGGTATCATCCCCCCCCCCCCCCCCGGAGGAAATGGTTGTTTTGGAAGGGTGTGCATGTGTGCATACCAACCCTTGAGATGTTCACAGTGCCAGCACAGGGAGCTCAATCCTGGAAACATATTAGCTAGTTGAGCTGGTGTCTTGTACCATTTTGTAAGGAATTTATATTCAAGTTCTTTAAATCTGGTTACTTTAATCTCCTCTATTCCTTTCATAATTTTTTCTGCCATCCTCTCTGAAATCTGGCCTTCATAGCACCATCTCTTTTGTAAGTATTCTATTATTTTGTTTTTATTTGTTATCATCCTTCTGTATATTTTCCCCACCAGTCCCTTTTTTTGCTTGGCCATTTCTTTATATATTTTTTCCATTGGTGCTTCTGTCCAGAGATCATCCTTTTCGCTGATCTTTTTAACTGACTTATATAGCCCTGCTATTTTTAACCAGTACTGTTTACCTACCTCTTCTGTTATTCCCTGTAGGGGTCTTAGATTTCCGCCTCTAAACATATCACCCATTCTATAGTATCCTTTATTTTTTTAGCAATTCCCACCATTTAATTTCTTGTACATCCTTATTAATAGTTTCGAGGGGTGCCCATCTTGAGACTTTCCCTAACCAATAAGGATGCCATTTCCTCCAAGTTTCTAATGATGCTCTTCTAGGGCCTATTGTTAGTTTTAAATCTTTTTGTCATTACCATAGAAAAAATGCCAAATCTACCGATGCCGCTGTTAATTTCGTTCTCAAAATTCACCCATTTCTGTGCCTTTTCTTCGTCTATTTCTAATGTTGATTTTAGTTGAAAGGCTTCATAATAGTTGTTTAAGTCCGGGATTCCCCACCCTAATTCTGACTTGTGACTATATAATATTCTCTTATGGAACCTACGTTTTTTACTATTAAATATCCACTCTTTTAAAACCCTGTTCCATTGTGCAATTTGTTTCTTCTTCAATCCTAGAGGCAACGTTTGGAATAGGTACATTAACTTTGGTACCCAGGACATTTTAACACTTCTTATTCTAGATGATATCCCTAGAGTTTTACGCTTCCATCTTTTCATATCCCTCTCTATTTTTTTCCATGTTTTTCCATAATTGTCTTTTATCATTTTATCAATATTTTTTTGCAAAACTACCTAAATATTTAAGTTTCTTAACACCCAGGCCTATGTTCGTGATCCTATTTATCACCTGCCTTTCTTCTCCATTAACATTAAGGTATAAGATTTCTGATTTTGCCATATTAACTCCTAGCCCTGAACACTTTTCAAAGTCTTCTAGAATGATCTTAACCTCTTTGATTCCTTCCTTAGGGTTTTGTCATGATTACTATGATGTCATCAGCAAATAGGTTAAGCTTCATTTCGTCCTTGCCTATCTTATATGTATTCTTGGTGCTGGGGGGGGGGGAGGGCTTCTAGTGTCCTGGCCCCACTGCTGGATCCCCTGAGGGCACTTGGTATTTTTGGCCCCTGTGTGACACAGAATGTTGGAGTGGATGGGCCATTGGCCTGATCCAACACTGGCTTTTCTTATGCTCACTTTTAAACATAGAACTTTGTATGGTCGCCTTGAGTAAACTTATACTGGGAAGGAAGAAACCCCAGCCTCCTGTGGGGGGACTCTTTGTTTTTCAACAGGTGCCTAACTTAGGCACCTAAACTGCCTCTTTCATAGCCTGATATAAAGGGGAAGGGATACCAGTAGGGGGTACAGCTTCTACACCCAGTTGCCTTATTGAAAGAACGATTATTCTCCCAAATGTTTGTCCTTCAACCTGCCTCTAAATAAAAGAGTGGTGGATGGGGGAGTACATGTAAAGACCCATTTGTTTGATGCCTTGTACTGGAAACTTTTTGTGAATGTTTCTGCGCTTCCTAATATTAGCCTCTTAAAATGCCCTTGTATCTATATTTCTCAGCAGGTAGGGTGGGAGGGTCCACCGTTTATGTAGAGCAGGTATCCATATAGAAACATCTATAATACTGATTAATTGGACATGGAATTGTCTCTTGTTTGATCCAGTTGTATGAACTCCCAAGCTTTACCTCCCAAGGCTGTAGTGATGGACAGAAAAATAAAGAGCTTTAAAAGATAGATTCATGGAAGATAAGTCTATCAGTGGCTACTAGCCATGGTGGCTGAGGGGAACCTCCACTTTCAGAAGCACTAAGCCTCTGAATTCAAGAACCAGGAGGCAACACCAGGGGAAGGCCTTGGCCTCTAAACCCTGTTGTTGGTCCTCCAGAGAAATGGGTTGGCCACTGTGTGAGACAGGAGACTGGACTAGATGGACCACTGGTCTGATCCAGCAGGGTTCTTCTGATATTCTTATGAAGCCTTGGTCTCTAAGCCCTGTTGTTGGTCCTCCAGAAGAATTGCTTGGCCACTGTGTGAGACAGGGTGCTGGACTAGATGGACCACTGGTCTGATCCAGCAGGGTTCTTCTGATATTCTTATGAAGCCTTGGTCTCTAAGCCCTGTTGTTGGTCCTCCAGAAGAATTGCTTGGCCACTGTGTGAGACAGGGTGCTGGACTAGATGGACCACTGGTCTGATCCAGCAGGGTTCTTCTGATGTTCTTATGAAGTTTTGGCCTCTGTGTCATGTTGTTGGACCTCCAGAAGAATTGCTTGGCCACTGTGTGAGACAGGGTGCTGTATTAGATGGAGCACTGGCTCGGTGCAGCAGGACTCTTCTGATGTTCAGAAGGTTATCACTGAGCCGCATAAATGGGTTTGAACATGGATAGTATGTGTCCATTTTGCAGTAATTTTTCATAATATGTTGAACCCCTGGCATCTCTGCACCTGTAAGTTTTGGAAGCTTTGTGCTCTTAAGAAGAAGAGATTGGATTTATATCCCACCCTTCACTCACTTGGAGTCTCAGAGCAGCTTACAAACTCCTTTCCCTTCCTTTCCCCACAACAGACATCCTGGGAGGTAGGTGGGGCTGAGAGAGCTCTGGGACAACTGTCCTTGAGAGAACAGCTGGTACAGAGCTATGGCTTGCCCAAGGTCATCCAGCAGGTGCAAGTGGAGGAGTGGGGAATCGAACCCGGCTCTCCCAGATTAGAGTCCGCGCACTTAACCACTACACCAAACTGGCTCTCTTAACAGAATAACCGTAGTTCTGATCAGAGCAGGGGCCTGCAGAGACATCGCACACCTTAGCGTGTAACATTGGGCTGCTGAGACTGCACTAAATAATGGGGCCTCTTGGTTAGAGAGCCATGCGTCATTTTGAGCATGCTCAAACAAGCCACACAACAGTTTAGTCCACAGTATGTTGGCTTTCTTAGGCCATAGGTAATCAGGTGACTAGGTGTCATAAGTAGCTCATTTATATCTATGTTGGTATACAGAAGCCAGGGCATCAACATGTCCTGTTAGCCTTCCCGATTAATGATAATTTGCCCTTCTTGGTGACGGTATTCATTGCAGAGATGGAAACGTCCTGTGCCAGATTTGGGTCAAGTAGCAGAGACCAACACATATAAACTTTTGAGAGTCAAAGCCCCCTTCATCAGTGGGGCTGCGAGCCCCACGTTGGAAAATACATAGAGATTTTGGGGATCGAGGGCCGCAGTGGCTCAGAGGTTAGGACTCTGAGCTGCAGACTGGAAGGCAGTTCGAGACCCTAGCGTTGCATGACGGAGTGAGCTCCCATCTCCGGTCCCAGCTTCTGCCAAGCTAGCAATTCTAAAGCAAGAAATTGCAGGTAGATAAATAGGTACCACTTCGGTGGGAAAGTAACAGCGTTCCGTGTGCCTCGGTGTTTAGTCATGCTGGCCACGGAGAAGTCTTTGGACAGTGCTGGCTCTTTGGCTTGGAAACGGAGATGAGTGCCGCCCCCTAGAGTCGGATTCGACTGGCTTTTGAGCAAGGGAAACCTTTACCTTTGGGGGTAGAGCCTGGAGAAGGCAGGGTTTGAGGCGGGAAGGGACCTCAGAAGGGTATATAATGCCATAAAGCCCACCCTGCGAAGTAGTCATTTTATCCAGGGAAGCTGGTCTCTGTACTCTGGAGCTGAGGTGTAAAAGCAGGTGTTTTCCAGGTCCCACCTGGAGGCTGGCAACCCTATTCATGAATCTGACAATGGAAGCTTATACTGTGAAGATTTTTATTGGTCTCTAAGCTTCTACTGGACTCTAATCTAGCTGATAAACCAAGAGGTGAAAGCCATCATTACTTAGGAAGGCTAACAAAGTACCAAGAAGTGTGCATGCACACGAAAGCTCATCCCCAGAATTAAATTTTGCTGGACTCGCACTTTGTCTTAGAGCACGCACTTTGTCCTAGAGTACGTTAACATAAACCCCGGCTTCTGTATACCAACACAGATATAAATAAGCTGCTTACGAGGCTCAAACCTAGCCGTTCTAATTCAAGCCAGCACGGCTTCCCTCGGAAACTATTTTTGTGCTTAATTAAGATCTCTAGAGATGTGAGGTACTGGGCCATATCCAGGATCATCAGCGCCCAGCAGATGAGACATTGTTCAGATCGACCCAGCACTTGAAGATGCGCTTTCCCACACAGTCTGTACCTGATCTTTGTGGAAATGCATCATTCCATTTCACTGCCTCCCGTGGGACGAGTGTTCCTAAAAGTGCCTTCCCTTCCCCCCCCCCCTCTTTGCCCACCAGAACCAGTACTCCTTGTCCCCATGGACCCCCCCCCCCAACAGCTGGGCTCATTTCCCATCCCTAACCAGTCCCTTTGGTACAACAGGCGCAGCCAGTGTGGTTTCTTATTATTAAAATATTCTCCTCCTTTCCCTTGGGCTTAAGGTAACCCACAGTTCCAAGTTAAAACCATGCATAATAAGAACTCCCGTCCACTAGCCCCTAAAACTGTACTTCGTAGGAATTATCTCCTAGGTTTAAAAAAAAGCAGAAAAGACAGCAAGTGGCTCTTTGGTGGGGGAATACTCCAGGTTTTTCTTCCTTCCCTCTGTTCACGAGTTCTTTAAAAAGGTGTCTTTAAACCGAAGCAATCCTTCCGTCTGGGCTGCAGGGCAGAGCCACATGCCAGCGCAACGTGAGGAGTCCCAGCCCCCGCAAAAGCCATGCGGCCCGGTCTTGTGCTCTTTGCGAACCCTGGTGTCGCGGTACTTATTATAGCAAGGCCAACCCCCTTCACGTGTCAGCCACGGAGGCCGCGCCGACAGAGTGTGCGTGCGTGCGTGCCCATGCCCTGCAGGAGCTCACAGAATACCCAGATGGGCACTGCAGAAATCCACAGCGCTCACATGCTGTGCAGGAGCAGCCCTGGAGCGTCCTGGCTTTAGCCAGCCTCGCGGCAAGCCGCTCACTGTCGGCTCTGCAGAATGACACGGGCTGGCCATTTCGGGGAAGGGAAGGTGGTCACCATATATAAAGGGTGGCCAAACTGTGGCTCGGGAACCACATGCGGCTCTTTCACACATATTGTGTGGCTCCCAGCAGGGCAGTTGGGGAAGAGAAGGGGAGGCACGCCTCCCCAATCAGTCCTCCCTTCCCCAGTCGGTGTCCCCCTTCGTGGGTAGGTTTGAGACAGGGGGAGCAGAGAAAGCAAGCAACTTTAACTTTAAATGCCATCTCAAAGCCCCCACCCCCAAGCCTACAAATAATCATTGGTAGTCTCACTTAATGTTAATAAAAAGCAAATCTGCATGTTTTTCAATAAAAACAAGTCTGTGATATTTGTTCGTGTCTCGTGGCTCTCAAATATCTGACCTTTATTCTATGCGGCTCTTGCGTTAAGCTAGTTTGGCCACCCCTGATATGTAACAGCGACATTGGCCTTTCCCTTCCGGTTACACAGTGGGCGTAGGTGGGGATGCTCTTCCAATGTTCGCTAGGCCAGTTGGTAAACTAGCAAAAGTTTGTGACCTAATAGACAAGGGGCTTTTGGGGGGAAGCCCACTGCATGTACGGTTTAGTGTATAGCGATTCCTTCCTTATGGCCTGGCACTCTAGAACATATCGACCTGTAGACCAGTTTTCTCAGGATGACCAAGCATGGACTATGTAGTCCTTGAGGTAGAGCTACTGTTGATGTTTTAGACTCAGGTAGGGTAGCCGTGTGGGTCTGAAGCAGCTTGTGTCCAATGTGAGCCAGTTTGGTGCAGTGGTCAAGTGCGCGGACTCTAATCTGGGAGAACCGGGTTTGATTCCCCACTCCTCCGCTTGCACCTGCTGGATGACCTTGGGCAAGCCATAGTTCTGTCAGAGCTGTTCTCTCAAGGACAGTTGTCTCAGAGCTCTCTCAGCCCCGCCTACCTCACGGGGGTGTCTGTTGTGGGGAGGGGAAGGGAAAGGAGTTTGTAAGCCGCTCACCCAAGCTCCCAACCTGCCGCATATTTTGTTAAGTCTTTCAGGTGCTGGAAGTTAGCAACCCTGGTTGGCATGGGGGCTAAACAAAGCTGTGTGGGCAAATCTGGAAAATAACTCGGAGAGCTGACCAGAGGCTTGGCATATTTCGTGCTCTATATCTAGCCCTTGGAGACGGGACGCTGAACCTTTGTGGGGTGGACTTCGGAAGTTTTGTGGTTGGGCCCCCCGGTGCTTTTCTGCAGCATAAAAGTTCTATGTAGGGCAGCATTTTGAAGTTCTTTTCTTTTTGCGCTGCCGCATGAAAGGGGAAGGGGAGAAATCTAGTCTTGCTACCAGTGTGTGCCATGCCAAGTTGCAACTTCTGTCTTAACAATCAGAAAGTCATAGAGTTGGAAGGGACCTCCAGGGTCATCTAGTCCAACCCCCTGCACAACGCAGGAAATTCACAAATATCTCCCGCCCACACGCCCCCAGTGACCCCTGCTCCATGCCCGGAAGACAGCAAAAAACCTCCAGGATGCCTGGCCTGGAGAAAAAATACTTTCTTACCCCAAAGTGGTGATCAGCATTTCCCTGGGTGTGTAAGAAAGGGCCACGAGAACTAAGCACTGAGGCAACCCTCCCTGCCCTCCCTCTCATGACCTGCCCACAGAATCAGCATTGCTGTCAAATGGCCATCTCGCCTCTGCTTAAAAACCTCCAAAGGAGAGCCAGTGTGATGCAAAAGGCAAAAGCTCTCTGCCACAAGGTTTTGCCTAGTCCTACCCTCTTGTTTAGAATGGGGTGCTACCTGTTCAAAGCAGCTACAGGTTGAAAGCCGCCACAGTAAAGTGTTTTTCTTTAGTCTCAACTGTACATATGGACCAGGGATCTCCAGCAAAGTGCTTGCGGGCACCTTTCCTGATGTCCTTCGTGTTTTTAGGAAGCGGGTACGGCTAAGTGGGGCTCTTGCCCAACTGGGCATCTGATTGGCTGTCAAGATAAGAAGAAGAGATCGGATTTATACCCCGCCCTTCACTCGGAGTGGCTTACAATCTCCTTTCCCTTCCCCACAACAGACACCCTGTGAGGTAGGTAGGTGGGGCCGAGAGAGAGCCCTCTCGAGGACTACCCTTGAGAGAACAGCTCTGAGAGGACTTGTGACTGACCCAAGGTCACACCAGCAGCTGCACGTGGAGGAGTGGAGAACCAAACCCCGTTCTCCCAGATCAGAATCCGCTCTCCTAACCACTACCCCAAGCATTATTTCAGGGGAAGCCGACACCGCAGTGTTGGTTTTCTTTTCTCTGATGCTCCTCTTTCCTCGTGACCCTCGGTGGGTGGGTGCCTCCACCTCTCATGGTGACCACAGGCTCAAGAAGGTTGGGGACCCCTGATGCAGACATTCATTGCCCCCTGATTGAGAACAGTAGCCGGTCTGCTTAATGCTGCTTTTTTGGGAAGTGAACAAGAGCCAGTGTACCTGTCTTGGTCCTCAGAATACCGCTATAGTACTCTGGTCAAAGCGTCCTTTGCATATCGAGGGTGAGCCCCTTACCCAAGTAATCTAGACACACAGGACCCCAGCTAAAGGCACACCTTTTCGTTTAGAGTGTTGCAGAAGTCTCTTCCCACTTCCCGCTGTTCTGCAAAACAGGAGCAGTTATTTCTTTTTTGGCTCATCTTCCGAGTGAGGCCGAGTGGGAGGGTGCCTCTTATCGTCCTCTTAACTGTATTTTTGGTATTTCTGACTTCAGTCCTCCCAGCCCACACCCTTCACGAGGCATTTTTCCTTCTAAAAGGCTTTCCCTGCTCCTGTTGACAGGGGCCGGGTAGCCAAATGGTGAGGTGGACTTCGATTGCCATAGCAATTGTCATGGTGACTTGACTTGTTTGTGCAAATAGCCCACATTCCCCACCGTCAGTCCACCGAACATTAAAGGCCGCCATCAGAGGGCTGCTTCCTCTCGTGGCCAGCTTATTTTGGTAATGCTTGATTTCACCTCTTGGTGCGTTCTGTTCCGTTTCCCATCTTGCACATTTCCCGGAGCTCCACCCTTAACTTGCCAGAGGGTGGGGGAGGCAATGTTGACAAGATGGTGGGAAGGCAGATGTGATCCCGAGTTGTTATTTATCCTTGTGATTAGTAGCATCACCGCATCCTTCGCCCAAAGAGTCATTAACACGTGGAATTCACTGCCACAGGAAGTGGTGGCGGCGACAAGCATAGACAGCTTCAAGAGGGGATTGGAGAAACATATGGAACAGAGGTCCATCAGTGGCTATAAGCCACAACAGATAGATGGGACGCTCTGTCTGGGGCAGTGATGCTCTGTATTCTTGGAGCTTGGGGGGCAACAGTGGGAGGGCTTCTGGAGTTCAGGCCCCACTGATGGACCTCCTCATGGCCCTGGGTTTTGGCCCCTGTGTGACACAGAGTGTTGGGCTGGATGGGCCATTGGCCTGACCCAGCATGGCTTCTCTGATGTTCTTATGTCTGGGGCAGGGATGCTCTGTATTCTTGGTGCTTGGGGGGAGAGCAAGAGTGGGAGAGCTTCTGGAGTCCTTGCCCCGCTGGTGGACCTCCTGTTGGCCCCTGGGTTTTGGCCACTATGTGACACAGAGCGTTGGACTGGATGGGCCAGTGGCCTGATCCAACATGGCTTCCCTTATGTTCTTACACTGAATATCCATTTGCTGTCCCCTGTACAGACAGCCAAAGCCATGCAAGGTAGCCACCCTTGTGTGGCGGCAGCCAATGTGGTGCAGTGGTTAGTTAGTCAGGCTAGGATCTGGGAGGCCTACGTTTGGTAAAGGAGCTGTGGCTCAGTGGGAGAGCATCTGTTTGGCACGCAGAAGGTCCCAGGTTCAATCCCCGGCATCTCCAGTTAAAGGAACCAGGTAGTAGGTGATGGGAAAGACCTCCGCCTGAGACCATGGAGAGCTGTCAAGAGGGGCTGTGGCTCAGTGGAAGAGCGTCTGCTTGGCATGCAGGAGGTCCCAAGTTCAATCCCCGGCATCTCCAGTTAAAAGGATCAGACAGGAGGTGATGGGAAAGAATCCAGAAACCCACTGCTGGTCTGAGTAGACAATACTGACTTCTTCATGTAATTGTTTGGATCCCCACTGTGCTGTGGAAACTCACTGGGCGAGACCAAGTCCTAGGAGGAAAGGCTGAAGGAGCTGGGTCTGTTTAGCCTGGAGAGGAGACGACTGAGAGGGGAGAGGATCACCATCTTCAAGGACTTGAAGGGCTGTCCTATAGAGGACGGGGCGGAGTGGTTTTCTGCTGCCCCAGAAGGTCGGACCAGAACCAACGGGTTGAAATAAAATCCAGAAGAGTTTTGGGCTAAACATGAGGAAGAACTTCCTGACGGTTAGAGTGGGTTCCTCAGTGGGACAGGCTTCCTCGGGAGGTGGTGGGCTCTCCGTCTTGGGAGGTTTTCCAACAGAGGCTAGAGGGGCCATCTGACAGCAGTGCAGATTCAGTGAACTTGGGTAGATCACGAGAGGGAGGGCAGGAAAGGTTGCCTCAGTGCTTAGTTCTCATGGCCCTTTCTTACACGCCCAGGAAAATGCTGATCACCGCTTTGGGGTCCGGGAGCAATTTTTCTCCAGGCCAGGCATCCTGGAGGTTTTTTGTCGTCTTCTGGGCATGGAGCAGGGGTCACTGGAGTTTGAGGAGGGGGAGGTATTTGTGAATTTCCTGCATTGTGCAGGGGGTTGGACTAGATGACCCTGGACGTCCCCTCTATGATTCTCTGACTTTGGCCTGGTCCCACTCTGGCCCTGACCTACCTCACAGAAGGTGGGTCGTTACCTCTTTGGTACGATCCTCCCAAACTTCAGGCAGAGGTCTCTTCCCAGACCCGATGGCTGGATCTGAACCTCGAGCCCTCATCAGTGTAACGCACGTGCTCTATAATAGTCCCCATCCGCCATCCCAGTGTTACCCTCTCCGGCTGTAAACAATGTGGCTGACACACAGGTGTAAGGATGGGCATGCCGAAAGGAGGATTACAATCAGAGCATCTCTCAGTGCTGGGAAAACACGTCGAGGATCGCGATGCCGGGATTTGTCTCTTTCGGCCCTGGCACGAAGGATAATCCGCTCGATCGTGTCTCTTCAGAAGATCTGTTCTGATCCTTTGCAAGACCTGCGTGTTGCTATCACATAGCAAAAACCATACTCGCGCTCCGCAGCTGTTTGTTTGCATATCTGTGGTGTTTACCGGATGGTACCGAGTGCCCACAACTGTCCTTCCCTTTTTGCATTGGATGTTCTCTTCTTCCGCGCCTGCCGGAGCATTCTGTCCTTTCCCTTGTTTTTGTTTTGTTTTTCCTGTCTGGCTTTCTATGTGCCCAAACTCCTCTTGGGCTTATACAGCTGATGAACAGCCAGTCGTCTTCTCCGGCGTGTGAGTCACCTAGGTTTATTAACTGCCATCCACAGGGTCCCGCTGATAGTCTGCCCTGCAGATGAGCACTACACAATTTAGAATTGCAAGCTGCCAATTTAGGGACGCCGCTGCTTCATCCCAATAGCTCCCAGCGAGCTTATGGCGTTGAAAAACAGCACTGTGCCCCCCCCCCTCCCACCCCCGGCCAGCTCTCTGAGCGACGCTTCTCTTACTGAGACCGCTCGCTATCAGTGTGTGCTGCGGAAGCTCAGAATGTAACTGGAGCACATTTCACCTGAACGAGGCCGTTTCTTGGCTTTGAAATCTTGCGCAGGGCTCATAAGAACTTAAGAGCCCCGCTGGCTCAGAGCAGTGGCTCATCTAATCCAGCACCCAGGGAGTTTGGCATAGTGGTGAGGAGCGTGGACTCTAACCTGGGAGAATCGGGATTGATTCCCCACTCCTCCACACGCAGCTGCTGGTGTGACTTTGGGTCGGTCACAAGTTCTCTCAGAGCTGTTCTCTTGCGAGCAGCCCTCGAAAGATCTCCCTCAGCCCCGCCTGCCTCACAGGGTGTCCCTCGTGGAGAGAGGGATGGAAAAGAGATTGTGAGCCACTCCGAGACTCCTTTGGGTAGTGAAGGGCAGGGTATAAATCCAGTCTCTTCTTATGCAGCAGCCAACCAGTTCCTCTGGAGGTCCAGCAACAGGGCATACTGGTTGAGGCCTTCCTTGAATTCTGTGTCTTCATCAAGTTTCTGACCTTCGTAGTTGCAGCAATTTTTGAAATCGTTTGCACTTCAAATGCCCCCTGGGTTCAAGGAGCAGGGTTTCAGTGACTTCCGTGGTAACCCGGCCCACTTGCCCAACCTCTAGACATGAATTCTACCTGTAAACCTCGTATACTTCTCACCTGCCTCCTGTGTAGCTAAATAATCCATGTGGTATGTTCAGAATTCTTAACTGACTTTCCCCCGGGGGGGGGGGGGGAGGCAGGATGACAGGTTATTTATTTGTTTGTTTGTTCCATTTGTATCCCACCCTCCCCGCGAACAGGCTCAGGGCGGCTAACGTTAACAGGTCCAAGGTACCATAAAATCGAAAGCAGTCAGATAGTCAAAGTGCTCACAGAGAACATTTCTACATTAATTACGATGGTGTGCCATATGATGTAACAAGCGAAGTTCCGGCACAGCGATCTTCTGGCGTCCTTCGATGGCTCCAAGTTGGGACCGGCCCACTACCACAGAAGTTGGTGGCAGTGGTGGGCGGCTGATGAATCTGTAGTCCGTCAGTGTCTGTCTGTCTCTCTCTCTATACATATATATATTAAAAATAGCCAAGTGCCCCCTGTGCATGCGGATATCTAAATCCGCACATTGGGGGCACTTGTGGGGGGGAGAGAGAGATTTTCCTGCACACTTGGGGGACTCCCCAGGTGTGCAGAAAAATCCGAAAAGTTTAAAAAATGATTTGGGGAATATTTAAATCCCCCCAAAAGTCAGAGCATTCCCTGCGCATGCGCAGAGAATGCTCTGGGAACTCTGCGGCTGGCCGGCCGTTGGGAGTCATCCAGGCCTTGCTGGCAGGGCAGGAGGACATCCAGGCCTTGCTGCCGGTGCCTGTGGGGGGGGGTGGAGATCGGCGGACCCAGCAGCTGAGAGCTACTCAGGTCTCACCACCGGTGCCCGTGACGGGGGGAGATCGGCGGTGGGCCCAGCGGCTGGGAGGCATCCAGGCCTCGCAGCCTGTGCCCGTGGAGGGGGAGATCGGCGGGCCCAGGCCTCGCTGTCGGGGCTCATGGGGGGGGAAGATTGGTGGGGCCGGGCCTTGCCGTCAGTGCTGGGGGGGAGAAACTTATCTGTGGGTGCTTCCTCCTCCTCCTCAACACTGAGCTCCTTCCCCCCTGCCTGCAAGTTTCACAGGTCCTCCTGCTTGTGTGTATGTTTATATATATCCGTTGCCTATGCACTAACTTTTCCCCGTCCTGTCCCTCCTCCTGCAAGGTGAGAGGATCCTGGGCTATGCCGAAGAACCCTGCTATCTCTGGTTCGTCATGGAATACTGCGAAGGCGGAGACCTGAACCAGTACATCCTCTCGCGCAGGCCCGACCCGGCCACCAACAAGAGCTTCATGCTGCAGCTGACGAGCGCCATCGCCTTCCTTCACAAGAACCACATCGTGCACCGGGACCTGAAGCCGGACAACATCCTGATCACCGAGAAGTCCGGCGCGCCCGTCCTCAAGGTGGCAGACTTCGGGCTCAGCAAGGTATGCGCCGGCCTGACCGCCCGAGGCAAGGACGGGGGGGACGACAACAAAGACGTGAACGTGAACAAATACTGGCTGTCGTCGGCCTGCGGCTCGGACTTCTACATGGCCCCGGAGGTGTGGGAGGGGCACTACACCGCCAAGGCCGACATCTTCGCCCTGGGCATCATCATCTGGGCCATGATCGAGAGGATCACCTTTATCGACGCGGAGACCAAGAAGGAGCTGCTGGGGACTTACGTCAAGCAGGGGACCGAGATTGTTCCCGTCGGGGAGGCGCTGCTAGAGAACCCAAAGATGGAGCTGCACATCCCCCAGAAGCGCAGGACTTCCATGTCCGAGGGGATCAAGCAGCTCTTGAAAGACATGTTGGCTGCTAACCCTCAGGACCGCCCCGATGCCTTTGAGCTGGAATCCAGGATGGACCAGGTCACTTGTGCTGCTTAAACTCAGGTCAAAGTGTGGGTGCCCCTTGGGAAGTCGCGGTGAGTCCTCCGCAGGGGGGGGGGGTGGTCTGGTCTCGGTCGCGCGGCTTCAGTAGGACAGTGGAGACTTTGACAGTGGGTTTTTTTTTAAATGCATGTTTATTTTAAATTTTGTTTAAAGGGATACAGAAAGAAAAAAGGAATGGGAAAAACACATTGGAAATAACAGTTGCCAAAAAGATAATGTATGTGCAGTCTTACAGATATTGTCAGAATATATATGTACCGTATTTTCCGGCGTATAAGACGACTGGGTGTATAAGACGACCCCCAACTTTTCCAGTCAAAATATAGAGTTTGGGATATACTCGCTGTATAAGACTACCCCTCTTCCAATGCACACCAAATACAGCGCCAGACCTTCAGTTAGTCCTTCTTTCTCAAGCGGCTCTGTGGACGCCGGAGGCTAAGAAACTGTAAGCTAGCTCACCCCAGGGGTGTTGTCTTTTTAAATTCCCGGGGGGGGGGGGGGCGGGGGTTTGTGCGCCAGCACAACACCTCCCTGCAGCCGCTGTGTGCGGTGCGGGGCCTCCCCGTAAGTGGCGTGGGGGCTTCCTTCCCCGCGGCCGGCAGCGGTGCGAGCCCCCCGAGAAATGAAACGGCTGCTGCTTGCACCACCACTGGCCTTGGTAAGGGAGGCCTCGCGCCGCTTGCGCCACCCCCGGCCGTGGGGCCTCGCTGCAGCCGGCGCAAGCAGCGCAGGGCCTCACCACCACAAGCGGCGCAAGGCTTCCTTCCCCGCTGCCGGCAACGGCACGAGCAGCACAAGACCTCGCCACGGCCGCCACGAGCAATGTGAGGTTTCCCTCCCCGCAGCAGTGCAAGCGGACCGAGGCCTCTCTTCCTGCAGCCGCCGCCGGCGCGAGTAGCAGCCGCTTCATTTCCCGGGGGGAGCCCTGCCTAGTCCCGCCTCACTAAGCCCCGTGCGCCGTCTTTCGGAAGGCGCCCTTTGGCTGGAGGTTTGCACAGTGCCCTTCCCTTTGGTTCCCCTCCGTCGGCCGAGCTGTGGACGTGGTAGGGATGGGGTAACTGCAGATTCTCCAGTCCGGCTTGGAAGTTTCATCACCCGCCCTATAAGACGACACCCGGTGTATAAGACGACCCCCGACTTTTGAGAAGATTTTCCTGGGTTAAAAAGTAGTCTTATGCGCCAGAAAATACAGTACATATAAAAAGTATATGATATAATAGCTTAACAAATATATAACACAAGCAGTGTTCCCTCTAAGGTGAATTAGTGTGAGCTAGCTCACAGTTTTTTAGTCTGCGGCTCATGCTTTTTTGTCTTCGCTCAGGAAGGATGGGGCTCCAGAGCAAACTAATTTATGCAGCAGCCAAATCGCTCGCTCACAACTTTAATGCCAGTGGCTCACAAAGTAGAATTTTTTGCTCACAAGACCCCACAGCTTAGAGGGAGCATTGAACACAAGGTAGGTAGGTGGGTAGGTAGGTAGATAGATCGGCATAAGAATATAACTTAATAAGTTATAAGAATATAGTAATAAGTTATAAGAATATAACTTAAAATGTGAATGACAATTTTTTTCCTCATACTATATATTTAAGCTTCAGCCCTGTTTATACATGAACACATGAAGCTGCCTTGAATTAAATTGTACCTTTGCTCCATGAAAGTCAGTGTTGTCTACTCAGACCAGCAAGCGGCTCTCCAGGGGTCTCAGGCTGAGGTCCTTCACATCACCTCCCACCTGATCCTTTTAACTGGAGATGCCGGAGGATCGAACCTGGGACTTTCTGCATGCCAAGCAGATGCTACACCAGTGAGCCACAGCCCCTCCCCACTACACTAAGAATCGCTTCTCCCGTAGAGTTTCTTTAAAACCGGCACTGATACATTTCTGCATCTTTAAGAGCCAGACTTCTTTTCCGGCCTTCAGGGTTTTATATTTTAAAGACGTACTTTCTAATTACTGCAGTCGCAAAAACCCAATCCTAAACTCTTAGCGGTTGCTTGTCATTTTTTTTCTAAAGCTGTCACAAAAGTTGTGTGTAAATCTGGCGTAACGACAGTTGCTGGGAGGGGAGGCCAGCCTGGTACAGTCTGATCTCATCAGACCTTGGACGCTAAGCAGGGTCGTTATTTGGAAGAGAGGCCATCCAGAAGTACTCTGCAGAGGAAAGCAACGGCAAACCACGTCTGCTTTAACCAGTTGCCGTGAAAACTCCTTCCTGGGGTCACCGTAAGTCAGCTGTGGTTGATGGCACTTGATAGACGTACAGCCGTGGCTGACATCCCAACAAAAAGCGAACCTCTCCAGCCCTCACCTAAAAAAGCTTTCTGCTTCCGCAGAGAACCACCAGGAGTCTGCTATAAATGACCGATAAAATGCTAGGCTTCACAATGATGTGGAACTCACTGTCAGGGGATACAGAGATGGCCCCAGGAATCGACGATTTAATAGGGGATGAGAGAGATTCATGGAGGATGTCTATCAATGGCTACTAGCCGTGGTGACTGAGGGGAACCTCCACATTCAGAGGCACTAGTCCTCTGAATCCCAGAGCCAGGAGGCAACAACAGGGGAAGTTCCCAGCCTCCATACCCTGTTGATGGTCCTCCAGAGACACTGTGAGAGACAGGATATGCTGGACTAGATGGACTGCTGGTCTGATCCAGCAGGGCTCCTCTGATGTTCTTATGAAGGCCTCGGCCCCTGTGCCCTGTTGTTGGCCCTCCAGAGGAACTGGTTGGCCACTGTGTGAGACAGGATGCTGGACTAGATGGACCACTGCTCTGATCCAGCCAGGCTCCTCTGATGTTCTTAGGAAGGCCTCGGCCCCTGTGCCCTGTTGTGGGCCCTCCAGAGGAACTGGTTGGCCACTGTGTGAGACAGGATGCTGGACTAGATGGACCACTGCTCTGATCCAGCCAGGCTCCTCTGATGTTCTTAGGAAGGCCTCGGCCCCTGTGCCCTGTTGTTGGCCCTCCAGAGGAACTGGTTGGCCACTGTGTGAGACAGGGTGCTGGACTGGATGGACCGTTGGTCTGATCCAGCAGGGCTCTTCTGATGTTCTTAGGAAGGCCTCGGCCCCTGTGCCCTGTTGTTGGCCCTCCAGGGGAACTGGTTGGCCACTGTGTGAGACAGGGTGCTGGACTGGATGGACCGTTGGTCTGATCCAGCAGGGCTCTTCTAATGTTCTTAGGAAGGCCTCGGCCCCTGTGCCCTGTTGTTGTCCCTCCAGGGGAACTGGTTGGCCACTGTGTTAGAGACAGAATGCTGGACTGGATGGACCACTGGTCTGATCCAGCAGGGTTCCTCTGATGTTCTTACGAAGGCCTCGGGCTCTCTGCCCTGTTGTTGGCCCTCCAGAGGAACTGTTTGGCCACTGTGTGATGGCCACAGGCCTCAAAGGGGGTTAGGAAGATTCATGGAGGTTAGGTCTATCGCTGGCTATTGGCCATGATGACTGAGGGGAACCTCCATGTTCAGATGAAGTCATCTTCTGAATCCCAATGCCAGGAGGTAATATCAGGGGAAGGCCTTGGCCTCTATACCCTGTTGTTGGCCCTGCAGAGGGACTGGTTGGCCACTGTGTGAGATGGGATGCTGGACTAGATGGGCCACTGGTCTGATCCAGCAGGGCTCTTCTGAGGTTCTTATGAAGGCCTCGGCCTCTCTGTCCTGTTGTGGGCCCTCCAGAGGAACTGGCTGGCCACTGTGTGAGACAGGAGGCTGGACTAGATGGACTAATGGTCTGATCCAGCAGGGCTCTTCTTGTGCTTTTGTTTTGATTCCCTTTCCCAGTGGCCACACAAAGTAAAAGCTGTGTGTGTGTCCCATTAAGACAGAACCTCTTGCTAAGGAGGAGGCCATCAGTGCTCAGGTGGAAAGCTTGATCTCTTAGCTGCTGCCAAATCTAGGTCTTAAACTTGGAAGGGCAGCTTCCTGCAGACCCCAAGATTTCCATTTATCATTCCACTCTAGGCACTGCCTGTAGCCTACCTATACATCTCACCGACTCTTCCAAAGCCATATACAAATAGTCTGTTACCGAGGGTGCCGGAGAACTGCAAAAATTGGCCAAAATGATGGAAAAGGGTGGTTAGTTTTCAGGCGGCTTCCCGAAACACAGTGGCAGAGATTGAATGGTTATTATGAACGAAATGAGGGTGGCGTCTGGCCAGCCCTTCGGTTCTCATCCCACGGCAATGAGATGTCTGAAGCCAATATTAATATTTCTGGACGTCGAGTCAGAGCGAATTTTGGTTTTACTTTTTGTTTTACTGTATTCATATCCAGCCTTTCACCCCCACGGGGACCCAAAGCAACATATCATTCTCCTCTCCTCCATTTTATCCTCACAACCACCTTGTGGGGTAGGTTAGGTGGGAGAGCGTGTGACTGGCCGAAGGTCACCCGGCAGGCTTCCACGAGACCAGTGGAGATTCAGACCTGGATTTCCTAGTTCCGTGGTGGTTCAGAGGTTAAGGCGCTGAGCTGCAGACCGGAAGGTCGGTTGCTCGGCAGTTCGAGTGCCGCGTGACGGAGTGAGCTCCCGTCTCTGGCCCCAGCTCCTGCCAGCCTGGCAGTTGGAAAGCAAGAAATGGCAAGTAGATAAATAGGTGCAGCTTCGGTGTGAAGGTAACAGCATTCCGTGCCCTTCAGCGGCTAGTCATGCCGGTCACATGACCACGGAGAAGTCTCCGGGCAGCGCTGGCTCCTCAGCTTGGAAACAGAGATGAGCACTGCCACCTAGAGTCGGATTCGGCTGGCTTTCGAGCAAGGGGAACCTTTACCTAGTCCTACACTGTAACCTCTACACCATGGTGACCCATATGCTTACGTAGTTAAGGCGGCTCTACAGACTGCCCTGGTACTGGCAAATTGCAAAGTTGGTTTAGAGAGCTGCAGAGAACTGGGAGGCCGAGGTGGGGCGTAGCCTTTCCATAGAGTTGGACTGCCCAACCTGTGGCCCACCAGCCTGAGCCCCACTCACTAGCCCAATATTGTGGGGCCCCCAGGGGCACAATAAATATTCACTGTCTTGCTGTCTGCATGGACATTGGAACCAGGAATCTGCCGGACTAGTCTTGCCGATGCTGGGTTGCACTGGACTTGAGGGTCGTGTTGTGCAGGCCCACCCTAGGCAGTGATTGGGTCTTGTGCCCGACACCCATTTCTGGAACTGGACCCTCGTACCCAAGAAGGAGTTCTGGCAGGTGGGATGATTTCCTGGAGATCCTGGACCATCTTGCTGTGCAGCAGAGATTCCAGAAGTTACGTAAGCGTTGTGCTGTTCTGTTCTCTGTTTTTCGTGTGCCAGTTTGGGCACAACGTTTAGATAAGAATGTTCCTTGGCGGTATTTCCTAGCGGTGCCCTTTAAGTTCCAGGAAACTTTATCATCGGTGGCGGATGTTCTAAAGGAAAACTTTACAGCAACCTCTCTGACTAGCCATTTTTCTGCAGACGGTGCTCATTTAGGCCACTGTTCTTGACTGCTTAGGGCAGCGCTTCTTGAATCCACTACTGCCTTCTTAGAAGAGATTGGATTTATACCCTGTCCTTCACTACCCAAAGGAGTGTCAGAGCGCCTTACAGTCCCCTTTCCCTTTCCTTCCCCTCCCCAAAACAGACACCCTGTGAGGTAGGTGGGGCTGAGAGAGCTCTCCCGAAATGCTCATGAGAGAATGAAAGAACTTGTGACTGACCCAAGGTCACACCAGCAGCTGCGTGTGAAGAAGTGGAGAATCAAACCCGGTTCTCCCAGATTAGAGTATGTGCTTCTAACCGCCACGCCAAACCGGAGCTCACATTGGCCCGTGGTAAAATATCACATCTTTTTTGTTAGCTCTTTTGTTACCTGTATGCTAATTTGCTGCTGTTCACAAGTCTTACCAACTGCTTTAAACCAGTCATAGCTATACTTATTGCTCAGTTACTTACGCATTCTTGACTCTATTTATTTATTTTGGATTTCTACCCCACCCTCCCCTTAACGGGCCCAGGGTGGGTCCCAAATGTAAAATACAGTATAAAATACAGTGCGATTAAAACCAATCTAAAGCACAATATAAAATAACATAACTCCTCTAAGTGCCATACAAGTCTAATAGACCAGGTACCTTAGTGGTTGTTGGTATTAGAGATTTCAAGTTTTTTTAAAAGATCTTTTAAGATTTCAAGAACTCAGAATCCAGGCCACAGATGGAGGCCAGCCCAAGGAAGGCGATGCCCGCTGCCTCAACCAAAAGTCTTGGCAACTAACACCCCCCCCTTACCTATATGTAATGGTTGAGGAAGTCTTGTTTCGGTGTATCTGAAGAAGTGTGCATGCACACAAAAGCTTGTACTCTGAATTAAACGTAGCCGGCTAATCGCTGGCTCGGTGGGATATAAATCCAATTAATAACTTAATAAATAAACTTCTTTGGTCTTAAAGGCGCTATTTTGTTTTGAGAGTACCTCTTCAACATTTCGGGCAGCAGCTCTGTTTAACAGCCTGCCTTTTGATCTGCCTAACCAACCAGAAGCCCCGCTGGGATACAATCGCACCAAGTCGCGCCTACTTTCTAAAAGCAGTTTGCTAGCCCCAGGAAAGGTGTTTGTGGGTGCTGTGGTGACCACGGGCATCGGGGACCCCCACTCTGTAAAAGAAGAAGAACAGATTGGATTTATACCCCACCCTTCACTGTTTTGACCCCTGTTAATCGCTATGGGTTTATCTCAGCTGGCTGCCTCTCATTTTTTGAACATCCAAAATACTGCCCCCCTGGGCAGTCCTGAACCTTCCCATCCAAGGCACGATTTGCTGTTAAATTCTCTTAACATGCATTGTCCTGGGGAGGTGCATTCTCAAACTCCTCATATGCTACCTCATCTCCCACGAAATGCTGCATGTCTCATGGGTTGGAGGAGTAGGAGATTGGATTTCTACCCCGCCCTTCACTACCCGAAGGAGTCTCAGAGCGGCTTACAAACTCCTTTCCCTTCCCCTCCCCACAACAGAGGTGGGTGGGGCTGAGAGAGCTCTGACAGAAACGGCTCTTTTTCAAGAACAGCTCTGACAGAACTACGGCTTGCCCAAGGGCATCCAGCAGCAGCTGCGAGTGGAGGAGTGGGGAATCAAACCCGGTTCTCCCAAGTTAGAGTCCATGCATTTAACCACTGCACCAAACTGGTTGGGGGAGTAGTAATCCATTTTACGGTGAACACGCCAAGAGGTAGCGTGTGGGGTGTACACGTGAGACTCCCCTATACCACATCAGACCTTTGGTCCATCACAGTCAATACTTGTCTTACCAAACTGGTAAAGGACTCTCCAGGGTCTCAAGTCCTTCACGTCACCTGCTGCCTGCTCCTTTTTAACTGGAGATGCCAGGTATTGAACCTGCGGCCTTCTGCATGCCAAGCAGAGGCGCATGCCAAGCAGAGGCTCTGCCACAGTGCCTACCCATGTGAGGAAGTAGCATTGAGTTGAATCCTCCCCATACATCGACCCTTCTCCCCTTGCGCAGGAAGCAAAATAAACAGAATTCTTCCTTAGACCCGCTTCCTCACACGCAAACCTGCACACACAGGGAATGCCAAACAGGATGACTTCTTCCTCTCAGGGGCTTCCGGGTGATGGTGGCATCCAGCATCCTTCCCTCATCTCCTGCCCCCCCCCCCGCCAGACTGTGCGTGTGCGTGTCTGCGTGCCATCTGTGATCTTTCATGCTTTGCTAACACGAATCTGCCGGGTTGCATAACCAGACTGTGCCCTCTGGGAGAAAATCCTGCCCGCCAGTCTCATCATAGGCGCGCAGGCCACGATAAACACACGGAGGGGACAGATCTGCCCTCCGGCTGTTTATTCCAAAGGCCAGCTGCCTCTCCCAGGCCTCCCCCCTGCCCCCTGGCCAAAGACCGAGCCGGCAGTGAATCGCCATCAAAAGCGCAGCTGCACTGGAAAGATCTGTCCCTTACGTAACAGGGAGAGACGTGCCGCTGGACCATCCCCCTCGCTTGCTTACGAGCAAAGCGCCAGCTCTGCCCGCTCGGGAAAGATGCTTTTTTCCAAGGGGAAGTCTGTTTTCCCTGGCCTCCCACAAGTCAGTGCTGTTTTTAGGCCTTCAGAAGGCAGGTGGCTGCATCCTTCAGGATGCCACAGGCTTTGGCGTTCAATTAATGTGGTCCGGTTTAGCCTGGAATGCAAGCACCGGCCGGATCCTCCTGGCTAAATTGGCAACAAACTGGATGGGTTAAATTCCACCTTGTTCCCTTCCTGTTACAGACACACACACACCCCATTTGCCTCTTATCCTGTTCCCAAAGGTCCCCTGTACTCCCCCCTCCCTCCCCCAGATCAGCATGTCAGGGTGCAATGCTCCTTCTAAGCTGTGGAGTCTTGTGAGCAAAAATTCTATTTTGTGAGCTCCTGGCATTCAAATTGTGAGCGAGCCATTTGGCTCCTGCATAAATTAGTTTGCTCCGGAGCCCTCCTTTCTCAGCTATGACAAAAATGTGTGAGCCGGAGGCTAGAGCCAGTCTGGTGTGGTGGTTAAGTGCGCAGACTCTAATCTGGGAGAACCGGGTTTGATTCCCCACTCCTCCACTTGCACCTGCTGGATGACCTTGGGCAAGCCGTAGTTCTGTCAGAGCTGTTCTCTCAAGGACAGTTCTGGAAAGGGCTCTCTCAGCCCCACCTACCTCCCTGGGTGTCTGTTGTGGGTAGGGGAGGGGAAAGGAGTTTGTAAGCTGCTCTGAGACTCTTAAGTGAGTGAAGGGCGGGGTATAAATCCAATCTCTTCTTCTTCTTCTACTTAGAAAACAGTGAGCTCGCTCATACTAACTCAGTTTAGAGGGAACATTGCCGGGGAGATCAGAGGGCAATAGAGGGGGGGGCAGAGATACGAAGCCCTGGAAGAAGGAGAGGGGAGGAACAGTTTTGCTTGTGCTGTGGTTTGCAACTGTTTCTCAAGTCCTGGATATACTTACCGCATTTTTCGCTCCATAAGACGCACCTGACCATAAGACACACTTAGCTCCACTCGGTGCTGTGGCTTGGGAAAGGTGAGGGGGGTTTAAGACGCACACACTTTTCCCCCCACTTTTTTGGGGAGAAAAAGTGAGTCTTACGGAGCAAAAAATACGGTAGTTTCTCTTATAAAAATCCCAGAGTTGGAAGGGCCATAGAGGACATCTAGTCCAACCCCCTGCTCAATGTAGGCTCAGCCTACCAAGTCCCTGACGAGTGTTTGCCCAGCTGCTGCTTGGAGACAGCCAGTGAGGGGGGAGCTCACCACCTCCCAAGGCAGCCCCATTCCCTGCTGAACTACCCTTAACTGTAAAAAAAAAAAAATTCCCTAATATCCAGCTGGTGTTTTCCCATCTGCAATATAGACAAAGAGACTATGGAAGAAAATCCCATAAATACGCCAATAGTACAAATATCAATGGGCTAAATAAGTTCCATCAGTAAAAAAAAAATATTGCATCTATTTCCATTTTCCCAGAAACGTCAGGGGAAAAAACGTCATTTTCCGTGGCTTCAGAATTCTGGAAATTTTACGTCTCTACTGGGACGGCAGGAATAGTCTGTTCTACCAACGGAAGGGCCTGGCGTGAGCAGAAAGTTACGAGAACCAGCCTGGTGTCGTGGTTAAAGTGTCAGACTGGGATCTGGGAAATCCAGGTTCGAATCCCCAGTGGTGCCACGGCAGTTTGCTGGGTGACCTTGGGGCCAGTCACACACGCTCAGCCTAATCTACCTCACAGGGTTGTTGTGAGGATAAAATGGAGGGCAGGAGCAGGATGCAAGCGGCTTTGGGTCCCCATTGTGGTAAAAGGTTGGGGGTATGAAGTAACTAAAGAATTTAGTCCGGATTCAACCTGTGTGACGCCGTCCTGCACAGGACACATCTCGTTACGTCCCTGTAGTCTGCTTCCCACTGGCGTCATGTGCAAGGGACTGAACCTGGGAACTCATAAGAACATAAGAGAAGCCAGTGTTGGATCAGGCCAGTGGCCCATCCAGTCCAACGCTCTGTGTCACACAGTGGCCAAAAACACCAGGTGCCCTCAGGAGGTCCAGCAGTGGGGCCAGGAGGACACTAGAAGCCCTCCCATTCTTGATACCCCCCCCCCCAAGCAACAAGAATACAGAGCATCACTTGCCCCAGGCCTAGGGCTCATTTCGTAACAGGAGCTCCTTTGCATATTAGGCCGCCACCCCCCCCCCCATGTAGCCAATCCTCCAAGAGCTTACAGAGCTCTTCTTACAGGGACTACTGTAAGCTCTTGGAGGATTGGCTACATCGGGGGGGGTGTGTGGCCTAATATGCAAAGGAGCTCCTGCTACGAAATGAGCCCTGCCTATCCATACCTTGTGGCTAATAGCCACTGATGGGCCTCTGCTCCAGATGTTTCTCCAACTCCCTCTTGAAGCCGTCCATGCTTGTAGCCGCTGCCACCTCCTGTGGCAGTGAATTCCACGTGTTAATCACTCTTTGGGTGAAGAAGTACCTCCTTCAGAAAAAAAAACAAACTTCTGCACTGCCACAAAGTTATGGCTTTTCCCCATGCCCTGGCCAAGCACTTGATTTGTTTGTGTTCAGCAGGTGTCTCTGGCTCATCCTGGGATTAGCAATCGCGTGCAGAACCATCCTGTTATTACCTGCAGGGTGGGGCGCCGAGCGTTCCTCAGAGATGCACACTGAACGGGCGACGACCTCCGCCAAGGCAGCCAGGGGGTGTGGTTGGAGCACACCCTGGGATTCCTCGTTAGGGCAGACGTTATCCAGGGACAAGCTAAAAGCCTCCATACTTCAAAGAGGCTTGTTGCAATCCACAAGCGGTATTTCCCCCCCCCCTTGTTTTCCACACTGATGCACGAGAAAAAAACCCACAGCAAGTGCAGTCAAGGCGTGATCGAAGGTAGTACTCACACGAAGAAAGCCAATGCTGTTGACCTTTGAGGGTTGGAAGGTGATTATTAGTAAAACAACAGTGCTGAGGAGCGTTGGGGCTAAGGGGGGGAGTTGGAAGGAATAACAAATGGAAGCGGAATTGTTTGTCCTAACCCAGGGGTGGGCAAACTGTGGCTCGGGAGCCGCATGCGGCTCTTCCACATATATTATGTGGCTCCTGGCAGGGCGGCTGGGGAAGCTAAATATCATTAGCAAACTAATATCATTGGACAAATTAATATCATTATCAATATCTGCTTTTACCCCTTTTGTTATTATTTTTGGCAGTCTCGTTTAATGTTAATAAAAAGCAAATCTGCTTATTTCCCAATAAAAGCAGGTAATATTTGTTCATGTCTTGTGGCTCTGAAACATCTGATGTTTATTCTATGCGGCTCTTACGTTAAGCAAGTTTGGCCACCCCTGTTCTAGATGGCTCTTACGCTGAGCAAGTTTGCCCACCCCTGTCCTAACCATATCAGACAGCCAGGAGGGGGGGGCAGGCTGTAGCATCACTTTCTCCCCCCCCCCCCCCCCAGCTATGGTAGCAGTAGAATGTCAGAAGGCCCATTCCTCTGGCAAGTTTGGTGTACTGGTTAGGAGCACGGACTCTAATCTGAGAGAGCCGGGTTTGATTCCCTGCTGCTCCACATGCAGCTGCCGGCGTGACCGTGGGTCAGTCACAAGTTCTCTCGGAGCTGTTCTCTCAAGGGCAGTCTTCGAGAGAGCTCTCTCAGCCCCACCTGCCTCACAGGCAATGCTCCCTCTAAGCTGTGGAGTCTTGTGAGCCAAAATTCTACCTTGCGAGCTACTGGCATTAAAAGTTGTGAGCGGGCGATGTGGCTGCTGCGTAAATTAGCTTGCTCTGGAGCCATCCTTCCGGAGCTCAGACGGAAATGGGTGAGCCGGAGGCTAGAAACTGTGAGCTAGCTCACACTGACTCAGCTTAGAGGGAACACTGCTCACAGGGTGTCTGTTGTGAGGAGGGGAAAGGAGACTGTATGCCTCTCTGAGACTCCTCCGAGTAGGGAAGGGTGGGGTAGAAATCCAATCGCTTCTTCAGAGAGGCAGTGCGGTTTAGTGGTTAAAGAGACAGGCGTGGAGGTGGGAGGAATCCGCCTCCAAATCCACATCTTTCTCTGAAGCTCAGTGGGTGACCTTGGCCCCCTATAGTCTCCTAAGAGCCCTGAGAAGTGGGTCAGGCTGTGAGGATAAAATGGCTTCAGGTTCTTGGAGGAAGGTGGCACCTCACTGCCACAGGAGGTGGTGGCAGCTACAAGCATGGTCGGCTTCAAGAGGGAATTAGATAAACATCTGGAGCAGAGGTCCATCAGTGGCTCTTAGCCACACGGTATAGATAGGAACTCTCAGTCTGGGGCAAGTGATGCTCTGTATTCTTAGTGCTTGGGGGGGTGGCAACAGTGGGAGGGCTTCTGGTGTCCTGGCTCCACTGGTGGACCTCCTGAGGGCACCTGGTCTTTTTGGCCACTGTGTGCCAGAGCGTTGGACTGGATGGGCCACTGGCCTGATCCAGCATTGGCTTCTCTGATGTTCTTAAGGGGGTGATAAAACGATGTTGATCTAGAGTCCCCAACATTTCTCATCCCGTTGTTGTGCCCTTTGGAATCCTGACCCACCGTGATGGGCACAGCCTCACACTGCGTACCTTCGGTCACACAATGAAGATATGTGTGCTGCCTTTAAAGGTTCTTTTCTTTAAAAATCTGTACAGCCAATCAGAAGCCTTGCTGGGCAGAAGTCCTACCTGGCCCTGCCCGCTTTCCAAAAACACTTGGTGGGCACCATAAGGCCCACAGGCACAGCACTGGGGATCCTCGATGTAGATAATTTGTTGTTGTTGTTGTTGTTAGCCATTCAGTCGTGCTTGACTCTCGGCGACCCTATGGGCCAGCTCTCTCCACGGGTTTCCTTTTGCCGCTGACCAATCTAAGCATCATTGCTTTTTTTCTAGTGAGTTCTTCCACATGAAGTGGCCAAAATAAGTCAGTCGCAGTTTTGTGGGGGGGGGGGGGGGGGGGTTCCTTTCAGTGGCATGTCTGGTTTTATGCGCTCCAATACTCGTTTGTCTGTCACCTTTGCTTCCCAAGAAATGCGCAGGAGGTAACATGGAGGTGATCCTTAAACTGGCGCTGGACTCCCATTTTATGCTGCTCCTGAACGGGATTTGGGCAGCTGCTAGTAAAACCTTTGGCTGAATTCCTCTGCGTTGCACGTGCCCATTTTGTGTTGCCTGGGTCAGCATCTTGCCCTCACTGTAACCAGTGTTTCCTCTAAGCTGAGTTAGTGTGAGCCAGCTCACAGTTTTTTAGCCTGCGACTCACCCATTTCCGTCTTAGCTCAGGAAGGAGGGCTCCGGAGCAAGCTAATTTGCGCAGCAGCCGAATCGCCCGCTCACAGCTTTAATGCCAGGAGCTCACAAAGGAGAATTTTTGCTCACAAGACTGTACAGCTTAGAGGGATCATTGCATGGAACTCTGGGCAACTCAGCTGAGCTTCAGTTCGGGCTGTTAGCCCTGCTGGCCTTGGCGTGGCGGTGATTGCTGAGCTTTTCCTTCCAGTGGCGTGATCCGTGCCATTAACTTTTCATGGACTTGCATAACGTTTGTTCTCATGTTCGAACTCGGTATACGCAGTCAGAGAACTAGGGCAGTCACAGGCAGACATGGGTTTGGGTAACTTGAGGTGGGTGGGCCAGCTATGGGGGACCCCTTTGAGTTTATTTTTCCTTCTTCCTACTTGTGTGCACATTGCCTTTCTTAATTTGCCACGTTACAAGGGGAAACCTATCCCCTTAACTGTAGATATTAGTGTAGCTCTTATTAAATGCAGTTTTTCCAAGTCTCGCACGGCATTCATGTGGCTTATAGTCATGGGGTCTGTGCAGAAGAGGTTCAGAACACTTTGCACCGTCATTTTGGTGTTTCTTCAGGTTTCGGAACACTTCAGTGTCGGCCGGCGTCTCAAGGCCAGGACTAGGGTTGCAATTCAGGACAGACAAAAGGAAATCCTTCTATACAGTGTGTGATTAAAATGTGGAAATCGCTGCCAGAGGATGTAGTGATGGCCACAGGCATAGACAGGTTGAAAAGGGGATTAGTCTATCCATGGCTACTAGCTACGGTGACTGAGGGGAACCTCTACATTTCACAGGTACTAATCCTCTGAATTCCAGAGCCAGGAGGGAGCATCAGGGGAAGGCCTCGGCCTCTGTACCCTGTTGTTGGCCCTCCAGAGGAACTGTTTGGCCACTGTGTGAGACAGGAGGCTGGACTAGATGGACCCTCACTGGTCCGATCCAGCAGGGCTCTTCTGACATTCTTATGAAGGCCTCGGCCTCTCTGCCCTGTTTGGCCACTGTGTGAGACAGGAGGCTGGACTAGAGGGACCCCTGGTCTGACCCAGCAAGGCTCTTCTGACGTTCTTATGAAGGCCTCGGCCTCTATGCCCTGTTGTTGGCCCTCCAGAGGAACTGGCTGGCCACTGTGTGAGACAGGAGGCTGGACTAGATGGACCGCTGGTGTAACCCAGTAGGGCTCTTCTGATGTTTTTATCAGAGGAACGCCTCAGCTTCTATGCCCTGTTGTTGATACTCCAGAGGAACTGTTTGGCCACTGTGTGAGACAGGAGGCTGGACTAGATGGACCCTCACTGGTCCGATCCAGCAGAGCTCTTCTGATGTTCTTATGAAGGCCTCGGCCTCTGTGCCCTGTTGCTGGCCCTCCAGAGGAACTGGTCAGCCACTGTGTGAGACAGGAGGCTGGACTAGATGGACCCTCGAGGACTGCTCTTATCCAGCAGGGCTCTTCTGATGTTCTTATGGAGGCTTTGGCCACTGTGTGAGACAGGAGGCTGGACTAGATGGACCACTGGTCTGACCCAGCAGGGCTCTTCTGACGTTCTTATGAAGGCCTCGGCCTCTCTGCCCTGTTTGGCCACTGTGTGAGACAGGAGGCTGGACTAGAGGGACCCCTGGTCTGACCCAGCAAGGCTCTTCTGACGTTCTTATGAAGGCCTCGGCCTCTATGCCCTGTTGTTGGCCCTCCAGAGGAACTGGCTGGCCACTGTGTGAGACAGGAGGCTGGACTAGATGGACCGCTGGTGTAACCCAGTAGGGCTCTTCTGATGTTTTTGTCAGAGGAACGCCTCAGCTTCTATGCCCTGTTGTTGATACTCCAGAGGAACTGTTTGGCCACTGTGTGAGACAGGAGGCTGGACTAGATGGACCCTCACTGGTCCGATCCAGCAGGGCTCTTCTGATGTTCTTATGAAGGCCTCGGCCTCTCTGCCCTGTTGTTGGCCCTGCAGAGGAACTGGTTGGCCACTGTGTGAGACAGGAGGCTGGACTAGATGGACCCTCGAGGACTGCTCTTATCCAGCAGGGCTCTTCTGATGTTCTTATGGAGGCCTCGGCCTCTCTGCCCTGTGTGGCCACTGTGTGAGACAGGAGGCTGGACTAGATGGACCACTGGTCTGACCCAGCAGGGCCCTTCTGATGTTCTTATGAAGGCCTCGGCCTCTGTACCCTGTTGTTGGCCCTCCAGAGGAACTGGTTGGCCACTGTGTGAGACAGGAGGCTGGACTAGAGGGACCACTGGTCTGACCCAGCAGGGCTCTTCTGGTGTTCTCAGGAAGGCCTCGGCCTCCATGCCCTGTTGTTGGCCCTCCAGAGGGACTGGCTGGCCGCTGTGTGAAACAGAATGCTGAACTTTGTGAACCGCTGGTCTGATCCTGCAGGGCTCTTTTTATATCCTCATGAGGAGCAGAGAGCAGTGTTTCCGAGAGCTTGGGCACGGGGAACAAAACGCCCACTGACGCAGCTCTTGTGTGCAGGAATCCAAAGGGCAGAAGCAAAGTCATGCCTTCGGACCGATGCATCCTTGCGGAGCCTCCTGGTCCTTTCACCAGCAAGCATCTTTCCCAGCGTTATTCTTTGGCTTCAGCCAATTGTGTGAAAAAAAAATAATAATAATCAATTGTGCTGCCCTGTTCTGACGTTGCTCTAATAACCGCGGCCTCAGCTGATCTCTTCCCTCTTCGGGGGCCAATTGTAACTGTAGCTAAGCTCCGGTTTCAGCAGGACCCCTGCCAAAGCCCCAGCAAGAAAACCAGAGCCCCGGAAAGCCCACTGCTAATTAGCCCGTGCTCCCGAGCACCGTGTTTTCCACTTAAGCCCTTCCTTCAGATAATTGGGCATTCCGCTGGAGACTTCGTCCCCAGAAGCTCAGTTATTGACTTGAGTTATAACTAGGCAGGTGGAGGGTAGCTTCCCTCGAGACCCCCAGTCCATTATCACACAGGAAGCTGTCTTGACGCGGAATCAGACTGTGGGTACATCAAAGTCAGTCTTGTCTACCCAGCTCTCCAGGGTCTCCGTCGGGGGTCTTTCCCATCATCTACCACCTGGTGCTTACAACGGGCTATGCCGGCATTTGAACCCGGCCCCTTCTGCATGTGAAACCGAGGCGCTTTCCCACTGAGACACAGCTAGGGGCGAAGAACAAGACTCGAGCTGTGAGCCGAGTCGCTGGCTTTAATGCCTGTTCGTATTCCCACTCAGGGTCTTCAGGCTCCCACGGTGAGCGCCCCCCCCCCCCATGTATAAAATTTGTAATTATGGTATACTTTGAAAACCAGGTCAAGGGTGGGGAGGGGATGTGGCTCAGTGGGGTTTTGGGGGGGGGTTCCTCGAATGAAATGTGGTTAAAAAAAGTTATAAGCTTTGCCGTGTTCTGTTCTGGCTGTTTGTATATACTTGAGTTTTTGTTAAATGTATACAAATGTAATTTAGGAAATTTAAAATGGAGGAAACGAGCCTCGGGTTGGAGCCGCATAGGTTTCATGCACAGTGAGGTATAGAAGAAGAGGAGGAGATTGGATTTATATCCCGCCCTTCACTCACTCGGAGTCTCAGAGCGGCTTACAATCTCCTTTCCCTTCCCCTCCCCACAACAGACACCCTGGGAGGTAGGTGGGGCCGAGAGAGCTCTGAGACAACTGTCCTTGAGGGAACAGCTGGGACAGAGCTATGGCTTGCCCAAGATCATCCAGCCAGGTGCAAGTGGAGGAGTGGGGAATCAAACCCGGGTCTCCCAGATTAGAGTCCGCACTCCTAACCACTACACCAAACTGGCTCTTTTAAAACCATGTCGCGGGTTGTGGTGATCACGGCCCCGAACAATTATCCCTTTGGCTGGACTTTAGTAAGGCTGGTACTCTGAACTTCACGGCCTTGTATCTGTCAGTCCCGTTTCTCTGAGCAAGGTCTGCCACACCAGGCAATACTGTAGAGGTAAAGGTTTCCCTTGCTCGAAAGCCAGTTCAGATACAACTCTAGGGGGCAGTGCTCATCTCCGTTTCCAAGCCGAAGAGTTGGCGCTGTCCAAAGACGTTTCCGTGGTCATGTAGCCAGCATGACTGGACGCCGAAGTGCACGGAACGCTGTTACCTTCCCACCGAAGCAGTACCTAATTATCTACTTGCAATTTCTTGCTTTTGAACTGCTGGGTTGGCGGGAGCTAGGACCAGAGACGGGAGCTCACTCGGCCATGCGGCACTCGGGTTTCGAACTGCTGAACTACCGATCTTCCGGTCTGCAGTTCAGCATCTTAACCACTTGAGCCACTGCAGATTGTTAAGTGTTTGCTTTGGCCATGAATAGATGAGTTCCAAGAGAGGCGATGGCTGTCACCATTCCAGTGGAGACAGTGTTAGTCTGTCTGTAGCAGTAGGAAACAGCAAGAGTCCAGGAGCACCTTAAAGATGAACAAAATTTGTGGCAGGGGATGAGGTTTTCTTCAGATACAGCTCAAATGTGAGTCCATCTGTCCTATATATTGGAAAGTGGAGTGATTTCAGATGGCAAATGACAGTAGCATGCATGATTAGATTCGGTGTGAAAAGCAGAGGGGTAGTAGGGCTGGAGAAATTAGCACTAAACCTAGTAATGAAACAGGAAACCTGTCCAAGAGGATGCATTGTTCTGCGCTTCATTATCAGTTGCAATTCAGCAGTCTTTCTCTATAATCTCTTAGGTCTCTTATGAAGGAATTTCAGTGGGAGATTAGAAAGAGAGACTGCTGAATTGCAACTGATAATGAATACTCAAGAAAATGCATTGTCCTGGACTGAATCGAGACCGAGGTTTCCTGTCTCATTACCAGTCCTGATATAGCCACGCCTCTTACCCCTCTGCATATCACACCTAATCCAATCACGCCTGCTATTGTTATTCACCTGCTGTTGTCACTCGGCATCTGAAATCACTCCAGTTTCCAAGGAATAAGGACAGATGGACTCAATTCTAACTGTATCAGAAGAAGTGAACGATGACTTTCAAAAGCTCATACCCTTCCACAAATTGTGTTAGTCTTTCAGATGCTACTGGACTCTTACTCTTTTCTACCATTCCAGTGAAACATTGATAATTCAGAAGACAAAGACTTCAAAATAGTACAGTAGCCAGGGGTCCGTTGGAGCGGGAGCGCACAGGAGCGCAGCTCCGGGAGTGAGGAGCCCAGGGAGTGGGCACATGACCAAGCCCCGCCCCCTCCTCGGCTTCCCCGAGCAGTGCAGAGGTGCAGCGCCCCGGGGAAAGCCCTGCTAGGGTCTTTATTGTTTTTAATGTTTTGTTTTAATATTGATAATTTTTATCATTGTTCCTTTTATGACTGTGTGCTGCTTTTCCAGAGACTTGCTCACGGTGGCATATACATTTTCTAAGTATACCATTTTTTATCTGGGCACATGGCACATAAGTACTGGAGAAATTTCAACAACCCTTCAGCAGCTTCCACCCCATCAGTTTGGCGTAGTGGTCAGGAGTTGGGACTCTAATCTGGGAGAACCGGGTTTGATTCCCCACTCCTCCACATGCAGCTGCTGGTGTGACCTTGGGCCAGTCACAAGTTCTCTCAGAGCTGTTCTCTCATGAGCAGTTCTCAAAAGACCTCCCTCAGCCCCACCTACCTCAGAAGGGTGTCTTGTTATGGGGAGGGGAAGGGGAAGGGATGGGTGGTGCACATGTCCTGGGTATCTCAAGTCTACTTGAAACCTGGTAGTTTCAAGGGAGCAGGAAGAGAATGGGGGTGTGTTCTTTACGCTTATTTTTATGGCACAAAGTATTGGATGGGGAAGGGAACGGAGGAAGAGCCGGTCAGTTTCACTCACCTGGGGAGTGGAGCCTGAGCGGTGGGTGTCGCCTTCTGACACACTTCCGGTATGTTAGGGAGTGTGGCATATGCAAATGAGTTGTGCTAATGAGCTCCTGCACCTCTGTTTCTACGAAATGACCCCTGACAGTAGCGGTTAACAATATGAACTGCAAAACAAGCTCTCATTAACCTTGCAGGCAGGTTCTGCGTTTGGCTGGTCCCCCAGAAGTGTGCCCCTTTGCAAAGGTCTCTGGAGTGGAGCGCCGTGCCTTCCCTTCCACGGGGAGAAGGGAACCTTTCCTTCCCTCCTTCCTTTCCTTGAAAAAGGAAATGGACGGAATCGTGTTTAGAAGTTCCACTGTTCTTTATTCGGGCGAGTTCCTAAGTAGGAAGGAGTTGAGGATCCCTCAAGGGTCTATAACTGTGCTTTTCTTCCTTCCAGGAGTTCTTACCAGGGACCTACGATCTCTACGGCTTACGTGCCCAGAAGAAAGCAGAGGGATACACTGGGGCGAACGGAAAGATCTTCCCGGCAACGTGACGTTCTGAGGATCCTCTTCCAAGCCACAGGAGGGCAGGAGCTCTGGCCACCCATGTCATAATGAGATGATTAAAGCCTTTTAAAATTATTTTAACCTTCCGGCTCCCCTGTGCCCACCCCCACCCCAATCAGTTTTGCCGATGGGCTAATTCTGTGCCGGTGTTTCTGGAGTAAATTCTTCCTATTGGGGAAAAACCCCGCAAAGCAAATTCCCCCACACACACACTGCTGCTAAGTACCGAAATTCTGGGCCAGGGCGCACACGAGATGTCTCCTTAATGCTGTATCACGGGGGGAAATTGTCAGTAGGAAATGTCAGTTCCTCCGGCGAAATACTGTTTCGTCTCATCCGACGGCCACGACTCCCGCTCTGGGCTAAGGAAACGAAAAATTAACAGGAACCTTGTTTCCGAGAGCGTAATTCGGCAGCAGGAAGTCTTGCCGGAAAACCGTAGAAGCCTGTGCAGCAACCGTGAGAGAGACCTGATTTACCGTTGTGCCAAATTCCATAGATTTAAGAACACACCTGACATCTAGAAGGGGTAGAGTGGGGGTCTGCACGTGGTAGTTTTTCCTGCCCTCCCAAAGATCGCCCCCCCGCAAAGGGCAGGAGGCTTGCTTGGTTGCATAGCTTAGTCACTGAAACTTCAAGCTGGCCCTTTTTAGTATGGGGCTTCTGGGCCCACGTAGGCTGATCTGAACCTGGAACCTGCCTTCGGGGTACTCTGGGCAGATCTTAACCTAGATGTAAATGAGGATGTACAGCACGGCTCTCTCCTTGCTCTCAAGGCTTCGTCGTGGTAACAGATAACCTGCCTCTCCTTCCTTAGACACGCTTGTGTGGTCATCCCGCTAGGAACACCCCTATTCTTGCTGTCTCCTTCGCCGTTGGCTAACTTATCGTTCACTTCTCTCTACGGTAGGTCTAGCTAGCCTGATGGGGTTGGTTCTCAGTGACGTCTTCCAAGCGAAGTGGATTTTGACACCAAACTCATCTGTTGCCCTAGGGGAGGTACTAGCTGGTCTGGCTTGGAACCGTGGATTTTGATTCCACTGGATCTCTTTCATCTAGCAGCGGTGCTTTCCTCAGGCGCAAGGAGCCCCTTGCGCTCTTGCACCGGGGAAGGCACCACCCACTGTTGGAACAGATCCTCGCGATCCCATCCCTATTACAGGGATAACCGCCGCTGCTTCCTTGTGCGGTCCGGGACCACGGAAGCGAAGCAGATGGCTAGACCAAGCAGTGTCAGGCCACTGCAAGTTGGGTTTGGTGCTCCTGTTTATAGCGTCACGCACTAAGGTGTGGCGGTACCTAAGTGCTTGAGGATGTGCAGGGGAACACGTGCCGGGCTTCTTTGCAGCTCTGGGAGATCTTGTTTTGTGCGTCTCTCGTTCCACCACGGGCTTTTGCCCTGACCCACTCTGATAACTTCTTTCTAGGATTATAGTGGGCTGTCACGACCAACTTCTCCCCCCCACACACACACAAAGGTGTTTATTTGAGGCTTGGAAGACTTCCCTCTGGTTTTCTGAGCTTGGCCGTTCACAAGCTCGTTTGGGAAATCTTGTCCGGATCTTCTCAGTTGCGGTTCTCCCGCTCTTCTCCTCCCCTTCCCCACCAAATCCTCACTCGTGTAGCATCATCATGGTGGGATTGGAGATGCGGGTTACAAGGGAGTGAACAGGTCCTCATCACTTAAATACGCAGTCTAGAGCCACACGAAGGCTAGGCACAGGCTCTTGAGTTTACCTTGTGGCCGGATCTCATCTCTTTTGTAAACGTCTTGGACGGGTGGCTTCCGGTGAGCTCGAAGGCTTTGATCCTCTTCCCTCCCGGGAATATAATTCAATCAGCTATGAACGCTGTTCCCGTTTCATGCAGCCGCATTCATGGCTTGGATCAGCAGGCTTCCCAACAAAGAGGAGAATGAGTCGACGTAGATCTTTCCAGCAGGTTCACATCTAGGAGGCTGTAGATCTTTCAAGCAGGTTTATATATAAAAGTGGCATCGAGTTTGCAATTCGCCTCTTCAAGCAGTTCAAAAACATTGCCCAAGAGGCGATTCCATCCCGATTATTTTTCGGAAACAGTGATGTTTTTCGCTCCTGCCGTTTCTAGCACAGCCAGGAACCCGAAGGAGGTTTTGGGGCTCTCTATTGGCAGTGGGTTGGAGCATCAGTCAGTCCAGCACTGAAGCTGTTTCTGAGGTCGCAGACACCGAATTCAGATCGCCGGTAGCGATTCCGTTGGGGCCCGGCCAGGTCTGGTAGTTCGGTCAGACGTCAGAAGAGCGTCGAACGGCCAGCTCTTTGGACTGCCCCAGACACAGCTCGCACCGGCATGTTTTCCTTCACCGGAGCACATTTGCTCCGAACGCTTTCAGGGGCTCTTGCAAACTCACTCTTTTCACATAACGCACTTAGGGGGAGCGGATATGACAAAAGACAGTTCTGTCCGCGTGCGCGCGTAGGAAGCAGTCCCTTCTAAAAGCACCGCAAAAACCCAGCGACACTAAGCTCGCCCGAGCCGCCTTGGCACAGCTGTGACTTTAAACGCATTTCCCCCTCTCGTGTTTCGTGCTGCCGTTTTTGGGGTAGTAGCGAGAGCCAGAGTGCCTTATGAGGGGGGGGGCTCCTTCTAGAGCAGCATTTGGCCCCGGGAGGAGTCCTCCTTTTTTAATATTATGATTTCAGTGTCACTCCAGATGTGTTCCCTTCCCTCTGTTTTCTTGCCCAAACCCTCCAGGGGCAGCCGCCCGTTTCCAGCAGCATGCTGTAGTCGGCCTGCAGCACTTTTGTTTTAAAAAAACACACGATGGTATCTAAATGGGATCAATGTGAACTTTTTGGCAGAGCGTCAACCCGTATTCCTGAGGAAGCGCTTCTCTTTAGGCCTCTTCTGCCTGTCTGGCTTCTGCAGCCTCTTGCGGTTGTTGTCTCTCCTTCAGTTGTACGTGTGTGTGATTGCTGTGTTGTTACATGCAGTGGTGAGTTGTTTGGGGCTGAGATTCCCCGTGTCCCATGGATCCCACCGACCACAGGCTGTATCGATGCGGGGGGGGGGGGTCTTCTGTCCCCTCATACCTGTCCAGTTGATTTGGGGCGGGGATCATGAGGGATGGGCCCGAACCCCAAACTTCCGGCGCACGGCGGTCCCAAACCAAGCAAAAACTGCCCGAACCGGACAGTTCAGATCTCTCTTTCTCCCAGCTGCAGCAAGCCACAACCAGGAGAAGGGGGGGGGATTGCCTGGGAAGGGTTAAATGGCTCACAGCCAATTAAACGTAACAGCTCAGCAGTGGACCCACACTCTTCAGCTATTAGGTTTAAACAAGAAGGGGGACCCGCGGTACTCACGGCGGGGGAGAAAAGCTCCACGTAGAGAAGGAAGCAGCCGCAGGTGAGTCTTCTCCCCTCCCCCTGCCAGTCCTTCTCCCCCCTCCCCCCGCCAGGCCTTCTCCCTCCTCCCCCCCCCCCCAGCACCAGCGGCGAGGCCTAGCCAGCCCGCCAAGCCTTCTCCCTTCCCCCTCCCCCGGCGGCGAGGGCTGAGCGGCTCACAGCTGCCAGCCTGCCAAGACTTCTCCCTCCCCCATCCCCAAGCAGCGGCAAGGCCTGGCTGGCCCGTCAAGCCTTCTTCTGCCCCCCCCCCCCCCGGCAGCGGCAGCGAGGCAGTTCTCAGAGCGTTCTCTGCATATGTGCAGGGAATGCTCTTTGACTTTGGGGGGGATTTAAGTATCCCCCCTATAGTTTTTTATAGATTTCAGATTTTTATGCACATCTGGGGCTTGCCCCAAATGTGCAGGAAAATCTCTCTGCCCCCTAGATGCCCCCAATGTGCGGATTTAGATATCCGCACGCAGGGGGCACCTTGGCTATGAGATATATAGATGACCTGAACAGCCGAACCAGGCAAAAGTTCGGTCAGTGCTCGGGGAAAACAGCTTCCCCGAGCGTTGGTTCGGGGGTTCCGAACCAGGCCAAGTTCATGCCAACTTTTGGCTCGTGAACCGGTTCGTGTCCATCCCTAGACCTCATTAGCTTGGATGCATTTTTTTTTATTTTTTTGGGAGTGGAAATGGACTGCTCGTTACTAAGAAATCCTGCTGAGATTGTACGCGACTGATATTGCTTTCTTGCGGTGCGGGTGAGATTTTCAACGGCTGTATTCAGGCGGAAGTTTCCACAACACCTAGAGATGTCGCGCGGGGGGGCTCTTAACTTCCCTGCCAGTCTTGAAATCAGTCAGGAGGCTGGGGAAGAGCTCGTGCGCAGCCCTGCACCAGGGGATACGAACCCCCTTGCTCTCCTTGCTGAAGGGGGCCACTCACCCAATCCCCCCCTCCCAAGTAAAGCTCCTTTGCTGGGGCGAGGGGGCGCTGCAGCGGTGAAGCTCAACCTACGGACTGCTGCATGGTTTGTGCACCTTGGGCGCCACGCTCAATGTTAGCAGAGCCAGAGCGTAAGGCTTTTCTGGTCCCGGCGCGGTTTCAGAAAAGGGGAGCAAAAACCTCACTCCCTGGGCTTGCTCGTGCCTTGCTGGCTGCCCATAATTCCTTTTTACCTGCCTGGGGGGCTTTACAGTAGGGTCAAATGAGCTTTCCATCAGTTGTGGACTGGCCAGTAGAATCGGGCTGCAGCTGTTATGGTCTGTTCTCGGGTGGGCCTTTGGGATAAAGAAGTCAGCCGCTTTGTAGGTGGGAGTGCGGCCAGCTCTCCGTGAGCCTCTGCCCGCCTCCTTTGCGGGACCGCCGGCCTCCCACCCAGCCCTCGTGTTCCCTTCGAGAAGAGATGTATAGTCTGATTCCACGCTGACCTTTCCAGCTCTCTTCCTCCCGGGGCTGCTGCGTGTTCCGGACTGAGGTGCCACTGTCTTCCTTTCCCCTTTACGGTTCGGTTTCCCGCTGTGCACATATCAGACATCTGTAAACACTGCTAGAGCCTTTGCGAAGCAATAATGTTTCCCCCACCCACCGAAAAAAGTGTGTGTTTGAGAGAGAGAGAGAGCGAGAGAGAAAACACCATCTCTGTGAATTCCTTGTGCTTTTCTCGACCTATACAGTCCATTCTGGGTTTAAGCCTGCCAGGTTACGCCGTCGCTCACAGTGGAGGGCAAAAAAACATCTTTGCTTTCGTCTTTTGACAACGACGCTGCTCCCAGCCAGTCCTCTCTCTCCAAGAAGGCGAAGGGACAGAATTGTTGTTCTCCTCTCCGAGTGAAGACCACTACTTCTGCCCCGCTGGGCATCAAGGGTGGTCATCTGTCCCGTAAGCAAACATCGGGCGTTTTCCCCTTCCTTCTGACTCGACCCGGTCTTGCAGGGACTGGCATGGGCTGCGTTGCTGAACGTCTCCAGAATGGCTTCCTTGACCATGTATTTCCAGCAGCCAGGCTCTGACTACTGTGCGCTCCAGGTACCTAAACGGAACAGAGGAGGCGACCAAACGTGGGGCAGAACTTCTTCCCAAACCTCAGGTGCCCGGCCCGGTCGGGGGTCGCTTGGACCTCTTCCTTGGCATTGGCGTCGGTCGAGGCACCCAGTGGCCAACGACGGCTTTCAGTAAACTATCATTAACCAGCCAGTGTTGGAACGCCACAAAAAGCTGTCTGGATCGACCGTCTAGAGCACTTTTGCGCTGGCCATTAATTCGCAGAATGCCAGCGCTTGATAAGCAAGATGGAAAAGGGCCCCCCCCCCTCCCTTTGCCACTCTTGAGGCAAGCATTGCTTAGGAGACATCAGTCCCGGCCTGCTTTTCAAGAGCTAGCCATATAGAAAAAGGGCCGGAGTGGTTGCACCATGTCTGGACAGCACCGTTTCAGGGGGCAGGTGGTAGAGCTGGTACAATTGAAAGATCTTCCCTAAACAACATCCTCGCAAACGGAAACATGGCATGTCAGGAAGAAGTCCGGAGCCCTTCTCTCTGGCATAGTTTCCCGAGTGTCGGGCAGGAGGGTGTCTCTAGGACCACCTGCGGTCAGAAAAGGTGCAGTCCAGACAGACACCGTGACAGCTGGCCTGACGTGTTTCCAAAGCCTCCGCCTCCATTCCCTTTGGTCCATCTGCTGTTCAGGCCCAGTTTCCTGGTGGACCCCCACCCGCAGTCAGAAGGGGCGTGATCTAGATACGAATTGGTCCAACATGTTTCCAGAACGCCCTCCTCTGTTCCATTTGGTCCAGTTGCTCTTCGAGTCCAGCTTGCTGGTGAAGGGAAGCGTGTTCGAAGCCAACATTGGTAGCCTAAAAAACACACCGGGGTGGGGGGCTTAAACCCAGTCTCCAAATCGCAGTGAGTTCCCGCTGTTGCTCTTTTGGGGGAGGGGGCATGCTCTCTCTTTCTCTCCTTTCTCCCGCCCCCCCCCCCCCCTTCATTTTCTTTGCACAGAAGCTGGTAATCTTGGTGGGACCTGTGTGCGAACAACAATTAGTATTTTTTTAAAAGTCTATTTGGTTTACTTGGGTTTGGTGTGTGACATTGTATTTAAGTTCCTTGAACACTGTGGGGGGGAAACCCTGATTGTGTATGAATGGCAGCCGCTTTGTAAATTAAAGAAACTTGTTTGTGTGAATAAAACCTAGCGGATGGGGTTGAGAAGCCATACCCAGGTTTCAAAACGGAAAAATCTGAGCCTGTGGTCTTTTGACTCTGCAGAGGGACGAGGGAGGGGGGCGTTCCTGACCAGCGGCGGGCACGGGAAACTTCCTTGCTCTCAACCATAAGAGAAGCCAATGTGGGATCAGGCCTGTGGCTCATCCAGTCCATTTCAGATGCCGAATGACAATTGCAGGCCGGATTGGATTAGGTGTGATATGCAGAGGGAGAAATCAGCATTGGCAATGAGACAGGAAACCTAGGTCTCCTGGGCTGAATCGAGACCTAGGTTTCCTGTCTCGTTACCAATGCTTATTTTTCTACACCTACTACCCCTCTGTCTGATGTAGTGGTTAGGAGTGTGGACTAATCTGGGAGAACCGGATTGGATCCCCCACTCCTCCACATGCAGCTGCTGGCATGACCTTTGGTCAGTCGCAAATTCTTTCAGAGCTGTTGTCTCATGAGCAGTGCTCAAGAGAGCTCTCTCAGCCCCACCTACCTCCCAGGGTGTCTGTCGCGGGGAGCGGGAGGGCAAGGAGATTGTAAGCCGCTCTGTGATTCCTTTGGGTAGCGAAGGGCGGGGTGTAACTCTAGTTTTTCCTTCTGCATATCACACCTAATCCAGTCACACCTGCTATTGTCGTTTGCCTGCTAATGTCATTTGGCATCTGAAATCACCCCACTCTCCAAGATATAAGGACAGATGTTAGTCCTCCTAAACCTTCGGGGTTACAAAGTCTTGCTGGTGTATGAGCAGTGAATTCTCAGTAGCTGGGGGGGGGGGGGGGGAAGGCTGAATACAGTTTGGCGTCTGAGCTTCGGCCTCCTGCCTTCCCATTCCCCGTAAACCAGGAGTGCAGATTAAAGAGAAACACACACCGCGCAAATTTGCTCAATTTGTACAATTTATACAGATCAGAGGGGGGGGATCCCTAATTGTTGGACAGTCGCACCTGAGTTTTCAAAGGCTCAGAGCTGATTTTGATTGGCGTGAGAACACGGAAGGAGGGGTTGGCCGGTGGGAGAGACGGACTCCGAAGGGCGGAGCCAAACGTAGCCGCCCCGAGAACAAGAACATGAGAGCAGTCTTCCGGGGTCAGCTTGGAGACCTGACAAAGAAGTGAAAAGAATCACCAGATTGTATTGGCTTCACTACATTTATACCCCAGCGGGGACCCAAGGTGGTTTGCATAATCTTCTTCCTCCAGTCTATCCTCAGAACAGCGACCCTGTGAGGTAGGCCGAGCTGAGAATGTTTGACTGGCCTGAGATCTCCCAGCTAGGCCTGCCCACTTTCGAAAACCCTAGGCGAATACCAGGAAAGGTGTCGGGACACAACAGCTCCCTTGGGCACCCCTACCTCAAGACGAACGGTGGGGCTGGTTGCCCCCTTTCTCCCACATGTGGGCTTCTCTGAACTGGCCGGCTGGCCAACTACAGGGGTTGAGAGATGCCTGGGGGTGGAAGTTGGGGAGGGGGAGGGGCCTCATAGAGTCCACCCTCCAAAGCAGCCATTTTCTCCAAGGGAACTGATGGCTCATCTGGAGATGAATTGTGACAGAGATCTCAAGAGGAAGAAGAGATTGGATTTCTACCCCGTCCTTCACTCGGGAGTCTCAGAGCGGCTTACAGTGTCCTTTCCCTTCCCCGTCCCACGACAGGCACCCTGGGATGTAGTTGGGGCTGAGAGAGCTCTCTCGAGGACTGCCCTTGAGAGAACAGCTCTTAGAGAACTTGTGACTGACCCAAGGTCACCCCAGCAGCTGTACGTGGAAGAGTGGGGAATCAAACCCGGTTCTCCCAGATTAGAGTCCATGCTCGTAAACACTACACCAAGCTGCATAGAAAAGTCCTCCGGAATAATTCAGTTTTGCACAGTTTGTGGAAATCCCAGAGGATTGGGCACCTTCCCGGCTTCCTTGGGCACAACGGAGAAGGCAGGCATGTATAAGGGGAGCGGTTGATTTTGCCCCGTTGCCGGTTGGCGCCCTGAGAAAGCCTTAACTTGTTGGCCGCATTTACGAAACACATTTTCAGTCTTCGGTTTCCTGAATTTAAAAAAGGCCTCCTCTTCAGCATGCTTGAAATCGGCGCCTCTCTTCCTGCATATGCACCACAGTTTCGCTTTCTGGCTATCGTGGAAGTAGCCGAGCGGTTTTAATAAGCTTGCCCTGATTCACCCAGCCTCACCTGTTTCTGCAAGAGCATTAGTCTATCTTTAGCTGCTGACTATTCTTGGTTTAGATAATCTGACCACCACTGCCAGCACAGAATCCTTTCTGCAAATAAGAGATGCTTTTAGAATCGTTGCTATCATAGAAGCTGACTGCGACATAAGATCATAGAGTCGGAAGGGACCTCCAGAGTCATCTAGTCCAGCCCCCTGGACAAAGCAGGCAACTCACAAATACCTCCCCCCCACACCACACACACACACACTGTGACTCCTGCTCCATGCCCAGAAGATGGCAAAAAATCTTCAGAGAAACTGGCCTGGAGGAAAATTGCTTCCTGACTCCAAAGTGGCGACCAGCATTTCTCTGACCGTGTCAGAAAGGGCCGCAAGAACCACACATCTGGGGCCACTGCTTGTTTCCCTTGCTGGAGGGGATTTCTGCCCTTGAGGCTATGGATAAATGATTGGAAAATGAGTCGTCACGCCCAAATATCTGTGGGGTTGCCTGCCTGTTAATTGCTGGTGTCGAACACACAAGATGAAGAAGCATTGTTTTGAAGTTCAGGGGATTTTTTTTAGAAAGAAGCTGCCTTCTTTAAAGGCCCTGACCTTGGATGGCTCCCACTAGCCTGATCTCATCCTGTCCCGGAAGCTAAGCAGGACTGGTCATGGTTAGTGCTTGGAGAGAAGAAGAGATTGGATTTGTACCCCGCCCATCACTTGGAGTCTCAGAGCAGTTTACAAACTCCTTTCCCTTCCCCTCCCCACAACAGATACCCTGTGAGGTAGGTGGGGCTGAGAGAGCTCTTTCGAGGACTGCTCCTGAGAGAACAGCTCTGAGAGAACTTGGGACTGACCCAAGGTCACACCAGCAGCTGCATGTGGAGGGGGAGTGGGGAATCAAACCCGGTTCTCCCAGATTAGAGTCCAGGCTCCTAACCACTACACCGAACTGGCGTGCACCTAACCCTGCTTAGCTTCTGAGATCTGATGAAAAAGAGGAAGAGATTGGATTTATACCCTGCCCCTCACTCGGAGTCTCAGAGCGGTTTACAATCTCCTTCCCCTTCCCCTCCCCACAACAGACACCCTGTGAGGTAGGTGGGGCTGAGAGAGCTCTGAGACAACTGTCCTTGAGAGAACAGCTGGTACAGAGCTATGGCTTGCCCAAGGTCATCCAGCAGGTGCAAGTGGGGAACCAAACCCAGTTCTCCCAGATTAGAGTCCGCGCACTTAACCACTACACCAACCTGGCTCTACTTGGATGGGTGTTGGCACCAGTGTTCCCTCTAAGGTGAGTTATTTTGAGCTAGTTCACACTTATTTTAGCCTCCGGCTCACATATTTTCATCTTAGCTCAGGAAGGATGGCTCCAGAGCAAACTCATTTATGCAGTGGCCAAATCGCTCACTCACAACTTTAATGCCAGTAGCTCGCAAACTAGAATTTTTGCTCCCAGGACTTCACAGCTTAGAGGGAGCATTGGTTGGCACTGCATCCTTTTCACTACCAATGTGAAATACATTCCTTGAAAGTTTCTGTGCAACTGTATTTTCACCGTACATACATGCTACCTTTCGCTGCAACTGGGGTGTAAACTTTGTTGGTCTTAAAGGGGCGTCTGGACTCAAACTTTGTCCTGCTGCTTCAGACCAGCACAAATACGAAATAATGACGAGAGACACAGTACGCATAAAACGAAAAGGAAAAAACTGTGCATGGCATTGATACTAATTACACTGATAGCGTTCTCTGATGATTGAAAAATACTGATTGAGAAATATTTATACGATACATAAATTAACTCGGCAAAAATCAGTCATTACAACAGAAGATTAAGGTGGTTGTAAAACAGTATTTTTCATTCATCACAGAACATTATTGTGGCGAATTAGTATCCACACCATGCACAGTTTTTTTTTCTTTTCAGACCAACATGGCTGCCCACCTGAATCTAGATCCAGAGGAGTTAGCCGTGTTCGTCTGTTGCTGCAAAACAGTAACAAGCCCAGCAGCACCTTTTAAGACTCACAAACTTTCTTGTCGCATAAGCTTTCGAGAAACACAGCTCTCCATGCATCTGACGAAGAGAGCTGTGTTTCTCGAAAGCTTATGCGACGATAAAGTTTGTTAGTCTTAAAGGTGCTCCTCGGCTTTTTACTGTTTCACCTGAATCTAGGTTCCCAATATGACACAAGAAACAGAAGAGGAGATTGGATTTATACCCCGCCCTTCACTCAGAGTCTCAGAGCGGCTTACAAACTCCTTTTCCCTTCCCCTCCCCACAACAGACACCCTGTGAGGCCGGTGGGGCTGAGAGAGCTCTGAGACAACTGTCCTTGAGAGGACAGCTGTGATAGAGCTATGGCTTGCCCAAGGTCATCCAGCAGCTGCAAGTGGAGGAGTGGGGAATCAAACCCGGTTCTCCCGGATTAGAAACCGTGCACTTCACCACGACACCAAACCACCTCATCGGGTTCCCTCCCTGTCAAGTCCCTCTCTCACCTTTCCTTCCAGGAGGTTAGGGTTGTCTATCTGTTTCTCTTCTGCTCCATCATCTCCTGTCACCAACCTGGTGAAGTTAAGTCGGGCTGAGACAGGGCGTCAGCTGCCCAAATTCATCCAGCGAGATGATGGCTGAGTGAATGGGGGGCCTCCCAGGTTATTCTGAACAGGACTGTAGCCAGGATTTTGTGACTTGTGGGGGAGATTTTTTTTCTGGTGGGGCTGCCGTTATTTTCCTGTCTGCACACACCTGTACTTTTAAGAGCAGGCACCCTTTTCCAAACAGGGCGCCAGTTTGGTGTAGTGGTTAAGTGCGCGGACTCTAATCTGGGAGAACCGGGTTTGATTCCCCACTCTTCCACTTGCGCCTCCTGGATGACCTTGGGCAAGCCATAGTTCTGGCACAGCTGTCCTTGAAAAAAAGCAGTTTCTGTCAGAGCTCTCTCAGCCCCACCTACCTCACAGGGTGTCTGTTGTGGGGAGGGGAAAGGAAAGGAGTTTGTAAGCCACTCTGAGACTCCCTTGGGTAGTGAAGGGTGGGGAATAAATCCAGTTTCCTCTTCTTCTGATTTCCTCTTCCTCCCCCTCATGCAGAGATTTCTTTCCCCTCACCCAAACACGGACTCCTGCTTCCTGCAAATGATACCCACACAACTAGTGTTCCCGGTTTGGAGAGCCAGTTTGGTGTAGTGGTTAAGTGTGCGGACTCTAATCTGGGAGAACCGGGTTTGATTCCCCACTCCTCCACTTGCACCTGGCTGGATGACCTTGGGCAAGCCATAGCTCTGTACCAGCTGTTCCCTCAAGGACAGCTTGGGAAAGAGCTCTCTTAGCCCCACCTACCTCACAGGGTGTCTGTTGTGGGGAGGGGAAGGGAAAAGGAGTTTGTAAGCCGCTCTGAGACTCCCTTGGGGAGTGGAGGGCGGGGTATAAATCCAATCTCTTCTTCTTCTTCTTCTTCTAAGCTGAGCTAGTGCGAGCTAGCTCCCAGTTTTTTAGCCTCCGGCTCACTCATTTTTGTCTTGGCTCAGGAAGGATGTGTCCAGAGCAAACTAATTTATGCAGGAGCCAGCTGGCTCGATCACAGCTTTAAAGCCCGTAGCTCACAAAGCAGAAGTTTTGCTCACAAGACTCCACAGCTTCGAGGGAGCATTGAACACACCACCTTCACCTTTGAACAAACATTTAAAAAATAATTTTAAAAAGATTTTTTTCTGGATAAATTGGGGGGGGGGGCTGTGCCTTTAAGAGAGGGGGCAGAGCCCTGAATAGCCCTACTGCATCTATGGGCTCTTCTTTTGCTTCCGGTACTCGGGTTCAGAAGTAGGTAACCTTTTGGGCACAAATGCTGGGAGAAAGCGTGCAGAGGTTGGTATGCCTGCAAAGAAAGCAGAGCGGAAAGGCGAGAGCTGTACTTCGCCAACCACGTAGAGGGCAACTTGATCTCCAAGTGATGGGGCCAGCCTGGACCTTGCGGGAGGGGGCCTTGTTCTAGACCCCCCTGACAGCAGCACAGACAAAGCCAGGCATAAGCCAAGTCTGTCTTTTCCACCAGGTGCTGCCTGGTGGAGGCAAGTGTTCCCTCTAAGCTGAGTTGGTGGGAGCTAGCTCACAGTTTTTTAGCCTCTGGCTCACACCTTTTTGTCTTAGCCCAGGAAGGAGGGCTCCAGAGCAAACTCATTTATGCAGGAGCCAAATCCGCTCGCTCACCACTTCAATGCCAGGAGCTCACAAAGCAGAATTTTTGCTCACTGGATTCCACAGCTTAGAGGGAGCATTGGTGGCGGCCTTGTCACATTTCCACCTTGAGTTCTAGTATTTTGGGAAAGGGAGAAAAACGTCTCTTCGACCACTCCACCCCAGGCATAATTTTATAAATCTCTTATCATGTCCTGTCCCCCCTTAATTGACTGTTGTTGTTTTTTCTAGGATGGGGCATCCCATAAACAATAGGACGTGGAAATCAAAAGCAAGGAAAGATCTGCAACAAAACTGAAACAAAACACGTGTTAAGATCATATTAAACGATGCAGAAATTACATGATAGGATAGTACATGCAGCAAGAGACAGGACCTAGTTGTACGCCATAGTACAATCTCGTTCCTTTATTAAAACATTCTTCCCAGATCACTCCATTATAGAAAAGCCCTTTTTCTTTTGCACAAATATGCTCTTCCAAATAATTCGGGTTTTTATAATTTGAGAAGGGCCAGGAGAGGAGGAGGCTTTCTGGCCTCCTCAGGAAGGCCATTTCGTAAGGTGGGGAGCACAGCAGAGAATGGATACGTGTGAGGGCTTGTTGATTTTGTCCATTTCCAGGGTGCCCTCACACAGAAGGCCCTGCTCCAATAAATGAAACTGTCATGGAGGGGACATAAGGGGAGAGGCAATACCACAGATAGAAGAGAGAAGAGGAGGAGGAGGAGGAGGAGGTTGGATTTATTGGATTTATACCCCACCCTTCACTACCCAAAGGAGTCTCAGAGCAGCTTCCAATCTCCTTTCCCTCCCCTTCCCCACATCAGACACCCTGTGAGGTAGGTGGGGCTGAGAGAGCTCTGACAGAAACTGTTCCTTTTCAAGAACAGCTGTGCCAGAACTATGGCTTACCCAAGGTCATCCAGCAGGTGCAAGTGGAGGAGTGGGGAATCAAACTTGGTTCTCCCAGATTAGAGTCCGCGCACTTCACCACCACACCAAACTGGAGGAGGAGTTTGGATTTATACCCCGCCGTTCACTTGGAGTCTCAGAGCAGCTTACAAGCTCCTTTCCCTTCCCCTCCCCACAACAGATACTCTGGGAGGTAGGTGGGGCTGAGAGAGTTATTTCGAGGACTGCCCTTGAAAGAACAGCTCTGACAGAACTATGGCTTGCCCAAGGTCATCCAGCAGCTGCAAGTGGAGGAGTGGGGAATCAAACCCGGTTCTCCCAGATTAGAGTCCGCGCTCCTAACCGCCACACCAAACCGGCTCTCTCTCTCCAAGAAACCCGGAATGTGAACCACAAGCGTAAAAAAGGCCTGTATCAAAGCAGATAGATCAAGATGGGTTGCTGTGTTTGCCCGTGCGTAGCGATAGTTTATTATTACGGTCTTAAGACCAGCTTACAGAGTAGACGTAATGCGTGAAGGAGGTAATGTACAAAAATAGAAATCAGAATTTAAGAACGTTTAAAATGTGATTCCCACCTCTAAGAATTAATGCGCAGGACTCAGCAACTGGATGTGTCATCTCCCCCCTTCCATAGCGGTAGAAAATAGCAAGAGTCTATTAGCACCTTCAAAGCTATGAAAATTTGTGGCGAGGGATAAGCTTTCGTGGGCCTGAGTCGTAGTATCTGAAGAAGTGAGCCTCAGTTCCCCTCTGCGTGGTATCCAGGGGATCTTTTGGATAAGCAGAGACGCAGGCAGATAGCAGGAGAGCAGCCGCCCCCGCCCCCGCCCCCCGAGCAACAGAGCAGATGTTCAAGGTCACCAACCATAGTGGCGCGAGGGTGATGCGTCTCGCTGGCAGTTGCATAACGCATGACGCAGGCCCCTTATGTAACCGTCAGAGGCACATCCCTGGGAACGTGGCGGGTTTGTTTTGCCCGTGCGGCGTGTGGGCGGGCTCTCGGTCTCCCCACCCCCACCCCCCCGCACAGAGATACACACCTCCCGGGGCTAGACTTAACCAAGCGCAAAGCACAACAGAGTTGGGGGGGGCCCCATCAGCATTGTTGCCTTTTAATGGCTTCCGACAGCGATCTCAAATGGATTCCTTCAGCCCAACTGGCTCTGAATGCGGCTTGTCAGTCTCAGCGAACCACCAAGGGAGACGAGGCCGGGCCCTGTCTGCGGGCCGTCCCCCTGGGGACTTCACGCGGGCCCAGGGTTTGCGCCGGCACCGAGCCTTGCTCATTCCAGAACGTGTCTCCTAGAGGGAGGGAAAGGGGCCGGGTACCGTCTGAGGGTGCACTTCACAAAACCAGGCACTGTTTTCTGATTTTCACAGAATCGCAGAGCTGGGAGGAACCCCAGCGGCCATCTAGTCCAACCCCCTGCTCAACGCAGGATCGGCCTAGAGCAGGGGTGGGCAATTGTTTTGGCTCGGGGGCCACTTTGTGGGGGCGGAGGTTAGCGGAGGGCTGCACCTTTTAAAATGATTGCATTCATTAGTTAACTTTGCATTTCAGAAAAGGTATAAATTGTATCATAAAAATCAACAAATATAAGTTAAATAAAATAGTGGTAGTTTTATTCAATTTATTTATTGTGCTAATTTCATATCATCTATAGCTGCAAGACACACACACAGAGGGACAGAGAGAGACAGACAGACAGACAGAGACAGACTCAGAGGGACAGAGAGAGACACACAGGGGAACATAGGGACAGAGAGAGACAGACAGACAGACAGAGGGACACAGAGAGAGAGACAGACAGACAGACAGACAGACAGAGGGACACAGAGAGAGTCAGACAGAGAGAGAGACGGGGACAGAGAGAGAGATCGCCGAAAGCAGCTGCCTGCCTGCTGCACTTCCGTGCAACCCGGGGAAGGCGAGGGTGGGGGCGGGCAGGGCTTCCCCGGAGCGCTGCAGCCCCGGGAAGAGGAGGATGGGGGAGGGAAAGTAACTTACCTTCCTTCTTCTGCCTCCTCGTCACCCAACAGGGCTGCTGGGACCAGGGGGTGGGGCTTGGTAATGTGCCCGCCCCCTGGACACTTTACTCCCGGAGCGCCGCTTCTCTGCGCTCCGGGCCCAACGGAGACCTGACTGAAACCACGTGGCCGACTGTCTTGGCGGGCCGCAAAAAACTCTGTGGCGGGCCACAATTTGCCCACCCCTGGCCTAGAGCATCCCTGACAAGGGTTTGTCCGGCCGCTGCTTGAAGACTGCTGATGATGGGGAGCAAACCACCTCCCGAGGCAGCGGATTCCACTGCTGAACGACTCTTACCAGCCAGTTTGGTGTGGCGGTTAGGAGCACGGACTCTGATCTGGGAGAACCAGGCTTGATTCCCCACGCCTTCACATGCAGCTGCTGGATGACCTTGGGCAAGCCATAGTTCTGTCAGAGCTGTTCTCTCAAGGGCAGGCCTCGAAAGAGCTCTCTCTCAGCCCCACCTACCTCTCAGGATGTCTGTTGTGGGGAGGGGAAGGGAAAGGAGATTGTAAGCCGCTCTGAGACTCCGAGTGAAGGGCAGGTTATAAATTCAATCTCCTCCTCCTCTTCTTCTTCTTCCTGTAAAAAAGTTTTTCCTAATATCCAGGGGTCCGTTGGAGCGGGAGCGCAGCTCCGGCAGTGAGGAGCCCAGGGGGCGGGCACATGACCAATCCCCGCCCCCTCCTCAGATTCCCCAAGCAGTGCAGAGGCGCAGCACCCCGGGGAAAGCCCTGCTAGGGTCTTTATTGTTTGTAATGTTTTGTTTTAATATTGATAATTTTATCATTGTTCCTTTTATGACTGTGTGCTGCTTTTCCAGAGACTTGCTCAAGGCGGCATATAAATTTTCTAAGTATACCATTTTTTATCTGGGCACATGGCACATAAGTACTGGAGAAATTTCACCAACCCTTCAGCAGCTTCCACCTTATCAGTTTGGTGTAGTGGTCAGGAGTTGGATTCTAATCTGGGAGAACCGGGTTGGATTCCCCACTCCTCCACATGCAGCTGCTGGTGTGTCCTTGGGCCAGTCACAAGTTCTCTCAGAGCTGTTCTCTCATGAGCAGTTCTCAAAAGACCTCTCTCAGCCCCACCTACCTCACAGGGTGTCTTCTTGTGGGGAGGGGAAGGGGAAGGGATGGGTGGTGCACATGTCCTGGGTATCTCAAGTCTACTTGAAACCTGGTGGTTTCAAGGGAGCAGGAAGAGAATGAGGGTGTGTTCTTGACGCTTATTTTTACTGCACGAAGTATTGGATGGGGAAGGGACTGGAGGAAGTGCAGGTCAGTTTCACTCCCCTGTGGAGTGGAGCCTGAGGGGTGGGTGTTGCCTTCTGACACACTTCCGGTATTTTAGGGGGGGGTGGCATATGCAAATGAGTTATGCTAATGAGCTCCTGCACCTCTTTTTCTACGAAATGACTCCTGCTAATATCCAGCCAGGACCTTTCCACTTGTAATTTAAACTCATTATTGTGAGTCTTTTCCTCTGCTGCCAACAGGAACAGCTCCCTGCTGTTTGGCTTTGAACAGCACCAGGGACAGTTCCTTTGGGACTGGGACCACCAGCGGCTGATGGGGGGGGGGCTAGAGACCCCAGGCTGAGGGACTTGGGAAGGTTCAGTCTGGAGAAGAGGAGGGGGAGGGGGGGGTCATGATTGCTCTCTTGAAGTCTCGGAAGGGCTGTGTCACTCAGAGGAGGGCAGGGAGCCGTTCCTGTTGGCAGCAGAGGAGAGGACTCTCAAGAATGGGTTTACACTAAGGGCAGGAAGGGACCATAAGATCAGAAGAGAAGCCTGTGTTGGATCAGGCCAGTGGCCCATCCAGTCCAACACTCTGTGCCACACAGTGGCCAAAAACACCAGGTGCCCTCAGGAGGTCCAGCAGTGGGGCCAGGACACTAGAAGCCCTCCCACTGTTGCCCCCCCCCCAGCACCAAGAAGACAGAGCATCATTTGCCCCAGACCGAGAGTTCCTATCTATACCTTTATTTATTTATTAATTCATTCATTCATTCATTCATTCATTCATTCAATTTTATACCCCGCCCTCCCCGCAAGCGGGCTCAGGGCAGCTCACACGGCACAATGTGCAACTTGCAATACAATAAACTTTAAACTCCACAATAAAATCCAAAGCAATCTATTACAAGAAATACCAATTTAAACTCTGCTTCCAATTATAAGATAAAACCGATGGCGTAGGGTCAAATGCGGTCCTCCATGGCCAGCAGGCTTGGGCTGCCCAGGGTAATCCGCATCATCAGCTCGTAACATAGTGTGGGCATAATCAGGTATACCTTGGCATAATCAGGCATAATCAGGTATACCTTGTGGCTAAGAGCCACTGATGGACCTCTGCGCCAGATGTTTATCCAGTTCCCTCTTGAAGCCATCCATGCTTGTAGCCGCCACCACCTCCTGTGGCAGTGAATTCCATCTTTTAACCACTCTTTGGGTGAAGAAGGACTTCCTTTTATCTGTTCTAACCCGACTGCTCAGCAATTTCATGGAGTGCCCACGCGTTCTTGTCTTGTGAGAAAGGGAGAAAAGTACCTCTTTCTCTACCTGCTCTATCCCATGCATAATCTTATAAACCTCGATCATGTCCCCACTCAGCCGTCGATTCTCCAAGCTAAAGAGCCCCACACGCTTCAACCTTTCTTCATAGGGAAAGTGTTTCAACCCTTTGAGCATTCTAGTTGCCCATTTGACCAGCTGGATCTTAGGGAAAACTCTTTGACAATTAAGAGTTGTGCCACAGTGGAATCACCTGCCTCGGTAGGTGGTCAGCTCCCCGCCACGGGCAGTCTTGAAGCAGCGGCTGGACAAACCCTTGTCAGGGATGCTAGGCTGATCCTGCATTGAGCAAGGGGGTGGGACTAGATGGCCTGTTGGGCCCCTGCCAGCTCTCTGATTCTATGATTCCACGTACTGGTTGTGTTCTCTTGGAAAGCAGAAGCAAATGACATGCCTGAGAAGAAGAAGTCCATAGGCCATTCTTCAAGGGCAGGGCGCCTGGTGTACCCACAGAAGGTCTCAGGGTTCAACCCCTGGTATCTCCTCTTTGTAATTCTACTGAATCTGACCCTCTGTCCATCACAGTCAGTATTGTCTACTCAGATTGGCTGCAGCTCTCCGGGGCCTCAGGCGGAGGTCTTTCCCCATCACCTCCTGCCTGGTCCTTTTAACTGGAGATGCTGGGGATTGAACCAGGGACCTTCAGCATGCCAAGCAGAGGCTCTGTCACTGAGCCACAGCCCCTCTTAAGAGCTCTCCAGGGTCTCAGGCCAAGGTCTTTCCCATCACCTCCTGCCTGGTCCTTTTAACTGGAGAAGCCAGGGATTGAATCTGGGACCTTCTGCATGCCAAGCAGATACTCTTCCACTGAGCCACACCTTCCTCCCCACAACTCTCCAGAGTCTCAGGCAGAGGTCTTTCATATCACCTGCCTGCCTGGTCCTTTTAACTGGAGATGCCGGGGATTGAACCTGGGACCTTCTGCATGCCAAGCAGAGGCTCTGCCACTGAGCCACACCTTCCTCCCCACAACTCTCCAGAGTCTCAGGCAGAGGTCTTTCATATCACCTCCTGCCTGGTCCTTTTAACTGGAGATGCTGGGGATTGAACCTGGGACCTTCTGCATGCCAAGCAGAGGCTCTGCCACTGAGCCACACCTTCCTCCCCACAACTCTCCAGAGTCTCAGGCAGAGGTCTTTCATATCACCTCCTGCCTGGTCCTTTTAACTGGAGATGCTGGGGATTGAACCTGGGACCTTCTGCATGCCAAGCAGAGGCTCTGCCACTGAGCCACACCTTCCTCCCCACAACTCTCCAGAGTCTCAGGCAGAGGTCTTTCCCATCACCTCCTGCCTGGTCCTTTTAACTGGAGATGCCGGGGATTGAACCTGGGACCTTCTGCATGCCAAGCAGAGGCTCTGCCACTGAGCCACACCTTCCTCCCCAGAACTCTCCAGAGTCTCAGGCAGAGGTCTTTCACATCACCTCCTGCCTGGTCCTTTTAACTGGAGATGCCGGGGATTGAACCTGGGACCTTCTGCATGCCAAGCAGAGGCTCTACCACTGAGCCACGGCCCCTCCCGCCCTCTCAGCCTGGGGGGCAGCAGCCCTGCTGTCATTCCAACAGAGACTTTTCCCTGGCAAAAAGATGCAGAGTTCCCTATGTTTTGCATAACCTTATTTTATTTTATTTTAAATTGTTTACATGATTTCTCGCCAAGACTCAAGGTGGACTACGCAATGCAAGTCAACCGAATCAGTAGGATGAGACGTCTAATAAGCAATGTACTGGGACTAGGATCCCACAGTCTGAAACGAAGCATAAAGGATTTGACACAGCCCGGGCAAGCCATCAGATCTCAGAAGCGAAGCAGGGCCGACCCTGGCAAGTACTTGGATGGGAGATCTCCAAGGAATACCAGGGCTGGAACGCAGAGGCAGGCAATAGTAAGCTACTTCTCTGAAATGTCCAGGCCCCACTAGGGGTCACCAGAAGTCAACTATGACTTCCAGGCACACTCACATACATTTGTTGTTGTTGTTGTTCAGTCGCACAGTGGAATCCGACTCTTCGCGACCCCATGGACCACCTCACGCCAGGCCCTCCTGTCTTCCGTCGTCCTCCGAAGTTTGCTTAATTTCATGTTCGCTGCCTCGATGACACTGTCCAACCATCTCATCCTTTGCCGTCCCCTTCTTCTTTGACCTTCAATCTTTCCCAGCATCAGGGTCTTCTCCAGGGAGCGCTCCCTTCTCATTTGGGGGCCAAAGTATTTGAGCTTCAGCTTCCGGATCTGGCCTTCCTGGGAACAGTCAGGGTTGATTTCTTTTAGGATTGACTGATCGGATCTCCTTGCGGTCCAAGGGACTCTCGAGAGTCTTCTCCAGCACCATAATTCGAAAGCATCCATTCTTCAGCACTCAGCCTTCCTTATGGTCTAACTCTTGCAGCTGTACGTTACTACTGGCTATACCATCGCTTTGACCATACGGACGTATGTCGACAGGGGGATGTCTCTCCTTTTTATCATGCTGTCTAGGTTTGCCATCGCTTTTCTCCCAAGGAGCAGATGTATGCATCCCACAGATACATACGCAAACACATATACAAAAATACCCAAAAACGGATAAAGGCTTTGACATGATATGTTCAAACAATGCAGAAAGGGGTATTACGTAAGCCTGAAATCAAGGCTGTGAGAATACATTAATACAAACAACAAACAGATAATCCATACTATGGTGGTGAAAAGTCCCGTCAAGTCCCAGGTGGTTTACAGCAACCCTGTAGGGTATTCCCAGCAAGAGATTAATAGAGGTGGGTTTGCCACAGCATGCCTCTGCGTAGCAACCCTAGACTTTATTGGTGGCCTCCCATCCCAGTACTAATCAGGGTCCAACCCTGCCTGGCTTCCGAACAGCGTTCCCTTTAAGCTGGATTCGTGCGAGCTAGTTCACAGTTTTTTAGCCTCCAGCTCACAGATTTTTGTCTTAGCTCAGAAAGGATGGCTCGATGGCAAACTGATTTACGCAGCAGCCAAATCGCGCGCTCACAACTTTCATGCCAATAGCTCACAAAGCAGAATCGTTGCTCACAAGACTCCACAACTCAGAGGGAACATTGCCCAAGACCTGTGTGGGCTCCCTGTTAAGTTAGTGGGGCGAATCCAAAGTGCTGATCTGGACAGAACCCTAAAAGTCTTGGGACCTCGAAAGGTGATAAGGGAGCAAGTGCAAGTCCTTGCACATGGGTTCGCCACAGAGATGGGGTTTCGGAGAAGTGCATGTCTCTAAGGGAAGCGCGATCCAAGCGTGTCTCTAAGGAAGCCCCATCAGGGGTCAGCTCATCCCAGTATCCCTGGCGGGCCTTCTGATTTGTTTGGAGCCAGTTTGATGTAGTGGTTAAGTGCATGGACGCTAATCTGGGAGAACCGGGTTTGATTCCCCACTCCTCCACTTGCACCCGCTGGATGACCTTGGGCAAGCCATAGTTCTGTCAGAGCTGTTCTTTCAAGGGCAGTCCTCGAAATAACTCTCTCAGCCCAACCTACCTCACAGGGTGTCTGTTGTGGGGAGGGAAAGGGAAAGGAGCTTGTAAGCTGCTCTGAGACTCCAAGTGAATGGCGGGGTATAAATCCAATCTCCTCCTCCAGTTTGGTGTAGTGGTTAGGTGTGCGGACTCTAATCTGGCACAGCTGTTCTTGAAAAAGAGCAGTTTATGTCAGAGCTCTTTCAGCCCCACCTACCTCACAGGGTGTCTGTTGTGGGGAGGGGAAGGGAAGGAAAAGGAGATTGTAAGCCACTCTGATACTCCGTGAAGGATGGGGAATAGATCCAGTCTCCTCCTCCTCTCCTTCTTCTTCCATCAGCAAGCAAACCGCCTGCACCGTGTCACTCTGCTTTATCTCAGGAGGGAGTCTGAAACTGCCGTTCCTCACATCTCCCTCCAGGTGCCTGAGAAGAATAATGGGAACGGCCATTAACACCATCACCCTAAGGGATTTTTTTCAGGTTCCGGTGTGAATGCAAAGCGTCTTCCTTCCTCATAGGTCATTAGGCACAATTCCTTCAAGAACAGAGTCTCTTGAGGTCCCTGGCTGGGAGCTGGTTTGATGAGTTTCCCTTGCCGACAGGAGAAAAGAAAACGTGTTTGAGATTCTTCTTGTTCCCAAGTGATGTGTCGGACCTCTCGGGTGGATCACAGCCAGGTCTGTGTAGGCCAGTGAGTCTGAACTCGCTGAGTCTGAGAGGGGAAAAGATCTCGGGGTCGTAGTAGACAGCTCCATGAAAGTGTCACCCGGTAATACATCAAACGTCTTCAATATCAGATTTACCTCCTTTAAAGTGTTAAACAGATGGTCTACGACCCCGGAAACATTACATAAAATAAACCCCCAACATTTCCAATAAATGTTGGGAAAAACGTGGAGCGACCGCAGACTTGGCTCACTGCTGGAGGACTGGCCCACAAATCAAAAACTATTGGGAACAGAAACGGAAACCAATTTTGCTAATAACCAAAATAAACCTACGTTGTAGTATGGAATCCATCTTCCTGGAAACTTGGCGTAGATCTGTAAAAAAAAAAAGAAGAAGAAGCAGAGAAACATTAATATCTACATTGTCAACAGCAGCAAAAATAACAACAGCGCAAAGGAAGGAAGGAAGGAAGGAAGGAAGGAAGGAAGGAAGGAAGGAAGGAAGGAAGGAAGGAAGGAAGGAAGGAAGGAAGGAAGAAAGGAAGGAAGGAAGAAAGAAAGAAAGAAAGAAAGAAAGAAAGAAAGAAAGAAAGAAAGAAAGAAAGAAAGAAAGAAAGAAAGAAAGAAAGAAAGAAAGAAAGAAAGAAACAGAGCTGGCAGAGAGGGGACAGCGCAAAAATGGAGACAAGAACATACCCCACAATAGCACAAGGGCAAAAAAACCCTATGGGATTGTTTTATATATGGACGTTCCCAGGGGTCATTTCATAGAAAAAGAGGTGCAGGTAGGGTTCCCAAGTCTGGGTGGGAAAATACCTGGAGACTTTGGGGGTGGAGCCAGGAGAGGGTGGGGTTTAGGGAGGGGAGGGGCCTCAGCATGGTAGAATGCCTTAGAGTCCGCCCTCCAAAGCAGCCATTTTCTCCAGGGGAGCTGATCTCTGTCAGCTGGAGGTCAGTTGTAAAAGCAGGGGATCCCCAGGCCCCACCTGGAGGCTGGCAGCCCTAGGTGCAGGAGCTCATTAGCATAACTTATTTGCATATGCCACACCCCCTGACATCACCGGAAGTATGTCAGAAGGCAAGAAAGAAAGAAGAGAGAGAGACGGAGAAAGAGAGAGAGAGAGAGAGAGAGGAAGGAAGGAAGGAAGGAAGGAAAGGAAAGGAAAGGAAGGAAGGAAGGAAGAAAAAAGGAAAGGAAAGGAAAGGAAAGGAAAGGAAAGGAAGGAAGGGAGAGAGAGAGAGAGAGAGAGAGAGAGAGAGAGAGAGAGAGAGAGAGAGAGAAAGAAAGAAAGAAAGAAAGAAAGAAAGAAAGAAAGAAAGAAAGAAAGAAAGAAAGAAAGAAAGAAAGGAGCAGAGCTGGCAGAGAGGGGACAGCGAGCCTCAGAAGTACCACTGTTCTGGGAGGATAGCTTCAGTGGTGGCTGAAGCCTTCAGAAGGCTGGTCGGAGGAACAAGGACCTTTCCAGGGGACGGGGTCATTTTGCTGCAGCCGCGACACAAGCAGGCATTCCCCCGCGGGGTGAGGGGGCTGGCACCAACTCCCGGAGCTGTGCTCCCCCGAGCTCCTGCTCGAAAGGACCCCTGGACGTACCTCATGTAATTCATTAGCATGACAATCAGAAAAATACCAAAAATGGTTTCAAGCAGTATGGTTTCCTGTGATCAGTTACTTAGAAAAGAGTGAGATAATTCCGAAGAATCCAGTTTATAGAGATTTACTTATCTTTTAATGGCACAGTACGTAGAGTGTAATAAAGCTTGTCAATTAACTGTTAACGTTAAGAAATTTCTAAAACTGTATTGGCTTATCAAAAACAGTGACGGATTTTTCAGTTCGTATGCTTTTCTTCCTGTATGCATCAATGTAACTGTATTGTGGAAAGAAGAAAGAAGAAGGAAGAAGGAAGAAAGAAGGTAGAAGGAGAAGGAGAAGAAGAAGACGGTATCAACCCAGTGTGCTGAAGTGGCGAAAAAGGCAAACTCCGTGTTAGGAATTATTCAAAAGGAACTGAGAATAAAATGCCTGACATTGCAATGTCCTTTTACAGATCTAGGGTGCAGCCTCATTTGGAATACTGGGTACAGTTCTGGTGACCATCTCTCAAAAAGGACATTGCAGAGCTGGGAAAAGTACAGATAAATTTCTCCCCCTCTCCCCAAATCCTAGAACTTGGGGGCGTCCATTGGAGCTGATGGGCAGTAGGTTCAGAATGGAGAAAGGGAGATACTGCTTTACGCAGAGAGTGATTAAAATGTGGAATTCGCTCTAAGAGGATGTCGTGACGGCCAGAGGAATAAACAGATTTAAAAGGGGGATTAGATGGATTCATGAATACTAGCCATGGTGACTGAGGGGAACCTCCACATTCAGAGGCAGGGGGCAAGATCAGGGGAAGGCCCCGGCCTCTCTGCCCTGTTGTCAGCCCTCTAGGAACTGGTTGGCCACTGTGTGAGACAGGAGGCTGGACTCGATGGATCATTGGTCTGATCCAGCAGGGCTCTTCTGATGTTCTTATGAAGGCCTTGACCTCCATGCTCTGCTGTTGGCCCTCCAGAGGAACTCGTTGGCCACTGTGTGAGATACGAGGCTGGACTAGAGGGACCACTGGTCTTATCCAGCAGGGCTCTTCTGATGTTCTTCTGAAGGCTCTATGTCCTGTTGCTGGCCCTCCAGAGGAACTGTGTGAGATGGGATTCTTATGAAGACCTCGGCCTCTTTGCCCTATTGTTCACCCTCCAGAAGAACTGGTTGGCCACTGTGTGAGACAGCAGACTGGACTAGATCGAGGATGACTCGTGATGGAACAGCTCTGAGAGAACTTGTGACTGACCCAAGGTCACCCAACTGGCTGCACGTGGAGGTGTGGGGAATCAACCCCGGTTCTCCAGATCAGAGTCCACCGCTCTTCACCACTTTACCAAACTGGCTCATTAAAGTGCTACTGGATTCTAATCTTGCTGTTCCACCGCCGACCAACACGGTTACCCAAACAGCTCGGCTGAGAATATCCCAACCCCAAGAAACACTCATACAGTTTCCCGTATGGATTCCCACCAGACATTTTGAGAAGCATTTTTTTGATGGAGAGGGGTAACAAGCAAAACCACCATATGTCACTCTGTTCTGGGGCCATAGGGATACTTTGGAGTGTAAAAGCAGCTATGCCTTCCACCCCAGCTGCAGGGTCCTGCTTTCCGCATCCACAGATAACGCCCTGCGGCAGAGATCTATTTATTTATTTAATTCAATTTCTCGGCCGCTCTCCCCGCACAGCAGGCTCAGAGCGGCTTACACATTTTGATACCAGCAACGGCCCTGATCCGCTGCCCCCTTTGGCGCTTTCTGCTCTTTATTGTTTAATCCTCAAGGTGAGATTGAGTCGAAAACAGCACGGAATCTCAGACTGCGGACCCGCGGGGTTGCCACGGCAACCGGAGCAAGCTCGGATGGAAGGGGGCACCGACTCTCAGCCATGCGGAAAGATCCTTAGAATCTCCATCTTCCACTCCCGTCTTCCCATATCTCTGTGGGTTCTGGTGCTTGCAATGGTTTGGAAAATCCTGGAAGAAACTACAGTTCTTCTCGAGGGCATCCAATGAAGCTGACGGGCAGTAGGTTCAGGACGGACAAAAGGAAATATTTCTTTATGCAGAGAGTGATTAAAACGTGGAATTCGCTGCCAGAGGATGGAGTGATGGCCCCGGAATGGAGAGCTTTACAAGGGGATTAGATAGATTCATGGAAGAGAGGTCTATCGATGGCTACTAGCCAAGGTAATTGAAGGGAACTTCTACATTCAGAGGCACTAAACCCCTGAATCCCAGAGACAGGAGGCAACATCGGGGGAAGGCCTCGGCCTCTCTGCCCTGTTGTTGGCCCTCCAGAGGAACTGCTTGGCTACTGGGTGAGACAGGATGCTGGACTAGATGGACCACTGGTCTGACCCAGCAGGGCTCTTCTGATGTTCTTACGAAGGCCTCGGCCTCTCTGCCCTGTTGTTGGCCCTCCAGAGGAACTGGTTGGCCCCTGTGTGAGACAGGATGCTAGACTGGATGGACCAATGGTCTGATCCAGCAGGGCTCTTCTGAAGTTCTTATGAAGGCCTTGGCCTCTATTCCCTGTTGTTGGCCCTCCAGAGGAATGGGTTGGCCACTATGTGAGACAGGAGGCTGGAGTAGATGGACCACTGGTCTGATCCAGCAGGGCTCTTCTGATGTTCTTATCGGGGGAAGGCCTCAGCCTCTCTGCCCTGTTGTTGGCTCTCCAGAAAAACGGGTTGGCCGCTGGGTGAGACAGAATGCTGGACTAGATGGACCACAGGTCTGATCCAGTAGGGCTCTTCTTTTGTTCTTAAGAATGTAAGAACATAAGGGAAGCCAATGTTGGATCAGGCCAGTGGCCCATCCAGTCCAACACTCTGTGTCACACAATGGCCAAAAACACCAGGTGCCCTCAGGAGGTCCAGCAGTGGGGGCAGGACACTAGAAGCCCTCCCATTGTTGCTCCCCCAAGCACTTTATAGGAAACTCGTCTTTTTCCACAGTGTACCAAAAGAAATACACTATTCCTCATTTGTAGTCTTAATGCAAATGTTTAGCCAGTGAACAATCTTCCCTCTTGTGGTAACGGTGGGTAATTGCAGCCTGAAAATATTTCTCTGCCCAAGTTGGCTGTCCGAGGTAGCGGCCTTCTACCTGTGGTTTGGAACGATCCTGCCGCAAAATGTGAGAAGAAGGAGAAGAGAAAAGATCGGATTTATACCCCGTCCTTCACTTGGAGTCTCAGAGCGGCTTACAATCTCCTTTCCCTTCCCCTCCCCATAACAGACACCCTGTGAGGCAGGTGGGGCTGAGAGAGCTCTGACAGAAACTGCTCTTTTTCAAGAACAGCTGTGCCAGAACTACGGCTTGCCCAAGGTCATCCAGCAGCTGCAAGTGGAGGAGTGGGGGAATCAAACCCGGTTCTCTCAGATTAGAGTCCGCGCACTTAAACCACTACACCGAACTGTGCAACGTGGAAATCTTCAGGAATGCATTCTGATAAAGGGAATTAAAACTGTAGTCTAATGGAACAGCTCCCGAGGACGCGTTTATAAGAAAAGACCATTGTAGTCGAGTAATTGATGGGGAGGAGAAAAATGGCTCTTTCTCAAATCTCTTCACCCCATGCCTAATCTTATAAACCTCTCTCACGTCCCCCCGAATCGTCTCTTCTCCAAACTGAGAAGTCCCGGAGTCTTCAGCCTTTCCTCCTAGGGAGGGTGCTCCGGCCCCCTCATCACTTTGGTTGCCCTCCTCTGTATTTTTTCCAGCTCTGCAATACCCTTTCGGAGATCCCGTGACCAGAACTGTACACAGTCTTCCAAATGAGGCTGCACTCTAGATCTGTATAGGGGCATTATCCTCAATCGCTTTCCTAAGAATCTCCAACAGAGTTTGCCCTTTTCACCACTGCAGCCCACTGGATTGACACTGTCATTGAGCTACAACCCCGAGATCTTCTTCCCTCTCGGTCTCAGAAAGTTCAGACTGTTAGACACAAATGGTGTCTCTGGTTGTGTTTCCCCAGCCCAATTTGAGAAAACACACGGCATGATTCCTGTAGAGTAGAAGAACCAAGAATTTTATTAATAAAGGGGGAAGCACAGGTACCACAGGGCTTTGGACCCTCGAATACCACCGGCTCTCCCGAAGTTACAATGGGGGACATAGGATTTTATACTCAGTATGACACTTGCACATAAATCATAATTATTGGCTCCATCACACTTTGTCATACGTACCTCATAACTTTCTGATTGGGCTCAAACCTGAGGGTTGGGCTTTAACAGGGCTTTCTCAAGTGAAGATGTTTCCTTTTTAGCTGAACAATGGGCCTTCTTCTCCCCAGGCTGTGAAGCTCTAAAATGTATCTACTGTAAAAGATATAGGTACAGAGTTCTGACATTCTTCATTTAACTAAGCTAACTGACATCAGAAACATGCGCCGTTTTAGCTGGGCAGGACATGGCCACAGGTCTTGGCTGAATAGCAACTTTGTCAGCATTTAGCCATTTCCCAGAATGCATTTAAGCAATGAACCAACGTTTGCTTCTGAATATGTATTCAGTTTGGTGTGGTGGTGAAGTACGCGGACTCTAATCTGGGAGAACCGGGTTTGATTCCCCCACTCCTCCACTTGCAGCTGCTGGATGACCTTGGGCAAGCCATAGCTCTGGACCAGCTGTTCCCTCAAGGACAGCTTGGGAAAGAGCTCTCTCAGCCCCACCTACCTCACAGGGTGTCTGTTGTGGGGAGGGGGAGGCAGATAAACACAAATGAAATATAGTCATATGGATAAAATTATCACAATACATTAATAAATTGACAACGCTCAATACCTCAGCTCGGGACTCTGGAGAGCGGCTGCCAGTCTGAGTAGACAATACTGACCCTGGTGGATCAAAGGTCTGGTTCAGTCAAAGGCAGCTTCATATGTATTCCTATATCATGAGAGGGAGGGCAGGAAGGGTTGCATCGGTGCTTAGTTCTCGTGGCCCTTCCTTACACGCCCAGGGAAAGGCTGACCGCCACTTTGGGGTCAGGAAGCCATTTTTCTCCAGGCCAGTTTGGCCGGAGATCCTGGAGGGTTTTTGTGCCAGTTTGGTGTAGGGGTTAAGTGCGCGGACTCTAATCTGGGAGAACCGGGTTTGATTCCCCACTCCTCCACGTGCTCCTGCTGGATGACCTTGGGCAAGCCATAGCTCTGTCAGAGCTGCTCTTGAAAAAGAGCAGTCCTCGAAAGAGCTCTGTCAGTCCCACCTACCTCCCAGGGTGTCTGTTGTGAGGAGGGGAAGGAGAAGGAGTTTGTAAGCCACTCTGAGGCTCCCTCTGGTAGTGAAGGGCGGGGTATAAATACAATCTCTTCTCTTCAGATCATTGGTCCATCAAGGTCAGTATCGCCTACTCAGACTGGCAGCGGCTCTCCAGAGTCTCAGGCAGAGAAAAGTCTTTCACATCACTTCCTGCCTGGTCATGCTCTAAGGCAGCTTTATAAGTTCAAACAGGGGTCCTTTAGTAGAAAAAGAGGTGCAGGAGCTCATTAGCATAACTCATTAGCATTACTTATTTGCATATGCTACACCCCCTGACATCACCAGAAGTATGTCAGAAGGCAAGAAAGAAAGGTGAGGGAGAGAGAGAGAGAGAGAAAGAGAGAGAGAAAGAGAGAGAGAGAGAAAGAAAGAAAGAAAAAGAAAGAAAGAAAGAAAGAAAGAAAGAAAGAAAGAAAGAAAGAAAGAAAGAAAGAAAGAAAGAAAGAAAGAAAGAAAGAGCTGACAGAGAAGGGACAGCTACCAATCCAAGCCTCAGAAATACCCCTATTCTGGGAGGATAGCTTCAGTGGTGGCTGAAGCCTTCAGAAGGCTGGTCGGAGGAACAAGGACCTTTCCAGGGGACGGGGTCATCTTGCTGCAGCCATGACACAAGCAGGCATTCCCCCATGGGGGGGGGGGAGCTGGCACCAACTCGCGGAGTTGCGCTCCCCCGAGCTCCTGCTCAAAAGGACCCCTGAGTTCAAAGTACATGAGAACCGATTTGGCGAGAAACTGTAGCATGTAGCCACGGCAGCGCCAAGAAACAGACCCGATCCTGCCGCCATCTGTTTCTTGCAAGTAACCCAGGCTTTTGCACACAGACACATTCGAAGCGGATCCTGACTCACAGTTGGGGAGATAAAGAGGCTCCTCCGCAGAGCTCTGCTCCTACCCAAGATTAATGGCCTGGCTCTGGACTCCACCGCTGTTCCGAGAACTAAAGCGTCTGTGACGAGAACTCCTAAAGCCAAGAGCAAACGAGACAATTAAAACTTCATTCCCCTGGCAGACAAAATGGAACTTGAAACACCTCCCGGGTTCTGTTGTTGTTGTTGTTTTTGTTGTTCATTTTTTTTAACTTTTGTCGTTGCATCTAAGAAGTTCACCTTTCCTTCTAGCACCTGGATGCTATCGAGGCCTCTTTCTCCCCTAGCAATGGAACTTAAAGAACCGGATGCAGAAATGGCCTGTCTCTCAGCAAGGGCCGTGCTTAGGGGGTCTTCGGGACTGCCACTACCTATTCTGATTGGCAGGAGGTCTCCAAGGCCTTGGGAAAGGGACTTCTTGGGGAGAGGGGAGGAGGAGGAGGAAGAAGAGCTGCTGGGTGACCTTGCAGCTGCTGGGTGACCTTGGACCAATCCCAGTTCTTTCAGAGCTGTTCTCTCAAGGGCAGTCCTCACGAGAGCTCTCTCAGCCCCACCTACCTCACAGGCAGTGTTCCCTCTAAGCTGAGTTAGTGTGGGCCAGCTCACTGTTTTCTAGCCTCCGGCTCACACGTTTCTGTCTTAACTCAGGAAGGATGGCTCCAGAGCAGACTAATTGATACAGCAGCCAAATGATTCGCTCACAACTTTAATGCCAGTAGCTTACAAAGTAGAATTTTTGCTCACAAGACTCCACAGCTTGGAGGGAGCATTGCTCACAGGGTGTCTGTTGTGGGGAGGGGAAGGGAAAAGAGATTGTAAGCCCCTCTGAGACTCCTTCAGGTAGTGAAGTATAAAGAAGAAGAAGAAGAAGAGATCGGATTTATACCCTGCCCTTCACTACCAGAAGGAGTCTCAGAGCGGCTTACAAACTCCTTTCCCTCCCCCTCCCCACAACAGACACCCTGGGAGGTAGGCGGGGCTGAGAGAGCTCTAAGACAACTGTCCTTGAGAGAACAGCTGGGACAGAGCTGTGGCTTGCCCAAGGTCATCCAGCAGGTGCAAGCGGAGGAGTGGGGAATCAAACCCGGTTCTCCCAGATTAGAGTCCACGCACTTAACCACTACAACAAACTGGCCTTGGGGAAAGGACTTCCTGGGCATGGGGAGGAGGAGGATTATTTATACCCCACCCTTCACTCAGAGCAGTTTACCATCTCCTTTCCCTTCCCCTCCCCACAACAGAGACCCCAGTGTCAGGTAGGTGGGGCTGAGAGAGCTCTCTCGAGGACTGTTGTTGAGAGAACAAACTCTGAGAGAACTTGTGACTGACCCAAGGTCACACCAGCAGCTGTATGTGGGGGAAGTGAGGAATCAAACCCGGCTTTCCCAGAGTACAGTCTGCCCCAGTGTTCCCTCTAAGCTGAGTGAGTGTGAGCTAGCTCACAGCTTCTTTAGCCTCCAGCTCACACGTTTTTGCCTTCACTCAGGAAGGATTGGCTCCAGAGCAAACTAACTGACGCAGCAGCCAACTCGCTCGCTCACAGTTTTGATGCCAGTGGCTCACAAAGTAGAGTCTTTGCCCACAAGACTCCACAGCCTAGAGGGAGCATTGATCTGCACTCTTAACCACTACACCAAACTGGCTCTCGAGAAATGGAGACCATGGCTGCTTTGTAGGGTCGACTCTGTGGCGTGGTACCCCATAGAGGTCCCTGTCCTCCCTATCTGGAGGTTGGCAAAGCCTATAGTTAGACACTGACCCTGGGATTTTTTTAGCCCTCTAAGGCTGGAGTCCTATGCAATACTCACTTTGGAGTCAGCCCCATTGAAGTCAGTGGGACCTACTTGTGAGTAAGCACGCCTAAGCGCCAGCGGTGTGACTCTTCTATTGGAGGCGTTTTTAAACCGTCGCCCAGATTAAGTAGGCGCACGTAATTGCAGTTTCTATGCAAGGCAATTTTCAATCGGCGCTGAATTCTGTTTTTCGGTAATTTGTGCTTTTTAAAATAAAACGGTCGCTGCCTGGTTCACATTGTAGGAATTATCTCCGAAACCTCTAATATTCATTGCAAATTACGGCATTCGAGAGAACTAATCTTAACACAGCAAGGCGGGGGGGACTCAAACCCCGGAAATTATTCGCAATCAGAAATCAAGGCAGATTCCAAACAATGTATATTGGTGGTAAAATACGGAATGCTTTGTTTGGTATAGTAGGTAAGAGTGCGGACTCTAATCTGGGAGAACAGGGTTTGATTCCCCACGCCTCCACATGCAGCTGCTGGTGTGGCCTTGGGTCAGTCACAAGTTCTCTCAGAGCTGTGCTCTCAGGAGCAGTCCTCGAAAGAGCTCTCTCAGCCCTGCCTACCTCACAGGGTGTCTGTTGTGGGGAGGGGGAGGGAAAGGAGATCGTAAGCTGCTCTGAGACTCCGAGTGAAGGGCGGGGTATAAATCCAATCTCTCCTTCTCTCCTTCTTAAACATATTATGATGAAGCCCTAAAAGAACGCAATTCCAAACATCTCAAAAGAAGCCATCTTAGAATTTCCGCCTGAAGCAAGCCGTGCTTTTTATGAACACTCCATGGGACAAGTCCATGGCTGTTAGCCACAACGACTGAATGGAGCCTCCATGTTCAGAGGCAGTATACCCGTCAGTACCAGTTGCTGGGGGATGCAACCAGGGCACAATATCCCTGTGACACATCTTAGGAGGCTGGCATCTCTCTGCCATCCCTAGAGATTAGGGATGCCAGCCTCCAGGTGGAGCCTGGGGATCCCCTGGACATACAGCTTACATCCAGGCTACAGGGATCAGTTTCCCCCTAAAGAAAACGGCTGCGTTGGAGGGTGGGTTCTATGGCATTGTGCCCCACTGAGATCCCTGTCCTCCCCAGGCTCCAGCCCCAAATCTCCAAGAGTTTCCCAACTTGGATCTGGCGCCCCACCCCAACCCCCTGAATCTGGTGGCCAGGAGGGACCTGGCAAGCCTATCTCTTCTCTCTTTAGAACCGGAGCACTTTGGGTCGACTTATGCTGTTTGGGCCTGTAAATTAAAAGGTTGGACTGAATTATGAGAGCGAAAAACGGCACTGCAGAGCGGGCTACAAATCAGGAAACGTGAGCTCCGTCCTGAGAACTGAGCCTGCCTTGGAAGTCGAAGAGGCACCATCTCCCCAGCCAGGTTTTCGGATTCTTTTATAGACTCATAGAGTTGGAAAGAGACCTCCAGGGTCATCTAGTCTGACCCCCGGCACAATGCAGGGGATCCACAAATACCTCCCCCTCCACACCCCCAGTGACCCCAGCTCCATGTAGGGTTGCCAAGTAGGGTCTACTTACCGGCGGGGGGGGGAGTTGTTCTCCCCCTGGGAGCTCTTCTGGTGCGTTCGCTTTGCGCGCATGCCACGGCAACATGATGACGTCACCCGGAAGTGACGTCATCACGTTGGAGGCGTTGACAGGGCGACGCTCTGGCAATCGCCCCAAAACCATAGAGTTTTGGGGCGATTGCCAGAGCATCGCCCTGGCAACGCCCCCAACGTAATGACGTCACCTCCGGGTGACGTCATTACACGGGGGAAGTCGTCCTCACCGGACGACTTCTGGGGCGGGGATCAGGAACCCCTTATAGCGGGGATCCCCCGCCCCCCGGGCTGACGTGGCAGCCCTAGCTCCATGCCCAGAAGATGACAAAAAAAACCCCAGCCAAACCGGCCTGGAGAAAATGGCTTCCTGACCCCAAAGTGGTGACCAGCATTCGCCTGGGCGTGTAAGAAAGGGCCACAAGAACTAAGCACTGAGGCAGCCCTTCCCGCCCTCCCTTCTCGTGATCTGCCCAAGTTCACAGAATCCGCATTGCTGCCAGATGGTCATCTAGCCTCTGTTTGAAAATCTTCAAAGAAGCTGGAGAATCCACATTGGGATCGGAAGGAGGCTTGGCTCAGTGGAAGAGCCTCTGCCTGGCACACAGAAGGTCCCAGGTTCAATCCCCGGCATCTCCAGTTAAAAGGACCAGGCAGGAGGTGATGGGAAAGACCTCCGCCTGAGACCTTGGAGAGCGTAAAGAGGGGATGTGGCTCAGTGGGAGAGACTCTGCCTGGCACACAGAAGGTCCCAGGTTCAATCCCTGGCATCTCCAGTTAAAAGGACCAGGCAGGAGGTGATGGGAAAGACCTCCGCCTGAGACCCTGGAGAGCTGTAAAAAGGGGCCGTGGCTCAGTGGAAGAGCCTCTGCCTGGCACGCAGAAGGTCCCAGGTTCAATCCCCGGCATCTCCAGTTAAAAAGGACCGGGCAGTAGGTGATGGGAAAGACCTCCGCCTGAGACCCTGGAGAGCTGTATAGAGGGGCTGTGGCTCAGTGGCAGAGCCTCTGCCTGGCACACAGAAGGTCCCAGGTTCAATCCCCGGCATCTCCAGTTAAAAAGGACCAGGCAGTAGGTGATGGGAAAGACCTCCGCCTGAGACCCTGGAGAGCTGTAAAGACGGGCCGTGGCTCAGTGGAAGAGCCTCTGCCTGGCACACAGAAGGTCCCAGGTTCAATCCCCGGCATCTCCAGTTAAAAAGGACCCATCTCCAGTTAAAAAGGACCAGGCAGTAGGTGATGGGAAAGACCTCCGCCTGAGACCCTGGAGAGCTGTAAAGACGGGCCATGGCTCAGTGGAAGAGCCTCTGCCTGGCACACAGAAGGTCCCAGGTTCAATCCCCGGCATCTCCAGTTAAAAAGGACCAGGCAGGAGGTGATGGGAAAGACCTCCGCCTGAGACCCTGGAGAGCTGTAAAGAGGGGCTGTGGCTCAGTGGCAGAGCCTCTGCCTGGCACACAGAAGGTCCCAGGTTCAATCCCCGGCATCTCCAGTTAAAAAGGACCAGGCAGGAGGTGATGGGAAAGACCTCCGCCTGAGACCCTGGAGAGCTGTAAAGAGGGGCTGTGGCTCAGTGGAAGAGCCTCTGCCTGGCACACAGAAGGTCCCAGGTTCAATCCCCGGCATCTCCAGTTAAAAAGGACCAGGCAGTAGGTGATGGGAAAGACCTCCGCCTGAGACCCTGGAGAGCTGTAAAGACGGGCCATGGCTCAGTGGAAGAGCCTCTGCCTGGCACACAGAAGGTCCCAGGTTCAATCCCCGGCATCTCCAGTTAAAAAGGACCCATCTCCAGTTAAAAAGGACCAGGCAGGAGGTGATGGGAAAGACCTCCGCCTGAGACCCTGGAGAGCTGTATAGAGGGGCTGTGGCTCAGTGGCAGAGCCTCTGCCTGGCACACAGAAGGTCCCAGGTTCAATCCCCGGCATCTCCAGTTAAAAAGGACCAGGCAGTAGGTGATGGGAAAGACCTCCGCCTGAGACCCTGGAGAGCTGTAAAGACGGGCCGTGGCTCAGTGGAAGAGCCTCTGCCTGGCACACAGAAGGTCCCAGGTTCAATCCCCGGCATCTCCAGTTAAAAAGGACCGGGCAGGAGGTGATGGGAAAGACCTCCGCCTGAGACCCTGGAGAGCTGTATAGAGGGGCTGTGGCTCAGTGGCAGAGCCTCTGCCTGGCACACAGAAGGTCCCAGGTTCAATCCCCGGCATCTCCAGTTAAAAAGGACCAGGCAGTAGGTGATGGGAAAGACCTCCGCCTGAGACCCTGGAGAGCTGTATAGAGGGGCTGTGGCTCAGTGGCAGAGCCTCTGCCTGGCACACAGAAGGTCCCAGGTTCAATCCCCGGCATCTCCAGTTAAAAAGGACCAGGCAGTAGGTGATGGGAAAGACCTCCGCCTGAGACCCTGGAGAGCTGTAAAGACGGGCCGTGGCTCAGTGGAAGAGCCTCTGCCTGGCACACAGAAGGTCCCAGGTTCAATCCCCGGCATCTCCAGTTAAAAAGGACCGGGCAGGAGGTGATGGGAAAGACCTCCGCCTGAGACCCTGGAGAGCTGTATAGAGGGGCTGTGGCTCAGTGGCAGAGCCTCTGCCTGGCACACAGAAGGTCCCAGGTTCAATCCCCGGCATCTCCAGTTAAAAAGGACCAGGCAGTAGGTGATGGGAAAGACCTCCGCCTGAGACCCTGGAGAGCTGTAAAGACGGGCCGTGGCTCAGTGGAAGAGCCTCTGCCTGGCACACAGAAGGTCCCAGGTTCAATCCCCGGCATATCCAGTTAAAAAGGACCAGGCAGGAGGTGATGGGAAAGACCTCTGCCTGAGACCCTGGAGAGCGTAAAGAGGGGCTGTGGCTCAGTGGAAGAGCCTCTGCCTGGCACACAGAAGGTCCCAGGTTCAATCTCCGGCATCTCCAGTTAAAAAGGACCAGGCAGGAGGTGATGGGAAAGACCTCTGCCTGAGACCCTGGAGAGCGTAAAGAGGGGCTGTGGCTCAGTGGAAGAGCCTCTGCTTGGCACACAGAAGGTCCCAGGTTCAATCCCCGGCATCTCCAGTTAAAAAGGACCCATCTCCAGTTAAAAAGGACCAGGTAGTAGGTGATGGGAAAGACCTCCGCCTGAGACCCTGGAGAGCTGTAAAGAGGGGCCGTGGCTCAGTGGAAGAGCCTCTGCCTGGCACGCAGAAGGTCCCAGGTTGAGGTGATGGGAAAGACCTCCGCCTGAGACCTTGGAGAGCTGTAAAGAGGGGCCGTGGCTCAGTGGCAGAGCCTCTGCTTGGCATGCAGAAGGTCCCAGGTTCAATCCCCGGCATCTCCAGTTAAAAAGGACCAGGCAGGAGGGGATGGGAAAGACCCCACCCTGAGACCCTGGAGAGCTGTAAAGAGGGGCTGTGGCTCAGTGGCAGAGCCTCTGCTTGGCATACAGAAGGTCCCAGGTTCAATCCCCGGCATCTCCAGTTAAAAAGGACCAGGCAGGAGGTGATGGGAAAGACCTTCGCCTGAGACCTTGGAGAGCTGCTGCCAGCCTGAGTGGACCAGGCCGACCTTGATGGACAGATGGTCTGATTCCAGCCTGAGGCATCTTCATGTGTGTCCAAAGGGCTTCTAACACACAACTAATCTCCAACCAAACCTTCCTCAAATAGGACCACATGGACCTATTCCTGCTCCCTTGACCAAATCTGCTCCTTCTACCTGGTTGCCTTTTCATCCCTCGGGTTGCCATCTCCAGGAAATACCTGGAGGTTTGGGGGCTGGAGCCTGAGGTGGGTGGGGTTTGGGGAAAGGAAAGACCTCAGCAAGGTACAATGCCCTGAAGCCCACCCTCTAAAGCAGCCGTTTTCTCCAATGTTGGATCAGGCCAGCGGCCCATCCAGTCCAACACTCTGTGTCACACAGTGGCCAAGAACACCAGGAGCCCTCAGAAGGTCCAGCAGTGGGGCCAGGACACTAGAAGCCCTCCCGCTGTTGCCCCCCCCCCCACCAAACACCAAGAATACAGTGCATCACTTGCCCCTGACCGAGAGCAAGAATACAGTGGATCACTTTCTTCTTCTTCTTCTTATCTTCTTCTTCTTCTTCTTCTTCCCTACCTCGCAGGGTTGTTGTGAGGATAAAACAGAGGAGAGAAGAATAATATAAGCTGCTTTGGGTCCCCCTTGGGGAGAAAGACGGCGGCATGAGTAATAGATTCCATAAATAATGATCACGTATTTGTGAACCACCTCTTATTTTATTTATTTAAAACATGTTATCGGCCCCCTTCCTTCCGTATGGAGCTCAAAATGGTGGTCAAACAGAGATACAACACGTAAAATAAAACCCATTTTTAACCCCCCCCCCCCCCAAATGTAAAGTCACAATTCAGGACCGCTAGTAAATGGAATCAAAGGCAGTCCTAAACAAAAACCATCTTCATCTGCCTCCTGAAGATCAAAAGTGAGGGAGCCAAGTGGGTCTCCCCGGGAAGGTTGTTCTATAATTGTGGGGCTGCCACCGAAAAGCCCCTGCCTTATGTGCCCACCAAATGAGCCTCTTTGATTGGCGGGACAGTCAGGAAGACCTCTCCCTGTGAGCCTAATTCCCGGGCGGGAATGTACAGGCAGAGACAGTCCATCGGATACCCCCATCCCAAGCCAAATAGGGCTTTTGACCCTCCTCTGTGCCTACTGTTCTCCTAAGCACCAGGAGAATGTGGAAAACCCCACCCTCCCATACCTGTGTCTGTCCCATTCCCTGATCAAGACCCTGACAAGATCCAGGAATGCAGAGTTATAAAGAGGTTCCAAGAAAGGACAGAGACCGCAAACGCTGTGTAGCTAATCCCACCTATTATTTTTCTACTGTCAGTGTCTTATTTAGTGCCCCCACTTTGCCGTCTCGTAAACTCCGCTGACATAAACTACGGGGGCAGAGATTGGGAGCGACTTTTAATTTGGGGCCGGCTGATTCTTCCACCCCGAGCCATCGATTTCCACTAAAAGATGAATCCCAGTTGTCTGGGCCCAACTGACAGGCCGTGCCCGAGTGTTTCGCTTACTCTTGTCAAGTGGGAAAAATATATGTTTTATTAAGCATCAGATCGGAGCAAGCCAGAAGAGGAAGAGGTGGAGGGAGAAATCAATCGGTGCCTTTATATTTTGATCTGGAAGACAGAAACGATGACACACTCTTAATTTTGAAGGCAAAGGGTCAGGATAATGAATACCCTGAGCAGCGGCGAGCGACAGCTTGGCAGGATGATCTTGCTGATCCAAGAAAGCGGGGCGCGGGATGTCTTCATGGCAATTTATATTTGCATTAATCCCCGGAGATTCATAGTCTTGCAAATCGGGGGGGGGGGGGGGGGGATAGAGCTTGGAACAACTTTGATGAAGTTGAGAAAACGGTTCTCTTCGGGTTACACATTCCCACCCCAAGTCAACAGATCAGCTCGAGTTGGCACAGAGGGGCTGTGGCTCAGCGGTAGAGCATCTGCTTGGCATGCAGAAGGTCCCAGGTTCAATCCCCGGCATCTCCAGTTAAAAAGGACCAGGCAGGAGGTGTGTTGCTCTGACTGCTCTATTTATTATCAATATTTGGGGAAATATTCGCTCTTAACAATATGCAGCCGGCTTCATGGATCCCACCTATGTATACAGAGGCTGTGCTAAACCGAGGCTCCTCACAAACTCACACAGGACTCGAGTTAAGAGTATAAAAGATAAGTTGTTTACTAGAGACGTAATAAAAGTGCTAAACCGAGGCTCCTCACAAACTCACACAGGACTCGAGTTAAGAGTATAAAAGATAAGTTGTTTACTAGAGACGTAATAAAAGTGCTAAACCGAGGCTCCTCACAAACTCACACAGGACTCGAGTTAAGAGTATAAAAGATAAGTTGTTTACTAGAGACGTAATAAAAGTGCTAAACCGAGGCTCCTCACAAACTCACACAGGACTCGAGTTAAGAGTATAAAAGATAAGTTGTTTACTAGAGACGTAATAAAAGTGCTAAACCGAGGCTCCTCACAAACTCACACAGGACTCGAGTTAAGAGTATAAAAGATAAGTTGTTTACTAGAGACGTAATAAAAGGTCTATAAACAATGTTACACGATCATACACACACTTATACCGATCTAGGAAATTAGGTAGAAATACAGAGACGTTTGCATGAGCAGGATATTTGATGGTATCTGTCGAGGGTGATAGTTACCTCTATATGAATCAGTGAAATCCGTCTGGAGAAACGAGGGAGAGAAGTCTTCGGGAAGAGGACAAAGGACCGTGGTTCTGAACCAGCAGAAAGCCACGTGGCAGATCCAAGTGGTGCACCCAGGGATCCGGGAGGAAGGATGGGAGACAAGCAAGGGAGGAGAAAAACTAGTCTACCTGTGACTCTTGGGGAGCAGTATGTATTGGGAGGTGTTCCTGGGAGGATGGCAAGATATGAGGCCATCCCCGGAGAGCCTATAGATCAGGGGTGGCCAACCTGTGGCTCGGGAGCCACACGCGGCTCTTTCACACATATTGTCCGGCTCCTGGCAGGGCGGCTGGGGAAGCAAAGGGGAGGCATGCTTTTTCTCTCTTCCTTCCTTCCTTCCTTCCTTCCTTCCTTCCTTCCTTCCTTCCTTCCTTCCTTCCTTCCTTCCTTCCCTCCTCCCTCCCATCTATTTGCTTTCCTAGTTTCTCTCTCTCTCTTTCTTTCCACTTCTTTAATTCTTTCTTTCCATCTCTCTCTTTTTCTCTCTCTCTCTCAATAACCGGTTTTCCTTGTTTGTTTTTATTTTTGGCAGTCCCATTTAACGTTAATAAAAAGCAAATTTGCATATTTTTAAAAATAAAAACGTGTGTGTGATATTTGTTCCTGTCTTGCGGCTCTCAGACATCTGACGTTTATTCTATGTGGCTCTTACGTTAAGCAAGGTTGGCCACCCCTGCTATAGATGGTCCATTCTCTATCCCTAGCCACTAAGGGGGTGCTATAGGAGTGGTCAATATTCAGATCTACCTGATGGTCAGGACAGGATGTTGACGTCAGCTGCATCTGGCATCTGTCTTCGGGATGACAGGGAGTCCTGGGCAGCAGAACCGGTTCTCAGGAAGCAGCCTGCTGTCTTCGCACCCTTGGGTGAAGTCCTTCGATGTACCAAATGGTAATGGGGACTTGCAGGAGGGGGTATAAGCCTGGGTGCGTGCATGGAGTTTGTACCTTCATGGAGTTGCTGGCATATGTCTCTAGCCTCATGGCTTTGTGTGTGTGAGAGTGTCTTTGTGCTCTGTGTCAACCTCCAGGCTGGAGGTGGCAACCTCAGAAAATGGTACTCTGACCCCTTATTGTAGGTATCTGTTCCCATCTTCCCACTGGTCACCTCGTACACCTTTATAGCTCACATAACTGGTATCATAGTCCATTGACTGCTCTCATAAATCATCAGAAAAGCTCACAAGAATGGTGCGCAGGCTTACAGGTGATGTGAAAGACCTCCGCCTGAGACCCTGGAGAGCCACCGCCAGTCTGAGTAGACAAGACTGACATTGATGGAGAAAGGGTCTGATACAGTACCAGACAGTTTCACGTGTTCATAGGTTCCTTGCAGGTATTTCTAACTCCCCAACCCAACCTCCGTGCACTTCTGCATCAGGTGTGTCTCTTCAATACTGTCTAGTCACTTCCAATTTATGGTGAGCCTGTGAATTAAGAACATAAGAACTTAGAAGAGCCCTGCTGGATCAGAGCAGGGATCCACCTAGTCTAGCATTTTGTCTCACACACTGGCCAACCAGTTCCTCTGGAGGGCCAACAGCAGGGCACAGAGGCTGAGGCCTTCATAAGAACATAAGGAGAGCCCTGCTGGATCAGACCAATGGTCCATCCAGTCCAGCATTCTGTCTCAAACACTGGCCAACTAGTTCTTCTGGGAGGCCAACAACAGGGCATAGAGACCGAGGCCTTCATAAGAACATAAGGAGAGCCAGCATCCCATCTCACACAGTGGCCAACCAGTTCCTCTGGAGGGCCAACAACAGGGCAGAGAGGCCAAGGCCTTCCCCTGATAAGAACATAAGAAGAGCCCTGCTGGATCAGACCAGTGGTCCACCTAGTCCAGCATCCTGTCTCACACAGTGGCCAACCAGTTCCTCTGGATGGCCAGCAACAGGGCAGAGAGACCGAGGCCTTCATAAGAATGTAAGGAGAGCCCTGCTGGATCAGACTAATGGTCTATCCAATCCAGCATCCTGTCTCACACAATGGCCAACCAGTTCCTCTGGAGGGCCAACAACAGGGCATGGAGGTTGAGGCCCTCGTAAGGACACAAGAAGAGCCCTGCTGGATCAAACCAGTTGTCCATCTAGTCCAGCATCCTCTCTCACACAGTGGCCAACCAGCTCCTCTGGAGGTCCAACAACAGGGCACAGAGGCCGAGGCCTTCATAAGAACATCAGAAGAGCCCTGCTGGATCAGACCAGTGGTCCATCTAATCCAGCATCCTGTCTCACACAGTGGCCAACCAGTTCATCTGGAGGGCCAACAACAGGGCAGAGAGGCCGAGGCCTTCATAAGAACGTAAGGAGAGCCCTGCTGGATCAGACCAGTGCTCCATCTAGTCCAGCATCCTGTCTTACACAGTGGCCAACCAGTTCCCCTGGAGAGCCAACAACAGGGCAGAGAGACCGAGGCCTTCTTAAGAACATCAGAAGAGCCCTGCTGGATCAGACCAGTGGTCCATCTAGTCCAGACTCCTGTCTCATACAGTGGCCAACTAGTTCCTCTGGAGGGCCAACAACAGGGCAGAGAGGCCGAGGCCTTCATAAGAACATCAGAAGAGCCCTGCTGGATCAGACGAGTGGCCCATCTAGTCCAGCATCCTGTCTCACACAGTGGGCAACCAGTTCCTCTGGATGGACAACAACAGGGCATAGAGGCCAAGGCCTTCATAAGAACATCAGAAGAACCCTATGTGAGGCTTCTGTACTAACAGCAATAGAGCAGACCTTTGGGTTAAAGCAAAACTCTTTATTTCTAATACTGGAACAGGTACTCGATGTTTGTTAGAGATACATGACTGTAAGCAACAGTGGTTAATATACCCCCAGCAGCAATTGAATACAGATACAGGACCAATCAGAGCCAAGATACGAAAGCGGGAAAAAGGAAGGTGACCATTGGGGTTCCCACAGTGGAGGTGAGAAAGTTATAAAAATTCCCTTCTTGATCTGGGTGACCCACATGTGTGAAAGTTAGGCTAAACATTTGGCCAGCAACAATAAAACAAGCCCCAAGGTTGTAACAACTTGATTACATTCTTGGAGTCTCAAAGGCTGAGGGGGAGTGGATGGTTGTGAGAGCCATTTGTCCATGTGACGTGCAGGAATGCGAGACGCCATCCTCCCGACTAGAGAGTGGTAACATTAAGCAGAGCTGATAATATACTTCAAGGCAGGCAGTAAATAACAAAGGGTTACAAAATAGAAAAGAAAGACATCTATTCTATGAAGCAGGACAGGCATGCTATTGTCAGATTCTGACACCCTGCTGGATCAGACCGGTGGTCCACCTAGTCCAGCATCCCGTCTCACACAGTGGCCAACCAGTTCCTCTGGAGGGCCAACAACAGGGCAAAGAAGCCGAGGCCTTCTCCTGATGTTGCCTCCTGGCACTGGGATTCAGAGGATTAGTGCTTCTGGATGTGGAGGTTCCCCTCAGCCAGGGCTAGTAGCCATTGATAGATTTGCTCTCCATGCATCTACCTAATCCCCTTTGAAAGCTGTTTATTCCTGTGGCCATAATTATGTCCTCTAGTGGCAAATTCCACATTTTAATCACTCTCTCTGGAAAGTTGCGTTTCCTTTTGTCCATCCTGAATCTACTTGGAACAAA